>CP106734.1:58467286-58987090 GCA_025506655.1 Gossypium rotundifolium | reverse complement strand
TGTGATTTGTGATGTTTAATAGTGAAATATGAAAGATATGTGTTTGATGAACATGTTTTATTCTTGAAGTTTTGATGAATTTAGCTAAATAAGGCTAAAATGTGAAAATGTTATTTTGGAAGACTAATTTATGAATTTTATGAAATATGTGGACTTATATAGTCCCTAGAGAGGTTCAGCCAAGCATGTGTGTGTGTGGGTTTTGTGAATTTGATTTTTTACGTAAAATGGACTAAATTGATAAAATGGGCAAATATGAGGGCTAAGTTGCAAATAGCCCTAAATATATGTGTATGGATTGAGTTGAATGGAATAGTGAATAAAAGGGTTAATTCTGAATATGTTTAGATCAAGAACTGAGGAAAACGGACTTAGATCACGGGAAAGTGAAAAAGCCCGAGTAGCCATTTTCGTTCGATAAACCAATCTGAGGTAAGTCACTATGCAAATAAACTTATCTGTATTGAATTGAATATATGTATTCATATGTCTATCGATGGAAATGAATGAGTATGAGATGCTAAGTGCGTGAATTCTAAAATAAGTTCGATATAGTGATAAAGTAGAGAAGTCCCATACGAACCTAGGAATAGATAGGATTAGCTATGTCATGACATAGGTATCTGTTCCGTCTTATCATGTAAGACCACATTTGGGACGTTGGCGTTGATTTGAAATTTGTGTAAGGCCCCGTCTGGGACGTAGGCATCGATATGAATTCTATGTAAAAGACCTCGTCTGGGACGTAGGCATCGATATGAACTTTATGAGTAAGACCATGTCTAAGACATCGGCATCATATTGACTCGTGTAAGACCACGCTTGGGACGTTGGCATCGTTATGATCTATACGTGTAAGACCCTGTCTGGGACAATGGCATCGATATATGAGTGCATGTAAGACCTCGTCTGGGACGTTGGCATTGTACTACTATTCCGAGCTCTCTGATCATCCTACTAGATTCCTAAAGGTTCAACGGGCAAGATTATGATATGAATGTCAAATCCGAGCTATGAACAATTATGTGATATTAAGTTCGATTCAGGTACATTGTCTATACACTATTTGTGTATGTAAGGTAAGTATCTAAATGATTTTACTATGGTGATAAGTACATGGAATTTGTGATATGATAAGAGTTATTTTGGCTAGATGAGCTATGTGTTCATATGATTCTTGAATGGTGAAAATGGCTAATGTGGTTAAAAGTGTATGAACCAAAACAAATATGTGAAAGATTGCCAAGTGATTGATATATGCTTTTCATACCAAGTTTATTTGTATATGACTTACTAAGCTTTTCGAAAGCTTACTCTGTATGTGTATTTTCTCTGTTTTATAGGTCGTCAAAGCTACTGAAGGCTCGGGATTGTCAAGGATCGTCATCACACTACTAAACTTATTTTGGTACCCTTTTGAAAATGTATATGGCTAATTACGGCATGTATAGGCTAGATGGGTGTATATGTTTATGAAGTGAGCATGGCCATGTGTATTGGCAAGTTTTTGAGTTGATAAATGTTTGAATGAATGAGTTATGAAGCATATATATATATAGTATGTTTTGATGCATATGGAATGGTTAAGATTTGGATAAGCAAATGGATGATACATGTTTGAAATTGATAAACCGTAAAAGTAACATGTTTTAATCTTATATTTAGTATGCTTTTGGATGAATTTATCCTCGATTTATGTAAAAAGGTGGTCTTAATCCTTTCTTTTCATGTCTTATACTCAAGAGAACACCTAAGGATAAAAAGAACATAAAACGGGCTTAAAACGGATCAAATTAGGCCAACCCAAGAAGTCAACACAGTCTGGGCTTTATTCCACACGGCCGTGCCTTGCTATCCACCTAGAATACGGCCTGTCACCAATTTACACGGCTGTGTCTCATCGACAAAAAGCCCAACACGGCCTATCCCCGAATCGCATGGCTGTGCCCCAATTGACAGACCCGAAGCACAGCCTGACCCTCGACTTGCACGAGCGTGCCACGGTCATGCCTAAATCAACAGAATAGAGACACGGGCTGAGCCTCAATTTACACAGGCATGCCTTAACCGTGGCCCTACCGCGGGAAAGAACAATTTCACTCAGAATAGGATGCTTGGAGCCCAAGAAATGCAATCCTAAGTCTACTCAAACACCTAGGACGAATTGTACCTAAATTATGAGTACTTAGGAGACAAGTAAGCTCCCAAAAGTCTATAAAAACACCCCAAGGCGGCTATTCAAGGGGTCGATCATTGAGCAGAGTTTTCTGCCAAGCCTTTCTCATTCAGGGATTGTCTCAAGATAGCCAATTGATCCATCTCAAGTTCTACTCAAGACGGAGGATCTCCTCTTCAATTCCTTCAGGTGGTTTTAGGGATTTCTTATGTTTTTTTTTTATCTTTTCTCTTAAGATGTTTTATTTTTTAGTTATGAACTAAACCCTCGAGATACACGAAGGGATGAAACCTATGATGATTTTGTTATTTAATTCTTTCGGTTTATATGATAAATACTTAGTTTGTTCTTAATTATGTTGCTTAAATTTATCTGATGTGCTTAGGTGGAGGAGGAATAGACCCTACCTGAGAGTAGATCTAGCATAATTAAGCGGAGTTGATCGGGCGCCTAGAGATAGGGTTACAAGATTTTTTCTGATTAGGGTGAAACCTAATATGGGAGTCCATTGATCGATTCTTCGCTTCCTTAGGGATTATTATAAGATAATGAGAGTACCACTAATTAACCTAAGGTTAGACGTTATTCGCTTCGAGAGAAGGTTTAATATAGGTTAGGGGTCTCACGGATTAAGCTAAGTAAAGAAATCATATGAATTGAAAAGGTAGATAATAAGTGAAGTCATGGGTGGATTCTTCCCGAAGGTATCGTCTTTATCAATTGAGTTTTCTTCAAAGTCTTTTCCCAAAGTTTCATTCTTTTGTCTTTGCATTTAAGTTTAAGTATTTCATTTGTTTTAGATTAATAAACCAATCACTCCATATTTTAGACTAAATAATAGAAAGAAAGTGAGTAGTAGTACTTTTAGGTTACTTGGGTTCGATAAGATATTCTTGCCTGAGCTATACTACTGTTCGATAGGTGCACTTGCCTCTATCATTGTCGCAGTCAGTATATAGGTTCGGTCACTCTTTTATAAATAGTAAAACTAGACTGTTTTGCAACGATCAAGTTTTTGGCGCCGTTGGTGGGGAACTCCTAAAATATTAAGAAAACTCTATTTCTATTACTTTAGCCAATATTTTTATCTTTAATTTCTCTTATTTTTATACATATATTTTTTCTAAATTTCTTCCTTTCTTTTCATAGCAGGTACATCTAGTTTATGACTAGAAGAAATCCAAGAGGACCATTAGAATACGAAAGTGACATTGAGGCTACCGCTCGCAGAAATCGCAGAGAAATTAGACGAGCCCTAGACTTTCAAAGAGGAGAACGATAATGATCCAATCCTCTTGAAGGGATGGACGAAAATTATCCACCGCCAAATGTGCAAGAACGAGAATGCTCCACGTACTATGTATGATTATGCTAAACCTAATTTAATGAGCGAAATCTAGTATTGTTAGGCCGCTATAGTGCTAATAATTTTGAATTAAAGCCTAACACAATACAAATGATTCAACAATTTGTTCAATTTGATGGTTTGCGGGATGAAGATCCAAACACTCATATATCTAATTTTTAGAATTACGTGATACCTTCAAAATAAATGGCATTTACGGCGACACCATCGTCTTCGCTATTTCCTTTTCATTAAGGAATAAAGCAAAGCGTGGTGGAACTTCGTTACCACGAGGATCAATCACCACATGGGATCAAATGACCAAAAAATTTCTTTTAAAGTATTTTCCACCAGCTAAAACGGCTAAATTTAGGAATGATATATCTTCTTTTGTGCAGAATGATGTAGAAACATTATATGATGCATGGGAAAGATATAAGGATCTTCTAAGGATATGCCCACACCACGGATTACCTATGTGGCTTCAAGTCCAAACTTTTTACAATGGTGTGAATTCTCCAACAAGGCAAATGATTGACTCATCAACCGGTGGAACTCTGAATAATAAAACCCCTGAAGAAGCTTACGATTTTATTGAGGAGATGTCATTGAACACTTATCAATGGCAAATTACAAGGGCTAAACCGACAAAATCAACTGGAGTTTTTAACATAGACGTAGTGACAATGTTGTCAACACAAATGGAGTTAATGAATAAAAAGTTTGATAATTTATGTTCTTCACAGGTACATCCAGTCATGCAATGTGAAGCGAGAGGGAATGTGGCAAATTCTGAGTACCCACCTTACCAACCAGGAGCAGAAAACGAGCAGACAAACTATATAGGTAACAATTTCAGATCTAATAATAATCCTTATAGTAACACTTACAATCTAGGTTGGAAGAACCACCCAAATTTTTCATGGCGAGGACAAGAAAATCAAAGCCAGCAACCTCTTCCAAATTATCAAAATCAACCTTATCCACCGGAAAAGAAGCCGAGACTTGAAGAGATGTTGAAAAAGTTCATGGCTGACACAGATCCCGTCTCTAAAAAACCGATACAACGATTGATAACCAAGGAATATCGATTAAAGAAATCAAGGAACAAGTCGGGGAAATCACTAGGTCAGTGGGACAACTCACAAAGGTTGTTTCAGAATGTCAACAAGGACGTCTACCAAGCAACATAGAAATAAACCCAAAAGAACAGATACAAGCCATCACATCTCAAGAGGATACAAAGGTAGACAAGCCCACCCCAGTACAAGAAACCAAGGAAGAAATAGGTAAAATTGAGGTAGCACAAGAAAACCCGGTAATTAAAGAGTACCACCCTCGAATACCTTATCCCAAAGCATTGAAAAGAGATGACTCAGAGGAACAATTTGGTAAGTTTCTAAAACTTCTAAAGAAATTACACATTAACTTACCTCTTCTTGAAGCTCTTTTTCAGATGCCCGACTCAAGGAGATTTTTAAGACAGCTCTTAACAGACAAATGCAAAATAGATAAAGAGCACCATATGGAACTTAACGTAACATGCTCAGCAATGCTACAAAACTGACTACCGTAGAAATTAAAAGATCCAGGGAGTTTTACGATTCCATGTTTAATTGGTAGTTTAACTATTGATAATGAGTTAGCTGATTTAGGGGCAAGTATAAATGTCATGCCTTATACACTATTTAAACGACTAAGTCTAGGGAAGCCCAAACAAACTAAGATGAGTATCCAACTAGCTGATAAAATTGTTTGAATTCCTAAGTGCATTATTGAAGACGTTTTAGTAAAAATCGATAAATTTATTTTCTCAGTAGATTTTGTTGTTTTAGACATTGTTGAGGAAAATTCAATCCCTTTAATTTTAGGAAGACCTTTTCTTGCAATCGCCAAGACTAAAATTGATGTTGACACGGAGAACTCATACTTTGTGTAGGAGATGAATCACCAATCTTCAAGCTCTCGACTCGGCCGAACCACGTAAGATGAAGGTAAGAAAGTCGTTTCAATAGAAAATCAAATTATTCAACCTCCATCGCAGGAAACATCATGAAGCATCAAAACTGAGCCAACACAAAAGCGTACGATCAAGTTTTTAGAAGAGCAGAAGATATACACCAAAGAAAAGCCGGATCCACACGAAGTAAAATGTAAGGAACCACCAGAAGAGCTCATATGAACATCAAATAACTTTAAAATAGGAGACCAGGTGCTATTAGAAAAAGCCAATCTTCACATCACTTCAATAAACTTGAGGGCAAAGGGAGAAATTCTTCCTAAGGTACACGAAATCTTCCCCCACAACACAGTCGAGGTAAGTAACCCAAAATTTGATAAATTCAAGGTAAATGCTTCTCGACTCCAACTTTGTCATGAAAATAAAATTGCAAGCATGAGGGAAGATATTCAAACCTTTAAACCTCCCTGAAATTTTCAAACATGAGGATAGTCTAGCTTAAAGCGCTTCTTGGGAGGCAACCCGAACATTAACACTATTTATTTTCAAATTTGTTTTCAGTTTCTTTTCTTTCCATCTTTCTTTCCTAAGTATTTAGTTGGAAACTAACACAAAAGTGCAGATTTCTAGATCACACGGCCGTGTACATGGCCGTGTGGACCACCTAAACTGCCACACTGACAAGAACGGGCCGTACAAGTCAGTCCAACCACTCACCAATGTCACGAGTCCAACCACCCTGAAGCACGAGTGCCGACAAAATAAGCACGGGCATGCCTTTGAACCGTGTGTGGATACTGCCTTTCTCGAAATGGGCATGGCTGATTAAGAAACGGGCATGTAAGAAGCAATACGCCACTAGCCATCGCCGTGCTAGGTAGCCGTGTGAATGGACACACCCTCGACACACGGGCGTGGGAACAAGGCAGATTTGAAATTTTATTTAAATCCCAACAGCCTTCCCTTCTCTCCCACATTCCTTCTTCCTTCACTTTCTTCCAAATTTTTCTCTCTATTCAAAGAAAAGGTCCAAGACTATTGAGCAACACAAAGATCATGCCAAAGAAACATAAGCATCATCTCCTTAGAGGAAACCTCAACATGAGTTCATGCCGGCAGCTTCACTTAATTGCCATGCCAAGGGTCTCGAAAACCTTTTCGATTCTATTTTTCTTTTCTCGTCTCCTTTATTTTCCTTATCTATTCTTCTTTTCTGCTTAATTTAATTTATTTCATAGTAGTTTTTTCATTTTAGGATTTAAAGGCTGCTAGGGAATCACACACCACAGCCTTCGAGGTCACACCCACTTCGCAAACCATCCAACAATAAGGACTCTTTAGTCCATTAGTCTTTTCTTTCAATTTTAGTTTTCTTCTTAGTCTCCTTCTTTTTATTTCCTTAATCTTTAAATTTATTATTAGTATATTATTATTATTTCTCTAGATCTCTTGGCTATATCTTCACATGCTACCCAATTTCTTCATCTAGCAAATTGCTTCTCGGTAGCCACTCCACCAGGCCCATAGAAAACACCATCACCACCACCAAAGACACTAGGGATCATCAAGATTTCAGGGAGTATTACTTTCCCCACTTCTTTTTTGATTTGGCACATAAATTTCATTATCTTTTTTGTACATTGAAGGCAATGTACATCTTAAGTGTGGGGGTAATAGTGCCTAACTTTTTGCATAATTCCCAAATCCTAAAATTAGTCTTGATCTTAAGTATATTTCTCATATTACTAATTAGGATGAACTTTCTAATGATTTATGATTTTTATTGATATATTTTAGAGTAAGTCATAGTTAATTGTGCATTGATAATTAAATTTGAAGAATACTAGAGAATCGAGCATGATAAGTCTACTTTCTAAAAAATTGAAATTGATAGATTGTTGAACTGAATTTGAGTATCACCTTGAAGTTCAAAATTTATAATGATTGATGTCAAAACACCCATAATTTTTTGTGAGATTTTGAGCCTTATAGAGCATGTACCCTTTTTCGTGCTCACTTTAATTGATTATGAGTGTGTCAACTTTGATTGTTATTCTAGAACTTGCCTCGTTTATACATGTCGAGACCACATTAATGATTTGATACATTGAGATGATAAAGGCACTTAGGTTTTAACCCGTTCACTACGCTAAAAAGCCTACCCATACAAATTAACCCCTAGTGAACCCCATTTGAATCCTAACAACCTTTTTATTGACTCACCCACTAATATTAACCCAAAATCCCTTTGTATTTGTTATCAACATTCCTTTGACTACCCTTTATCGAGAATTGATTTGATCAATCGTCAAATTAGGTTATTTCAATGACCAAAGTTCCTTCTATTATGTTTAACTTAGTTTGTTCTTAAAAAAAATTTCAAGTATATATTCAATATTAGTAGTATATAAAAGAGCTTAGAGCATTTAAACTCCAATTGTTGAAGAAAAAGCTCATATTAAAGTATTATCAAAATACTCCTTACTATAGAGTAATTATCAACTGTGATATTATTAGTTTTCATTCGAAGTCAATATTCATATTTAGTTCAATGTTTCTAGTTAGGTAATTTATCAAGTCAGTCTCGATTATAACCACTAATTAAGCATGTATCCACACCTTTAACCCTAGCCTCGTTACAACCCTGATTAAAGACCTTTTGACTTGTGTATCATCTCATATATAGTGGTGGAGATTTGGTTTTTCAGGCAAGTCTATGGGATTAACTTTTCAAGTTTGACTTAGAGTGCTTATTTCTTGAACCTTAAACACTTTGAGTGATTTGAGTGAATCTTCTATGAGGATGTCAATCGTTGTCAATTTTGAATTAAAGGAAATTACTTAGATAAGGGGAAACACCTATGTTTTCATGCTACAAAATCATGACTTATCTCATTTCAAACTTTAGGGCTCTTTGAATTAAATTATCCATGTATAATTTATCTATGAATTATGATGAGGCATTATTAATAGGAATTATGAATTATGGAAAGTTCATTTTAATTGTAAGTTGAGAATTTTGCATGAGGACAAGCAAAAGCTTAAGTTTGGGGGTATTTGATAAACCGTAAAAGTAACATATTTTAATCCCACATTTAGTATGCTTTTGGATGAATTTATCCTCGATTTATGTAAAATGGTGCTCTTAATCCTTTCTTTTCATGTCTTATACTCAGGAGAACACCTAAGGATAAAAAGAACATAAAGCGGGTTAAAACGGATCAAATTGGGCCAACCCAAGAAGTCGACACGACCTAGGCTTTATTCCACACTGCCGTGGCTTGCTATCCACCTAGAACATAGCCTGTCACCAATTTAGACTGCCGTGTCTCGTCGACAAAAAGCCCAACACGGCCTATCCCCGAATAGCATGGTCGTGCCCCAATCGAGGACCCAAAACACGACCGACCTGACTTGCACGGTGTGCCAGCCCAAAATCAATAGAATAGAGACACGGCCAAGCCTCAATTTATACGAGCGTCTACTCAAAGAACAATTTCACTAGGGATGCTTGGAAAGAAACGCAATCCTAAGTCTACTCAAACACTTAAGATGAATTGTACCTGAATTATGAGTACTTAGGAGACAAGTAAAGCGTCCCAAAGTCTATAAAAACACCCCAAGGCTATTCAAGGGTCGATCATTGAGAAGAGTTTTACGCAAGCCTTTCTCATTCGTGGATTATCTCAAGATAGCCACTTGATCCATCTCAAGTTAGAGTTCTACTCAAGACAGAGGATCTCCTCTTCAATTCCTTTAGGGGGTTTTAGGGATTTCTTATGTTTTGTTTTATCTTTTCTCTTGAGATGTTTTCTTTTTAGTTATGAATTAAACCCCCGACACCAAGGGGATGAAACCTATGATGATTTTGTTATTTAATTCTTTCAGTTTATATGATAAATACTTAGTTTGTTCTTAATTATGTTGCTTAAATTTATCGATGTGCTTAGGTGGAGGAGGAATAGACCTACCTTAGAGTAGATCTAGCATAATTAAGCAGAATTAATCGGGCGCCTAGAGATAGGGTTACGAGATTTTGCCAGATTAGGGTGAAACCTAATATAGGAGTGCATTGATCGATTTATTGCTTCCTTAGGGGGTTATTATAAGAGAATGGGAGTTCCACTAATTAACCTAAGTTTAGACATTATTCACTTCGAGAGAAGGTTTAATATAGGTTAGGGAGTCTCATGGATCAAGCTAAGTAAAGAAATCATATGAATTGAAAAGGTAGATAAAAAGTGAAGTCATGGGTGGATTCTTCCCGAAGGTATCGTCTTTATCAATTGAGTTTTCTTCAAAGTCTTTTCCCAAAGTTTCATTCTTTTGTCTTTGCATTTAAGTTTAAGTATTTCATTTGTTTTAGATTAATAAACCAATCACTCCATATTTTAGGCTAAATAATAGAAAGAATGTGAGTAGTAGTACTTTTAGGTTCCTTGGGTTCGATAATATATTCTTGCAGGGCTATACTCTTTGCTCGATAGGTGCGCTTGCCTCTATCATTGTCGCAATACCATGTGTTCGGTCACTCTTTTATAAATATTAAAACTAGACTATTTTGCAGGTATCAGAAATGATGTGGGATTTAGTTTGCAATTTGGAATGAATGGAATTGTTATTGAATGTATGGATGAAATGAACTATTTGATATGTTTGGTTTCCATATATGCATATTACGTTTTGGTATGTATTGATTGTAGGTGAGACCCAAAATGGGTGGCATATTGGCCTTGTAAAATGACCTATAATGTCACACGGTTGAGACACACGGGCGTGCCTGAGACCGTGGGTAAATTGGCAGAATGTGGCAAAAACTGTACACGGCCTTGGCACGGACGTGCCTACATGTCATGCGAGAAATGGCGATATGTGATCTAGTAGTACACGACCATAGCACATGAGCGTACTTGGTGACCGTATTGATTTTGGCAGAATACTACTATGGGGAGGTCGCATGGGTGTGTCATGTAGCCGTGGGTGAGGCACGGCCTACCCCCACGGCCGTGTGTCCCCTATATGTTAGAAAAGTTTCAAATTTTTATGAAATTACTTATGTGTTTTGATTTAGTCCCGACTCGATTTATAAGCATGCTTAAGGTCTCGATGACCTACTTAAGGGACATTATGATTGATATTGATGAATGGTTGAATGATTAATTCTGTAAATGTTTTCGATCTGTCTAGTAACACCTTTAACCCTAATCCGGTGATCAGACACGGGATAGGGGTGTTACATGGTCAGTTGCCTAACTATGTTCTTTATTTCAGTTGTTAAATTCATCTCATTATACTTGTTCTTATTCTTAACAAAAAAAAAAAAAAAAAAAAGTGGAAATATTAGTTCTATGTTATTTGAGCTTAAGTAGTTAAATTTACATTTTGAGAAGAAGCTCATGTTATTATTGATAAGTTTTCAATTGATGTAATTATTCAGTATTAGATTAGTTTTTTAGTTAGGTAAATTGTCAATTCAATCTCGATTTTAACCTTATTTTTTAGCCTTTATCCACACATTTGACCCAAGCCCCATTACAACCCTTTTAAAGACCTTTTGATTGGTGTATCATCTTATTCTTTAGTGGTGGAGACTTGATTTTCATGCAAGCCTATTGTAACACCCCAAACCCAACTTAGAAGTTAGGCCCGAATCTGACGTGTCACATGGAAGTATTTTTTTTTTCAAAACCATCTTTGCGATTGTTAAAAAAACTTGTTTGAGAATTACAGCCTCTTTGTTAAAACCCAAAACACTTAAGCAATTGTTATCTACTTAAAAATGTAATTATCTTTAAAAAACCTTTTTGGTTGCGAAAACAGATTTCAAATAACAATCTACTAAAATATGATGTTTGGAAATAGAGTTGCGTACATTTTGAAAACATTGCGAAACGTAGATAAAATACAAGTATTTTTGAGAGGTTGGTTGATGAGTCAAAATCAAGTAGTGGACTTTAAAATCGGGACTTTTGAAAATGACATTGAAATTTTGAAAGAGAATCAAGTTAAATTATTTGTAAAGGTTTGCTATAAAATCCATTTATTAATCAATTTTGAAAACCATTATTTATATTTTAGAAAATTCCTTTTTAAACAATTTAAGAAGAATAATAAAAACATCCCAAACATAAAGCAAAATAAAAATAGTCCAAAGGCCTTATTACAACTTTAAAACCCGAAACAATAAAAGTAATCAAATAAAACGGAAAGGTAGTTTACTAATATTCGAAAATGTTATTTCCGAAGCATGGCCTCCATCGAGTCATCCATGGCTCCAAGTCCTCGTCACTGAGCATTACCTACAAGGGTTAAGAGAAGGGGGTGAGTTATAAGAACTCAGTGTATAATCCACTTACCATTGTTCACTGGGCCAAAATCCCATTAAGCAATTAATTGGGCCAAAGCCCGCTTACAATAATATAAATGTATCATATACAATATGCATATGATATGCAATTCCCAAACAAATCCTAGTTTTCCATCCGCCATGCACTACTTGCACCAACCAACACACCTGTGGGTGATCTTTAGTCAACCCACCCCGCCAACACACCAAACGTAGGCATTAAGCCATTTATATCAAATTTGTGAGCAAGCCACTTGATTAACAGAATTTACATGGCATTTCCATTTTTTAGATTTGTGGCAGAGTCACCAGATTTATGTAGCATAGCTACTAGAACTTCTCTTCATCATTATCCCATCCCATGCAAATCATGTATATAATGCATAACAAATCACAATAATTTATTTGGATATTTATTACAAAAGCACGCTCATTATAACAAATTATTAATTAGGCCCATATAGCAAAATATCATATTAGCCCATTTAGCAAAATATCAGATTGGCCCATTTATCAAAATATCAGATTGGCCCATTTATCAAAATAACAGATTAGCCCATTTATCAAAATATCAGATTGGCCCATTTATCAAAATATTAGATTGCCCCATTTACACTTTTTCAAATCGGCCCATTATGGGCATTTCCATATTTCGGCCCTTTAGAGGCATTTTCGTTATTCGGCAATTTCGCAATCCAGACTTAACTACTAATTTGGGCATAACAATTTAAACTGTCCATCTGCGTCGTACTAACTAAATTGACTATAACTTGGGTTAGGAATATCGAAATCTAAATCCGTAAATTTTCTTTGAAAATAAACTCATATATCTTCTTACTAAAAATTTTCCAGAATTTGTCTTAACCATTTAGTACATTTATTCCTTAAAGTTTCCCTTGTTTCACTATACAACAATTCTAAACTCTCTTACCCAAAATTCAAATATCTCACTGCACAGTTTTCATATGTTGTTTCCACTTGTTTCTATTGAAAATAGACTCACTAAGTAATCTTTACATATAAACTATAACTCTTAATTCACTTTGTACAATTTTATACAATTTTTCCAAGATAGATCAGGGAACCACGAAATCATTCAGAACTAGTCTTACTAAAATTAACATATCTCAGAATTAAAATTCCTTTCCTTCTCCGTTTCTTCCTTATCAAAATAGACACAGTAAGATTTTATTTGATATCTCATTCACTTTCTAATTCCATTTCTTCTATTTTTCGTGATTTTTCAAAAACACATCACTACTTTTAACTGAAACTATTTTATTACAAAATACGTTTACCACTACAATCATACGCACGCCCGAGTGATCACGGATGCCGGTTTCTGGTTTTCTTCGGTATTTTGACTGATTCACAGAATATTTCATACAAACTTTCTGAGAAGTGTGAGATTACACACCATTTTAGATATGTATACGAAAGGTACGGGATTACACACCTGATTTCGATTTCCTAACGAACCACTCATCGTTGACCTAGAACAATACCAACCACAAGTTAGCCTCGGATTTCCAAAAGATTTCGCATCAATTACACTTGAATCACTTACCACTATGTCCGAAGGTAGAATATATCGAGTGATTTGTCCCTAAAACATGTATTCAATTATTTCACATTATTACTCCGTTAGCAACCAATTGAATATTGAATAATATCAATAATTCATAAGAACTCCTTACCTTATTAATATTGGATACGATTTCTAGCGATTATACGATGACTTTAAAAAAATCTAAGTTTCGGCCTTCCACTATATCTCAACAAGGAAGAAAAATGATTTCGAATGAGGGAAAGTAAGGTGATGGTCTAGGTCAAAATGACCATCCAAAACCAAAGAAAATAATATATTGAGAAGAATACTTACCGATTGATCAAGAAACGGATGTTAATATTGATGAGAAAAAGAAATAGAGAAAAGATGAAAGTTCGGTTATGGAGGAAATTGTATGTTGATATTCGACTATCAAGGAAGATGGACAAAAGGTGAATATGAAACCAATCCAAAGAGAAGAAAAATGCACTATTGTGCTAGAAGATTTCGGCAAAGAGAATAGCAAATTTGGAGAAGATGACACTAAATTTACAAATGTTATTTTTGGCCAAAACAATACCAAGACCCTACCAAATGCCAAAGTAAAATTTCAGCTACCTATCTACCCCCAAAATCGTCCACATGCATAGTCATAAGGGTCAAAATTTTGCCAACCATACTTTCCATAGCATTCTCCATGAAATAAGCCACTTGTTCCCCTTACTTTCCTTTTCCTTTTGATTCCTTTCCCCAACCTCAACCTTTCCTTAATTCTTTAGACACCATACCAAAAATAAAGAAGTCAAACTTGCCATAAATACCTCTTGGCTGACACTTAAGGAAAGAGTGCAAAAATATTAGTCAAAAATTGCACACAAAGGGATTTGAACCTCTTCCCTCAAGGTACTTCACTTGATGCCATAACCTCTTTACCAATTGCTCATTTATGCAAGCACATTACTTATTTATTTCTATAAGCTTTGAAGCTACTTGCCATCTCTCCTTAAAGTGCTAAAATACCCAATTTTTCCTAAGGCCAATTAAACCCAAGACTTCATAGAAACCTTGAAACCTTCCAAATTAACTTAACTAATAAGTCCAATTTGCAATAATGCCATTCTCTTGTTCTCAAAATTTTGAACATTCCTACGCCCAAGGCCCATTGGGCCCAATCCTACTAGGCACAATTTTGGGATGTTACACCTATGGTAATAACTCTTCATGTTGTCTTTTGAGTGCTTAATTTGAATCTTAAACACTTTGAGTGATTTGAGTGAATCTTTAGTGAGGATGTCAATTCTTGTCGGTCTTGAATTAAAAGTGATTATTTAGGTAAGGGGAAACACATGTTTTATGCTATAAAAATCTATGACTTAAATTGTTTGGATCTTTAGGACTCTTTTAGGTAAATTATCAATGTATGAATTATCTATGAATTATGATGAAACATTATTGATGAAAATTATGAATTAAGAAGATAATTTTAATTGTGTTGAGGATTTTGCCTGAGGACAAGCAAATGCTTATGTGTGGGGATATTTGATAAACCATAATTTATACATATTTTGACCCCATGCTTGGCTTATTTATGGATGTCTTTTCATTAGATTTGATGAATTCAATGCTCCTAATCCTTTAATTTCATGTTTTACACTCAGGAGAGCTCAGGGAGACAAAAGAATGATAAATGGGCCAAAAAAGGACAAAATGGGCCTACCTCAAAATCAACACGGCCTGGACTTTCGTCCACGGTCAGACCACACGGTCGTGTGTGATGAGCAGAATCAAACATAGCCTAAGCTATCATACACGGGTAGATCACACGGCCGTGTGTGGCAAGCAGAATCAAGCACGGCCTAAGATATCGAACATGGGCATGTCCCTTTCGAACCCAAGTCTAATTCTATTCAAAAAGACCACTTGTGGGCCAAGAAAGGTGTTCCAAAGCCTATATAAACACCCTAGGGAAGGACTTAAGGGGACACGTAGGGTAGAAGGCAGAGAATACTCGAAGACAGCCATTAGAAGCAGCTTGGAAGAGGATCTTATCAAGACTGAGAATCTCCTATCAATTTCTCTTGAAGTTTTTGGGTATTCTTATGTTTTGTTGTTTTCCTTATTTTAAGATGTTTCCCTCTATTAGTATGAACTAAATCCCTTAAATACCTAAGGGGATGAAACTTAAGACGGATCTTGTTATGATTTTATTTATAAGATAAATACTTGTTCTTATTCTTAATTGTGAGTTCTTATTCTTGTTTTGATAATTCAGGTTATTGACTCAAGTCTAATGTGCTTATTCAGAAGAGCAAAAGTCCCTATTTAAAAGTAGATCTGTAACATCCCTTACCTGTATTTCCCGCCGAAATTAGGCTTGAGGCATTATTGAATTAAAACCACATGATTGCCACTTAAGCTCATCGTGACTAATCTCTTAAGTCACCTCATCAACCTCACTCTCGACTTATGGGGCCTCACTAATACACACGAGGCTCTCGAGACTATATCAAAACTTTTTCGAATCTTAAATTTTTCTCCATCTAAACAGGGACGATGCGCTTGTGCTAGATGACACACGCCTGTGTGTAGTCACACACGCCATGCATGAAAACTCAAGCATTCTGCCAATGCCCCATGGTTAGAGTACACGTCCGTGCCCACCACCAGTGGTGAACACTAACTACATCACATGCCTTGAGTCTAGACACACACCCGTGTGGCTAGCCTGTGGCCTACACTACTCAATTCTATCAAAGAGACACGGCCAATGCACACACTCGTGGGCTGGCTGTGTGTCACACATGGCCTAGACACATGCCCATGTGCCTATCTACATGAATAAGAACTAGGCTATTTTCCAATTCTCTTTTCACCCTTTATGCATATAACATTGATCATTTGTCTGTCAAGTATTAAAAATTTATAAAAAGAATGATCGAACCTGGAAACTAACTAAGACAATGATGGAGACAAGTGCACCTATCGAACAATAGTATAGTTAGTGACAAGACCGGATTGTCGAACCTAAAGGAACCAAAAGTACTAATATTAACTCTCTTTCTATTATTTAGCCTAAGAATTTTGTATATTTTTATCTAATCTAAAATTAACTATTCAACTAAACTAAAGTGCTTAGACAAAGAAGAAATTGGAGAAAAGGCTTGAGAGAAAATTGATTGATTTGGACAATACCTGAGAAAGAATCCACCTAGACTTCACTTGTTATCTAACTCTAAACCGGATGATTTATTCATTTGACTTGATCCATAGGATTCCCTAATTTATATTAATCCCTCTCTTCAAGGCTACTAACGTCTAACCATAGGTTGATTAATTGAAATATCTTTCTAACTAAAACCCCTAGAATTGCATTAATTTGATCTATGGACTCCCATATTAGGTTTGACCCTAATCCGAGTAGCTTTTCGTCACCCTATCTATAGGCGCGCGAGCAACTCCGCTTAACTATGCTAGATCTACTCTTAGATAGGGTCTCTTCCTCCTCTGCCTAAGCACATCACACTTGAATCAATATCTTGGAAATATCAAAACAAGAATTAAGAACACATAGTTAAGAACAAATCAAATATTTATCATTCATTTAGATAACAATAATAAGATCCGTCTTAGGTTTCATCTCCCTCAAGTATCTGAGGGTTTAGTTCATAATTGTAAAAGAAAACATCTCAGAAGAAAAGATAAAACAAAACATAAGAAATCCCTAAAACCCCCTGAAGGAATTGAAGGAGAGATCCTCCTTCTTGAGTATGATTCTAGCTTCTTGATATGGATCAACTAGCTTTCTTCGAGTAAATCCTTGAATTTAACTGCTCTGGCTCGACTCTTTGGCCTAGCTGAACACCCCCTTAGAGGTTGGCCCCTAGGGCCTTTATATAGGCTTTCGAAATATGTTTCTTTGCCTCTAAGTACCCTAATCTGAATAGAATTCTTCTTTTCTACGGCAGAGACATGCCCATGGCACATGCCCGTGTAAATAGTGGCCAGGCCATGGTAGATCCTGTTGATGAGGCACGACCATGTATTTTGGGGTCCAGACCGTGGTCGATCTTTTCTCACGGGGCACGGCCATGTGGTCTTGTGCCCAGGCCGTGTGGATTTCAAACTTTGGCCCATTTTCTTTATTTTTGGCCCGTTATTCGTTCTTTTCATCCTCCGGTGCTCTACTAAGTATAAAACATGAAAATAAAGGATTAGGAGCACCTATTTCCATAATTAAAGGGAAAAAGCATCCAAAAGTATGGTAAATGTAGGATTAAAATATGTTACTATTTCAGTTTATCAAATACCCCCACACTTAAGCTTTTGCTTGTCCTCAAGCAAAATTCTCAACTCATAATTAAAATGAACTTCCTCAATTCATAATATTCATCAACAATGCCTCATCATAATTCATAGATAATTTATACATGGATGATTCAACTTAAAGAGTCCTAAAGATTCAAACAATCAAAGCCATGAGTTTTTAGCATGAAAACATAGGTGTTTCCCCTTACCTAAATAATCATCTTTAATTCAAAATTGACAATAGTTGACATCCTCACTAAAGATTCACTCAAATTACTCAAGGTGTTCAAGGTTCAAAAATTAAGCTCTCAAAAGTCGAACATTAAAAGTTATTACCATAGGCTTTCTTGAAAATTAAATCTCTACCACTATAAAATGAGATGATACACAAATCAAAATGTTTTTAAAAAGGGTTGTAATGGTGCTTATGTTACGGGTGTGGATAAAGGCTGAATTAGAAGGGTTAAAATTGATATTGAATTGACAAATTACCTAACGAGAAAAATGACTAATAACCTAAATAATTACATCAATAAAAAACTTGTAATACTAATAATGCGAGCTTCTTTTTCAAGGTGTTGAAATTAAACGTATAGGCTCGCTTAAATCCCATAACTAATAATCAATATAATTTGATTTTTGATTGATTTTTTTAAGAACAAATCAAATATTTAAAAGAACTTTAACAATGAAATAATCTAATTAGGCAACTAATCAAAACAAATCTTGATAGAAGGGTAATCAAAAGGAATGGTGATAACAAATACGAGATGGGTTTTGGGTTAATATTAGTGGGTTGAGTCAATAAAAAGGGTTGTTAGGATCAAAGGGGTTCACTAAGGGTCAATTATGAGGGTAGGCTTTTAGTGGAGTAAGTGGGTTGAATCCCAGGTGCCTTAATCATCTCTGTATATCAACTCAATAGTGTGGTCTCAACATGTATAATCGAAGCAAGTTCTAGAATAACAAATCAATGTTAACACACTAATATTCAATAAAGTGAGCACGAAAAGAATGTATGCTCTAAGGATCAAAATCTCACAAATATTATGGGTATTTTGATGTCAACTTCGTAAATTTCAAACTTCAAGGTAACAACTTAGATTCAGGTAGACAACCTAATAGAATTTTAATTTTTGAAAATAGACTCATCATGCTTGATTCTCTAGTATCTTATAGTTTAAATCACCATTGCACAATTATCAATGACTTAATCTAAAACATATCAATAAAAATCATGAACCAACAAGAATTTCATTCTAATTAGTGATATGAGAAAATTACTTTAAGACAGAATATCATCCAGGGATTTGAGAATAATGCAAAAAGTTAGGCACTTTTTCTACTAAACTTTCACCCCACACTTAAGATGTACATTTCCCTCAATGTACAAAGATAGATAATAATCATAGAATAAGAAAATCAAAAAAGAGAGAGAGAGAGGTGAAACTTCCTAAATTTTTGGATGGATTCTTTGAGTTTGGAAGTGTGGAAACTTGATTCGGAGTAAATGTGGTGGTGAAAATGATGTTTTCCTTTCTTGGAGTGGCATATTGAACCTTTAAACTGCGAACTCATTAGTTAAATTTTTTTAGGAGGTACTAATTAATTGGTGATGTTAGGGATATTCGATGTTTAGATAGCCAGTTATAAAAGAAATAAAACTATAATAATAAGAGTTTGAAACAAAAATAAAATAAAAAAATTAATTAAATAATTGAAATAAAATAAAAATAAAAACACAAATAAAGTAAAAACATAATAATAAGGGCCTCAAAAGTCCTCGTCGTCGGCTGGATCAGTAGGTGGAGGTGGTGGTGATATGTGGAGGTGATGACAGATCTACTGAAGAGTTGCTTCAATGCCATCGAATCTTCGAGCGGTGTCATTGAATTATTGGGTGCAATATTGCTCGAATTGAGTAAGCTATCCAGAAATGTCCGCAAGTGATGGGGTTGCATGAGGAGTGCGATGGCTCAGTGGTGGCTCTTCACGTGGGTGTGGGACATCGTCAGTAATGTCCTCGGGATCCTCTTCCTCACTAGTAGTAGCTAGTCGATATTAAGGAGGATCGATCCCCATCATCGTTAGATCATCCTCATATGTAGCATTGTTTGGATGCCCTGTGGGGACATCTGTCCTATTAGTGTCAATGAAGAGACCTGAGCAGCGGTGGTGAGGAGCCCGAAGTGACCGAGCCAATCATGTAATGTACAGGCCCATAGATATAATTCCCTCTTGTGTTGCTCCGTTTGGTGTTGGATGGCACGGGCTATAAAATATGCTAGGTCAAAAACTTGGCCATTAGCCATACACCATAGGAATTAAGCATCGTGAGTGTTGACGACATCGGTGCTCTCGCGTCGTCCTGTCAATGTATAGGCTAGTATGGCATGTAAATACTGTAGAGATGGGGCGAGAGCTACTGCTTTTGAGCGGCTAGGGTCGTATGAGTTTGAATTGGGGGCTATATTGTACCAACATCTCGTTGGAGTGTTGTGAAGGTGGCGATGGAGATCTGAGAGGCCATGTTCCTCCATAAATTCCTCGTTGTAGAGGCCTAGAGCGGCTCCGAATTGTGGTACATTCATTTCTCTCATGATTCCTCCTAGATGGAACTGGATTGTGCCGAGGTCATCGTAGTTTGTCATTATTGTCTGGAGGTGAAACATGGAGCATATTTCCAGAGTGAGTTCCAAATAGGTGGGCTCGATGATTGTGAAGAATTGGTCCCATGGATCCGTGGTTAAAAGGGCTCGTATATCGCCTGCCAATTTGACCTGCTCTAGAGTGACCCAATCAATTCACCTCCCTGTGCCGAGGGGTCGTGCGTGGAGTAGCCTGTAGAGGTCGTCCTAGGGTCTTTGCGGGAATTGTAAGAATGGATGTTGTATTTTGATGGATGTCCAAGCCAAACACGAGCCGGGTCCCTTTCGTTTTTTAAACTAGGGACCGTAGTTTTCTTTCCTTGGGACGATGACATTGTAGTCCTGAAAATATCAAATAATTGATGATTCAAGTAATGTTTCCTACCAAGATATATCAAGTCTTCGATCCATATCCGAAATAGACAAAAACTAAACTCATAATAGAAGATAGTTCAACTATATTTTAGTATGAACAAGAACTTGACAATGAATGGTTCCATCTAATTCTAAACATTATTATTTAAACAAAAATCAAATGACTAATTTAATTTAATAGTGATAAATTAGTAAGAATAACTAGTATTAACTAAAGAATAGACCTTAACTAAATAAAATTCTAATTATAAAACAGTTAAATGGGGAAAACTGTAATAATGAGAGGTGACCAATAATGGTTTTGGAGAGTGGTGGTGTGGTTGGGCGTGGTACGGGCGTGTGCTGCAAATAATCGAGAAAATACAGCGGTGGAACAACATTGGGTGGGCGTGTACTGCAAATAATTAGGGAAACACGACGGTGGAACAGCGTTGGGTGGGCATGTACTCTCTTGGCACAGGCGTGGTCTGGTTTTTGATGTGTATTTGAAAGAGGGAGGGAGATAAAGGCTGGGGGAAGTCAAGGGTTTGAGTTTCTTTGATGATGGCCAGAGTGGGGTAGAGAATTTTGAGGGAAACGACTATGGTTGGGAGTTTGGGGAGGATTTTGAGGAGACAGAGGTTATGTTCTTTAAATAAGGAAGGGGACACGGGCAAGTACCACGCCCGTGTTTCTTTTATTCGCCCGTGTTTTTCGTGATTTTGAATTTGGGCGTGGTTTGAGATGTTGCCCACGCCCTTGTTCCTTAGGTGTATCTATAACTTAGTGTCGTCCACGGTCTCGAGGCACGAGCATTTTAATTGCCCATTTTGTTTACTTAGGCTCGACCATGGGTTGGAGGAACGAGCGTGTCTCAAGCCCGTGTCCTTTAATCAATTTCATCCATGGTCAAGTCACACGACCGTGCCGTTTAGTCAGAGCCCGTGGCTTGGAAAATTATTGTCCTGTTTCTACCCCTTTTTCCACGCCTATGTGGCTAGTCGTGGTATTCACACGGCCATGGCCACGCCTATGTGCAATTTCGTGTGGTAGAGAAACCTATAGTTTAGGTGTTAAAAATATATTATTAGTAAACTTAGTTCTCGGGTTGCCTCTCGAGAAGCGCTCGTTTAGAGTCTTAAGCTAGACTTAACCTGTTTTCATTTCTAAATGAAGGTTCACAGAGTCGAATCTCCTCTCGTATATCCTAAAAATCATTTCCATTATAAATTTTTAGTCACTAACAATTTAACTTGAATGTACCATGAGTTGGATGGGTTACGTCGATTATGCCATAGGGAAAGATAGTTTTTATCACGAATGGACCTGAGCATCTCGATTTAAGCTTTACAGGAGGAGCAGTTTTAATCTTGAGTTGTACAATAAGACCAAGTCGCCTACTTTGAATTGCTTTGATTGCTTTAAATGAGCATCATGACGTCACTTTTTGCCTCTTTATATATACGTGAGTTCTCATAGGCATTTTCTCTCCATTCATTTAACTCGTTCAACTGCATCATCCTCTTCTCACCCGCAGGTTTAAGATCGTACTTTAGGAATTTTATTGCCCAGAAAGCTTTGTGATCTAACTCAACTGGTAGATGACAGCTTTTCCCATAGACGAGTTTGTATGGGGATGTTCCTATGGTGGTTTTAAATGCTATTCTATATGCCCACAAAGCATCGTCTACTTTAACTGCCTAATCTTTCCTATTTGCTTCAATTGTTTTCTCTAAGATGTGCTTAAGTTCTCGATTTGCTACTTCCACTTGTCCACTGGTTTGAGGATGATAAGGGGTGGCTGCCCTATGGTGTACTCCATATTTCTTTATCACTTTATCAAATTGAGTATTACAAAAGTGAGTGCCCCTATCAATAATAATTGCTCTAGGTGTTCCAAATCGAGAGAAGAGATTCTTCAGAAATTTTACTACTACTCTAGCATCGTTAGTGGGTAAGGCTTGGGCTTCCACCCATTTTGACACATAATCTACTACTACTAAAATGTATTTATTTCCGAATGAACTAGGGAATGGACCCATAAAATCAATACCCCATACGTCGAATATTTCATATGATAGTATATATGTTTGAGGCATTTCATTGCGTTTAAAGATATTACATGTTCGCTGGCATTTATTGCATGAAGCAACATACCTGTTGGCGTCTTTAAATAAGGTTGGCCAGTAAAAACCTGATTCGAGTGTTTTGTGTGCTGTCTTAATCCCACCGTAATGTCCCTTGAAGGTCTTGAATGGTAATGCTCTAGGATTTTGCTCGCTTCTTCTTTTGTAACGCACCTTCAAATCACTTGATTTGCACATATGCAAAAAAGAAAAGGATCTTCCCAAAAATAGTTTTTCACATTAGCAAAGAATGGCTTCTTTTGATGATGTGTTAACTTTTTTGGTAAGACGTTAGTAGCTAAGTAATTTGCAATGTCTGCAAACCAAGATACCTCAGAGTTGGTTATCGAAAAGAGTTACTCTTCAAGAAACGAGTCATTTATCTCACTTTCATCGAGTTCTTTGATATGCGGGTTTTCAAGTCTAGAAAGATGGTCTGCTGCAAGATTTTCAGCTCCTCTTATCTTGAATTTCCAAGTCAAATTCTTGCAAGAGTAGAATCCATCTTATAAGTCGAGGTTTTGCATCGAGTTTAGTTAAAAGATAACGAAGAGCTGAATGGTCAGTGTAAATGAAAACTTTAGATAAGATCAAATATTGTCTAAATTTATCAAATGCAAAGACTATAGCTAGTAATTCTTTCTTTGTGGTTGTGTAATTTTCTTGTGCAGCCGTTAATGTCTTGCTAGTGTAGTAAATTGGCTGGAAGTGCTTGTTTCTTCATTGTCCCTTAAATCGCACCTCTTGCAAAATCACTCGCATCACACATTAGTTCAAAGGGTAAGTTCCAATCAGGTGCAATTATAATTGGGGTATTTATTAATTTATCTTTAACAGTATTAAATGTGTCTAAACATTCCTGATCAAAATCGAAAGGTATATCTTTTTCTAGTAGTTTCGTTAAAGGTTTATCTATTTTAGAGAAATCTTTAATGAATCTCCTATAAAATCCATCATGTCCTAAAAAACTTCTAATAGCTTTAACTGAGCTAGGAGGAGGTAATTTTCTATGGTTTCAACTTTTGCTTTATCTACCTCAATCCCTTTACTAGAAATTTTATGCACTAACACAATCCCTTCTCGAACCATAAAGTGACACTTTTCCTGTAATATCCCGAAATATGGCTTATGCATTTATGCTTAATTATATGAAATAGCATGCTTGAGTATGTTGTGAATATGTCTAATGAAATTTGTGAACTTTAGAATAATAAGAAATGCCTTAGAAAAATATTGTATTTTAAGTTTTAATAAGGGAGCTAAGCCTAACAGGGCCTTAAGAAAATTAATAGAGGAAATATGACACACAATTGGGCTTGGAAAAGTGGCTTGGAGGTGCCACTTAGGGCCTCTGGAAATGACACCATAAGCTAGGGGAATGACTTGTGTTCGAGTCGCGTGGGAAGCAAAATTTTAAGGTTTTTATTTTGCTTGTGACGTCAATAAAAGGGAGTAGGGGACGGCACCAAGGCTAGATTTTAGGAGTTTAAATCCTTTTATTTTTAGAGATAAATGATGGATAATTGATGGATTATTTTTATTAATTTTAAATGAAGTGATAAAGGAGGAAAATGTGGGCTATGATAAGGGAGAAGTGATGGCCAAGTAAGGGACTCTAAGCTTAGTAATTTCGACAAAAGGAGGAAAAACAAGGCCATTCATCATTCTTTCTTTCTCCTTTTTTCTCTGTCGAATTCTCTCTGCCATTATTCTTGTCTTTCTTTTCAATTCTCCCCAAAACCAAGAATAGAATCCCCTAGTTTTGCCAAATTTCTCTAAGCTTTATATCTTTCTTTTCTTTCCTTGTAAAATTGAAATCCTCTAGTGTTCATCAAAAGCCAAAATCAAGTGATCAACATTTAGGCCATAGCCGAATAGCCCTGTGGATTCAAGAAAAGGTGCTGTCGATTTCAATATAAGGGGTAAGGATCTATAATCATCATCTTTTTCTTTCTTTTAGCTGAAGGTTAGGAACTAATCTCATATATATCCTTGGTTGCCGAAATTACATAGGATCTTTCGGGAATTTTCTTTAGTCGACTACAAGGAGGAGAGCTTCGGGTACCAAGATCTAAGGTAAGGCAAGTATTCGGCCAAGGGCCATTTATTATGATTTAATGTTAGAAATTAATCTAACATAAGTTTATAGGTATTTTGACAGATACTACAATCCAAGGTCACTTTTCGGGATTTAAAATCACAAGGTAGGTGTAAATGAGTATTCGGCCAAACTCTATGTTAGTACTTAGACCTATTTCTTACATGTTCAAAAGCTGAAAACTAACCTATGAGGTGATTTGGTGCTAGCCGATTGCAAGGATAAAACACTACAAAGTTTCAGGAATTGAGTGATAGTCAAATCGACAGCAGGGAACTTAGGATCTAAAGCATTAGATCGGGTTTTTCGGGAAATCAGTGAATCGATAAAAATATCAGGTATGTACCTTTCCCTAAGATTTATTTGATTTAAGGCATTAAGATTATTATATGTGTTTATAAGAATGTGTAAAATATGGCTAAGGTACCATGCAATGGTACAAAGTACTCAGGTACGTTTTCCTACTCCTACTAGGATTATGAGAAATATCTGTTATGACACACATATTGTAACACCCCTAACCCGTATCCGCTGCCTTAATAGGGTTACGAGGCATTACTGCACAAATACAGCTTTAGCACAATCATTTATTATTTTCCATACACAAGGTTATATCAATTTCTTTATTTATATAACTTCTAAATCCAATAGTAATCATCCACTAAAATCATATTAGTTACTTATAATACACATACAAACTATGCTTCAAATGTCAACCATATTAATATCATCTATATATATATATATATACATCCACATATTTGAATTTACTAATATGCAACAAAGCCATGTTACATGTACAATTCATATGACTCTAATATTAATGGCATTTGGATACTTATAACCTAGTGCAACATATATCATTTCATTGCTTCTACCCAAGCACAAAATAGAACCATATTGCATTAATTATTACGCAATCTCATATGTGACCTTAGTAGCATTACAACATAGCCGAACATACTATTGATGCATATATATATTCCGATTTTATCCCGAAAACAAAACCACATTTAACATTAAAACACCAATAACATCTCAAGGTAAACCTAATTCGATATATATATATATTAGTATACCTAATCTTTATATTTATTCGTATTAACTAATCATTGATTCAATTACACCCTAATCAAGATCATGTGCTTATCAAAATAAACCACCATCAGAATCAATTTACAACCATACATGTACACATACCTATATTAATATTAACATCAACTTGGCATTTTTAACTACCCAAAACTTACCTAAATCATGACCCTCGCTTAGCATTTTGAATTCATACTAGAACACTCAACAAAAACAAATATGAAACATATTCACTCTTATCATTTAGCAACCAAACCTATATAACCATACATCACAAATTATATACCAAAACATGCTTTCAAAATAAGTCTAAGTTATGGCCACATACACACAACTTTAACATTATAATTAAGCCATATTCGCATGGCTATCTATATACAAATTTCCAAAATCAAACATATAAAACCAGCCTATACATGCCATAGGTTCGTAGTTTAAGCTTTTAAAATACCAAAATAGCGATCGATAGTGTGGTCGGCTTTCTTGACGATCCTGCTGAGCAGTAGCTCTTACCTAATCTATAAAATGAGGAGAACATTACACACAAATAAGTTTACTAACTTAGTAAGTCCCAAGCTCAAAATGATACTACATTCAATTACTTAATCATTTAAATCATTCATCTCAACCATGTTATCATATTAAAATTTCTTACACCCTTAGCACTACTATTAGGAAACCGAATATTCATTATAGCACATTCAAGCTCAAACTCACTCACATAATACTTGTGTACATCAATCGAAATCTCAATATACATGTCACTGTACTCATAGCATTAAATAATCTCTAGCAACATTAAAACATATCAAACCTTACTTACTTATCTGAGTCTTTAACTAAGCACATTAGTTACGATTTACCTTGAACCACAATTTGGTTTTTCCTTGGTAAAACACATCACCGGCATAAAGCCTGCTAGGCATTAAAGCCCGAAATCAAACACCGGCTAACATAAGAGTTTATACAAAACTTAATTGAATAAAATCATTTAGTACATTTATAATAATTCGATAATCTATAATTGCTTAAGGACTTACCTCGGTTGTCGATAGGTCAAAGAATCGGCTATTCAATAACCTTCGCTCTTTCCCGATCTAACTCCGCTTTTCTTTGCTCTTGATCTAAAACATATTAAATTTAGCTTATTCAAGCACAATTCATCTCAATTTAGTCCCTACACATAAATGGGTAAATTACTATTTTACCCCTAATATTTCATAGCTTTTCAATTAAGTCCCAAGCATACCATACACAATATGTGCTTAATTAAATTTTAATACTCCATGGTCGTAATGCTATTTACCCTTATGCTAATCTATACAATTCAATCTTTGTACAATTTAACCTTTCATTAGTTAAAATGAATTAATATCACCCATATATACATAATTTATATAATTACAAATTTACCCCTTAGTTTCGATTTCCTTGTAATTTAGTCCCCAAATAAAACACAAGAATTTCATGAAATTGCCTAACCCTTAAGAGCCAATCTCTTTCCCTCATTCACAAGTTCATATAACTATTTATTTTTATGCAATCATGTTCTCATCTATTCATTTCAAGAAAAATTCAAACCTTAACACATACCTATTATCTAAAATTTCTTATTCAACATGTAGATGTCCTAAATACTTTCAAGGTTCTCTCATCAAACATAACTAAACCATAATGCTCATCCATGGTCAACCTAGGATGAGCTTTAAACTCAAAATCTTTTTCATATATGTGATAGCATTCATGAAAACTAACACAACCAAGCAAGAATTTATCAAAAATTAAGCTAAATACCTCACCTTAATGGCACATGCAATGGCCGTCCATGGAAGCTAAAATTGTCCCCCCTTCTACTCTTTTGTTTCTTGAAAATGGTGAGGAAGATGAAAGAGAGAAGTCAAAATGTATTTCTTATTTTCTTTAATTTACTTTATTCATTTTCATTCTTTAAAATAATCATGTAAAATGCCATTAACATATAATCACTTATTATATATATATATATTTACTCATCATTGCCATCCACTACCTACATTTTTGGGTTATTTGACATGCAAACCCCTTCGATTTATATTACACTTAAATTAAACCTATCAATTATTGAATGTTACTTTTATACTTTACCTATTAGATCCTTTTCTTTATTCAAACACACCAAACAATCAAATTCACACAATTCAACATACATCACATAAAATAAAATAAATATCACTAGATTTCGACTTGGATTCGTGGTCCCAAACCACCGCTTCGATTAGGGTCAAATTTGGCTGTTATAACTCTCCCTTAAGGATTTTCATCCCAAAATCTTACCGCTAAACAAGGTCAATATTGTTGCTTCATTGAATCCTCGTGCTCCCACGTAGCCTCTTCAACTCCGTGACGATTCCACGTAACCTTCACTAACGGAATTCTTTTATTTCTCAACTCTTTTATTTCCGAGCTAAGATACGATCGATTTTCCTCATACGTCATATCGATTGTATCTCAATCTCGATTTGAGCAATCACATGTGATGATCCGATCCAGATCACGAGCATAGAAACATGAAATACGTCGGTATCTTTTCTAATTCGTAGGGTAGCTTCAATCTATAAGCAACAGCCCAACGCTCAATGATTTCATACGGTCCAATGAACCTCGGCTCAACTTGCCTTCCTACCAAAACGGAGCACTTTCTTCCATGGTGAAACCTTTAAAAGACTCGATCTCCGATCCGAATTCAATATCTTTACGCTTCAAATCAGATAGGACTTTTGTCGATCCGATGAAGCTTTCAAATTATCTTTGATTATGACCACTTTCTCGCTCATTTTTTAATCAAATCAACCCTGTATCTTATTTTCACCGAGCTCACCCAATATAATGGTGTTCGACACTTTCTCGCATAAGGCTTCATAGGGCGCCATTTTGATACTAGATTGAAAGCTATTATTATAAGCAAATTCAATCAAAGGTAGGTATCGCTCCCACGCATCTTCAAACTTAAGAACGCAACATCTCAACATGTCCTCAAGTATCTGAATAGTTCGCCGATCCACCATCTGTCTGCGGATGAAAGGTCAGATTAAATGCGCTTAGTACCCAAAGCATCTTGCAACTTCTTCCAAAATCGCGACGTAAATCTCGGTCTCTCATCGACACAATGGAACTCGACACCATGCAAATTTTACAATTTATGATACATACAATTCAGCAAGTTTATCGAGTGAAAAGTCCGCATTTAATCGGCACAAAATGAGCTGATTTAGTCACCTATCAATTATAACCCATACTGCATCTTTCTTACTTGGTGTCATCGGACCGGGATACAAAATCCATTGCAATTCGGCCCCATTTCCATCCGTATCGGATTGGTCAAGTAGTCCAGATGGCACTTGATGTTCAAATTTTACTTGTCGACAAATTAAGCATTTCAAACAAATTCGATATATCCTGCTTCATGCCAGCCACCAATAGAACTGTTTCAAATCGTTATACATCTTCGTATACCCGGATGTATCGATAGTCGGCCACTATGAGCCTCACTCAAAATCATTTGTATCAAATCGAGTTCTTTGGAACACACATTCGGTTTTAAAATTCAAATACCATTTGCATCAATCAAAATCGACCTACACCTTTTTCACATCGAATTCGCTTAGCAATCATATCCTTGTCAACTTTCTCGCATCACAAATTTGTCGGACAAACATCGGTCTTGCTCAGAACTCACCTATGATCGAACCATCACTAGACATAGCTATCTCAGGCATTCATTGCATCGAAGAGCAAATAAAGATTTCGACTTAACGATCCGCAACAACATTAGCTTTTCCCGTGATAGTCAATCACTAATTCATAGTCTTTCAACAATTCTAGCCACCGCGTTGTCTCAAATTCAGTCTTTCTCGAGTCATTAGGTACTTCAAACTTTTGTGATCGAGTAAACATGGCATTTCTCACCAAATAAGTAATGACGCCAAATCTTCAATGCGAACACAATGGTCGCCAAATCTAAATCATGCGCGGGTAATTTATTTCATGCGGCTTCAATTGTCTTGAAGCGAGGCTACCACTTTGCCTTCCCGCATCAAAACACAGCCCAAACCATTCAAAGAAGCATCGAATAAACAACAAATTCTTTACCCGATTCAAAGCTAAACTAACACCGAGCTTCACAAAAGGGCTTTCAACTAATCAAAACTTTTCCGACATTTTTCCTAACACTCAAATGTACATCTTTCGCAATAACTTTGTCAACGGGTAGCTATCATAGAAAAATCTTTCACAAATCGTCGATAGTAACCGCAAGTCCCGTAAAACTTCAATCTCGTAAATATTTTTCGTGGCTTCCAATCAAGTATAGCTTAGATTTTGTTCGGATCAACTCGAATGCCCGATGTCAAACCACATGTCCCAAAAAACTCGACCTCTTTCATCCGTAACTCACACTTACTAAACTTCGCATACAATTGATGATCTCGCAAAGTTTGTAGTACTAACCTCAAATGTTCAATGTTCAATTTCATCTTTGGAGTAGATCAATATGTCATCAATAAACACCACCACAAATCGATCCAAAACCTGCCTAAAACCCAATTCATCAAATCCATAAAATAGCAGTGCATTAGTAAGCCCAAAAGGCATTACCAAAACTCGAAATGTCCGCATCGTCCAAATGCGCCTTTGGCACATCTCGTATCCCCGACTCAGAATCGATAATAACCCACCTCAAGTCTATCTTCAAAATACCGACGCCTTTCAACCGATCAAACAAATCATCAATCCGAGGTAATGGGTACTTATTCTTTATAGTTACCTTATTCAGCTTGCCGATAATCAATACACATTCGATCGCTCCATCTTTCTTTCTCACGAAAAGAATCGGTGCACCCTAAGGGGAAAAACTTGGCCGTGCAAAACCCCTATCTCACAACTCTTGCAATCGCAATTTCAACTCTTTAACTCAGAGGTGCCATTCGATATGGAGCTATCGAGATCGGAGTCATTCCTGTGACTAATTCAATGCCGAACTCAATCTCTCGATCGGTGGTAAACCCGTAATTCCTCAGAAACACGTCTGGTACTCACACATAACCGCATGCACTCAATATGCTCTTCGACACTTTATTATCTAATACATAGGCCAAATAAGCTTCGTATTTTTCTCACATACTTCGGCTAACATCAAGATATTATCAGAGGAAACCCACTTAAATCACTAGATTCAATTCGACGATCTCACCGCTCGCATTTCAAATCAATAAGCTTTTTTTACAATTCACCATCGGCCATGCGGTTAGCCACCCATTCCCAAAATTATATCAAAATCATCGAAAGGCAACAAAGATTAAATCAACTGGAAAGTAAAATCCTCAATCATCAATGGGCAACTTTTACACTTTATTAACAAACACACATCTACCCAAAGGGTTGGATACATCGATCACAAACTCAGAGACTCAATCCGGCGTAGTCTTATCAATACCGTAGTTTCACATACATATGAATGGGTTGAACCAGATCAATCAATGCAATCACAGAGTATCATAAAGGGTAAAAGTACCGTAATAACATCTAGAGAAGCAAGATCCTCCTAGCTCGAGTAACATAAGCTCTAGCTGGAGCTCTAGCCTCAGATCGAACTGCTGTGTTCTTCGTCCCTCTTTGACTACCACCTACATTGCCGTAATGCCCGAGTGGTCCGCCTCAGATCGATGCATCGCTTTGTCTAGAGTCCTGCGCCATATTCTGCTCAGCTAACATCGGACACTCTCGAATAAAATGGTTTGAGGATCCACATTTAAAACAAGACCGGTCACGAACTCTACAACTCCCAAGATGCCATTTTCCACAATGTTTACATTCAACTCGATTCTGTGGGACGTTACCAACACTGGTCATCGACGTAGCTCGGAACCCATCGGAGGTCGATCACGCCTAGATGAATCAAGTAGCTTTGTGTCGATCAAATCATCTCTAAACTTCTTAGGTGTGGAATGGAAATTTTACCCGACGATCTCTTACGAGTATCTCTAGCTTCGCCTCGGCCTTTCTTTTCTCTTTCCCGAGCTCTTCACCTTTGCAAGCTCGCTTCAACGAGTGTCACAAACTCTTTGATTTCAAGAATGCCAACAAGCAACTTTAAGTCTTCATTCAAGCCATCTTCAAACCTTTTGCACATAATGGCTTCATTGATACACACTCTCGAGCATATCGGCTCAATCTGACAAACTTTCGCTCATATTCAATACTGCCATTTGCCCCTGCTTTAATTCAAGGAATTTTTACGCTCGATCGATGAACCTCTGGCTGATATATTTCTTATGTAAACTCATTCGAAGAAATCCTGTGTCACTTTTTCTTTTGGAACCACTAATACTAGTGTATTCCACCAAAGGATAGGCGGGTCCCGAGTAAAGATATAGCACATTTCAAACATTCGTCTGGAGTGCGGATAGCTCATCAAGTACCCGAATAGTGTTATCAAGCCACAATTCAGCTTTCGCTCGCATCATCATTATCATTAGCCTTGAATTCTTCGCCCCAAATTTCCTAATTTTGTCAACAGAGGCCTACTAGATCTCATTGATCTATCATTGGGTTGTCAAGGTACCGTATTGGATTATTCGGGTGGAGGTTGTTGTACACCGGATTATTTTGAACAAATTGGGTAAACCATTCATTCATCATTTGGTAGAAGGTTTGTTTAGCCTCTCCTCTTGGTTACCCGAATCGTTGAGAGTCTAATGGTGTTGATCCTCGTATGCAGACCAGCGCAACACTCTCCACATCATCACCACTATTTATCGGATCTAATCCATTTACTATATAAAATACAATTGAAATTGTCAAGTCACCACACTATCACATATAAAATTCTATGGCATATATAGCTAGATTTACGTATTTCACGGTAGTCCTAGAATCGACTAAACCGTAGCTCGATACCAATAAAATGTAACACCCCTAACCCGTATCCGCTCATTTAATAGGCTTACGAGGCATTACTGACAAATACAGCTTCACACAATCATTTATAATTTTCCATACACAAGGTTATATCAATTTCTTTACGATATAACTTCTAAATCCAATAGTAATCATCCACTAAAATCATATTAGTTACTTATAATACACATACAAACTATGCTTCAAATGTCAACCATATTAATATCATCTATATATATATATATATATATATACATCCACATATTTGAATTTACTAATATGCAACAAAGCCATGTTACATGTACAATTCATATGACTCTAATATTAATGGCATTTGGATACTTATAACCTAGTGCAACATATATCATTTCATTGCTTCTACCCACGCACAAAATAGAACCATATTGCATTAATTATTACGCAATCTCATATGTGACCTTAGTAGCATTACAACATAGCCGAACATACTATTGATGCATATATATATTGTGCATTTTATCCTGAAAACAAAACCACATTTAACATTAAAACACCAATAACATCTCAAGGTAAACCTAATTCGCATATATATATATTAGTATACCTAATCTTTATATTTATTCGTATTAACTAATCATTGATTCAATTACACCCTAATCAAGATCATGTGCTTATCAAAATAAACCAATTATCAGAATCAATTTACAACCATACATGTACACATACCTATATTAATATTAACATCAACTTGGCATTTTTAACTACCCAAAACTTACCTAAATCATGACCCTCGCTTAGCATTTTGAATTCATACTAGAACACTCAACAAAAAAGTCATAAAACATATTCACTCTTATCATTTAGCAACCAACCTATATAACCATACATCACAAATTATATACCAAAACATGCTTTCAAAATAAGTCTAAGTTATGGCCACATACACACAAATTTAACATTATAATTAAGCCATATTCGCATGGCTATCTATATACAAATTTCCAAAATCAAACATATAAAAACCAGCCTATACATGCCATAGGTTCGTAGTTTAAGCTTTTAAAATACCAAAATAGCGATCGATAGTGTGGTCGGCTTTCTTGACGATCCCGTTGAGCAGGTAGCTCTTACCTAATCTATAAAAAGAGGAGAACATTACACACAAATAAGTTTACTAACTTAGTAAGTCCCAAGCTCAAAATGATACTACATTCAATTACTTAATCATTTAAATCATTCATCTCAACCATGTTATCATATTAAAATTTCTTACACCCTTAGCACTACTATTAGGAAACCGAATATTCATTATAGCACATTCAAGCTCAAACTCACCACATAATACTTGTGTACATCAATCAAATCTCAATATACATGTCACTGTACTCATAGCATTAAATAATCTCTAGCAACATTAAAACATATCAAACCTTACTTACTTATCTCGAGTCTTTAACTAAGCACATTAGTTACGATTTACCTTGAACCACAATTTGGTTTTTCCTTGGTAAAACACATCACCCAAGATAAAGCCTCGCTAGGCATTAAAGCTCAAATCAAACACCGACACAAGGCTGCTAGGCACGAAGTCTAATATGTCACCGACTAAGCACCTGCTAGGCACGAAGCTCGAATATGTCACCAGACTAAGCCTGCTAGGCACGAAGCCCTGAATATGTCACCTAAGACTAAGCTCGCTAGGCACGAAGTCTAATATGTCATCGGCACTAAGCCTCGCTAGGCATGAAGCCCGAATATGTCATTACCAACTTATACACCTTACAAAGAATGCTGCCCAAAATAGCATAAAACACACATGTTTCGAAGTCACTTTGACATACCATCTCGCTTAGAGATATAACAACATTTCATTTCAAATTCACTATCACTTATATAAAATTTCAACCACTCTCATACCAATACTTTCACATTCTACTAGCATAAGAGTTTATACAAAACTTAATTGAATAACATCATTTAGTACATTTATAATAATTGATAATCTATAATTGTTAGGACTTACTCGGTTGTCGATAGGTCGTGTAATCGGCTATTCGATAACCTTCGCTCTTCCCCGATCTAACTCCGCTTTTTCTTTGCTCTTGATCTAAAACATATTAAATTTAGCTTATTCAAGCACAATTCATCTCAATTTAGTCCCTACACATAAATGGGTAAATTACTATTTTACCGCTAATATTTCATGCCTTTTCAATTAAGTCCCAAGCATACCATACACAATATGTGCTTAATTAAATTTTAATACTCCATGGCCGAATGCTATTTACCCTTATGCGAATCTATACAATTCAATCTTTGTACAATTTAACCTTTCATTAGTTAAAATGAATTAATATCACCCATATATACATAATTTATATAATTACAAATTTACCCCCTTAGTTTCGATTTTCTTGTAATTTAGTCCCCAAATAAAACACAAGAATTTCATGAAATTCGGTCTAACCCCTTAAGAGCCGAATCTCTTTCCCTCATTCACAAGTTCATATAACTATTTATTTTTATGCAATCATGTTCTCATCTATTCATTTCAAGAAAAATTCAAACCTTAACACATACCTATTATCTAAAATTTCTTATTCAACATGTAGATGTCCTAAATACTTTCAAGGTTCTCTCATCAAACATAACCAAACCATAATGCTCATCCATGGCCGAACCTAGGATGAGCTTTAAACTCAAAATCTTTTTCATATATGTGATAGCATTCATGAAAACTAACACAACCAAGCAAGAATTTATCAAAATTAAGCTAAATACTCACCTTAATGGCACATGCAATGGCTTACCATGGAAGCTAAAATTGCCTCCCTTCTACTCTTTTGTTTCGTGAAAATGGTGAGGAAGATTAAAGAGAGAAGTCAAAATGTATTTCTTATTTTCTTTAATTTACTTTATTCATTTTCATTCTTTAAAATAATCATGTAAAATGCCATTAACATATAATCACTTATTATATATATATTTATTCATCATTGCCATCCACTACCCACATTTTTGGGTTATTTGACATGCAAACCCCTTGTATTTATATTACACTTAAATTAAACCTTTCAATTATTGAATGTTACTTTTATACTTTACCTATTAGATCCTTTCTCTTTATTCAAACACACCAAACAATCAAATTCACACAATTCAACATACATCACATAAAATAAAATAAATATCACTAGATTTTTACTCTGATTCGTGGTCCCAAACCACCGCTCCGATTAGGGTCAAATTCGGTCTGTTACACATATGAAACTATAAGAATGTGAATTAAGAATTTGGCATGTTTTGTATGACATGGGCATACGGGTCATTGTTAAAGGGGAAGTGAAAGTGGTGGTAATACCACGATATCTGAATGTGGTGACTTCAGTCACATTATCTGAATGTGGTGACTTCGGTCACAATTATTTAATCTGGTGGCTATGCCACGAATTTTATAAGGGCGATGAGCACATCGACTGCAATGACTACCTTCGATGGTGTGTAGCGGATGGAGGGTTGACTTAGTAGTCCCCACGGTGTGCAGGATGGTACAGGTGATGTGTAGCGGATGGCATATAGGTTTGGGTTCGGGTTGCATCATTATTTCCTATCTCATATGTGAATATGTATGTGATATGAGAATGTATGCCTAATTGTTAAATTTTAGTGTTGGTTACACATGAGTCTGTTTGACTCACCCCGTTGGGGAACATTTTCTTCCAGGTGACGATCAGTGATGGACCGGGTCGACAGGAGCTTAGTGGTGGCCATGTGAAGTTCAGATTTTACTTTGTCTTAGACTCTTTTTACTATATGTACTTTGAATTTAATTTTGGGATTTATTTGATGTAATAAGGCCATAATAGAACTACTTTATTTTACTTTTATTTATTATGTTTACAAATTTTTATCAATTAAAAGATTAAGTAAATTTATTTTAAAATAAACTCTAAGTGTTTTGTCACCTAAAATAAAGGGGTCTCCAATATAAGATAAACTTGTTTTCAACTCGAGCCCAACCCAAAAACAATCTTTCTTTCAAAACGCATGATTTTCCAAAGTAACAAAAGAATTTTGAAATGGTTTACATCGAGGAACATACCAGAACCGGTCAAGGCTTGTGGGCCGGGCTTGGGGTGTTTTAGTTTGGTATCAAAGCCCAGTTTTTAAACTCTCGGCCTTGGGTTTAAGGCCCAAAACGTTTTCAAAGTTAAGCCCAAAAGGATTTTTGTGAATTAAGCAGGTTTTTCTGGCATGGCACACTAAGTCTCCGACCCGAAGTCCACCAGGTAAGTACTCCGATCTCTTGTGTGATTTATATTATGACTTGTAGAAGGGTAGAAATGGAATGGAACGTAGATTAGCATGATAAGTACTCGAACCCTAGGACTAGGTTACCCCAACAAATTTCATAAAATTTTAAATGCCTAACTAAACAAACCCATGATTAAGTCACCGAGTTAGGGTGTGGCAACCATTGTGCGCATGTCAGGATTGGATCCTAAAAGCACGGTACTTAAGCAAATCTAGTGACTCACCTCCTCTTCACTGGAATCCTACAGTGCGTAGCTTCAGTTCACCCTAACCAAGAGGACTTATTCATAAGCTAAACTCAATAACTAAAACCCGAAAGGGACTAGCCATATTTTTATGGAAACCCTAGCTTTAAAATCCCTATATTACCCTTTTAAGTGTAGCAAAAGATTATTGTGAAAATTTTTCCAAAATATCTCCTATTTGCAAAATTACTAAAATGCCCCTAGTGGTAAGATTACCAAAATGCCCTTGGTTTATAAAATACTCATATTACCCACAGTTTTATCAAAACTTCTTTACTTTATAAAATTTCCCTGCTTTGCAAAGGTATCCATAAAACCCTAACTTGTGAAAATTCAAAATACCCTGATTTAAAAATTTACGAAATTGCGCCTAACTTACAAAATTATCAAAATGACCCTGAATCCCAAAATTTTTACAACATCACCGATTTGGAAAGCAAAATTCTCAAAAAGAACCCCCAAGTTTTGTAAATTTTGAAATACCCTTGATTTATTAAGATTTATAAATTTACCCGGGTTAATTACCAAAATACCCTCAGATTTCAAAATTTCCAAAATACCCCCGGGAATGCAAAATTACCAGAATAACCTTATTGACAAAATCACCAAGGAACCTTATTTTGACAAATTACGAAAATACCCCTATAGGATAAATTACGAAAATACCCCTGGAATAGGAACGGACAGAAATGTCCGAAGAGTGAATGTGTATGGGAGATACTATGGAATGGATGTGCTTTTCTTTTAATTAGGATAGAAAACTTGAAGCTTTGATTGATCGAAAGAATTGCTACTAAACTCTTTTCATAAAGCTTCTTCGCAAATAATCAGTGAAACAATGGCTAATGCATAAAATTTCTTAATCAGATTAAAGCGCGGTAGTAGAAATAAGCTCTAGGGGACGTGGTCGCAATGTACGAGGATGCGGTCGAGGTAGAATGACTGTGTCAAAACTCGTTAGATCGGGTGAAGGATCTGACAATGAGGTACCACCGCCACCACCACCCCCAGCTTGTTGGTGTTGAATGGTAAGATCAAACGGGGGATAATGCTGTATCGCAGGCTGTGCTACGAGTTCTGGAAATGGTGGCTGGAGCAAGTGGAAATATGGGAGCTCAAAAGTCTGTACCTGAGTGACTTTGAGCTAACGGAGCTGAGGTGTTCCGTGGAGTATCTGGTGTGGCACCCAGTACAGCTAAATATTGGTTGGAGGTGACAGAATGAATTATGGATGAGTTGGATTTGACTCCTGAGGAGAAACTGAAAGGAATGGTGGCGCTGCTACGTGATGAAGCGTATCAATGGTGGCTCACAGTTCGAAATGGTGCCACCACTGAGGATCTAACTTGGGAGTATGTTAAGGCGGTGTATCAGAAGAAGTATGTAGGAACCAGATATACTAATGAGTAGATGAAGGCATTTACAGGGCTAGTCCAGGAATAAGTCCATGTGATATGAAGTGAATTTACGAGGCTAAGCTGGTATGCTCGAGGAGTAATGGCTACGGAACATGAGTGATGTGTCCGGTTTGAGGACGGACTAAGGGATGACCTGAGATTGTTAATCGCTCCACATCATGAGCGGGAGTTTTTGGCATTAGTAGAGAAGGCTAAGGTAGCCGAAGGAATTAAGGACTCTGTAAGGCAGAAATCTGATCGGAATAGAAATAAGAGAGGTTTTGGGTCATCTGGATCAGTGGGAGTGTTCAGAAGAGGCCTAGAGTTGATGGGCCACGAGGTCGACAAGTCGCTTCTTCGGAGGGCAATATCGTACTTGTGATCGGTGTGGGAAAAAGCACTTAGGCGAATCTTTGGAAGAAGACAGGGGATGTTTCAAGTGTGGGTCAAAGGACCATATGATTAAGGACTGTCCGATGAGACCAAATGGGAATCGACTAGTAGCTCGTAATATTAATCAGTTTGTAGAGGCGACAGACATCCTCAGTGAGGTCATGGTCTAAATAATGAGAGAAATGGTCTTTGGCCGAGGGCATGGAACACCGCCAAGGTGTTGCTATCTTGAGCAAGGCGGTAGGGTTTGGTTTATGCGGTGCACGGAGGAGGATAGAGATGCACCGGACGTTATAACCAAGTCGTTCCTTATTTATGGCAAGCCTTGTGTTGCTTTAATTGATGTGGGCTCGACCCATTCTTATGTTGCATGTAGAGTAGTTGAAACTCTAGACATAGCCTCCGAACTTTCGATAGGGAGATGATCGTAGTAAGCCCACTAGGTCAAATCGTAGTGGTGAATAAGATCTTTCTGAGTATACCTTTAGAAATTCAAGGCGAGTATTTTTTGCCGACTTGATGGAACTTCCATTCGAGAATTCGATCTCATACTTGGTATGGACCTGGCTAGTAGAACATCGACCGTGGTGGACCGTGTAGCTAAGCGAAATGGAGTTAAAGACCCTGAGGATGAGGTGGTCATTATGATAGGAGAAAGAAGAAACTACTTGTCTAATGTAGTTTCAGCACTTAAGGTGGAGAAGATGGTTTGAAAAGGGTGCAAGGCGTTTTTGACATTTATTAGTGCGATGGATGGAAAAGGAAGGAGAGTTAGTGGAGTAAGAGCTGTAAGGGATTTTGCGGATGTCTTTCCGGAGGAATTACCTGGAATACCCCCAGACAGGGAGGTTGAGTTTAGAATTGACTTGTTGTCGAGAATGCCTCCTATGTCAATTGCCCTGATGAATGGCACCAAAGGAGTTGGTTGAGCTCAAGGCACAAATCCAGGAGTTACTTGATCGTGGGTTTATTCGACCCAGTGTGTCTCCATGGGGAGCACCAGTCCTATTTATGAAGAAGAAGTACGAAACTATACGAATGTGCATAGATTATCGTCAGTTGAATAAGCTGACCATGAAGAACAAGTATCCCTTGCCAAGGATAGACGACTTGTTCGATCAGCTTAAGGGGGCAGAGGTGTTCTCAAAGATCGACTTAAGGTCAGGATATCATCAGTTGAAGGTGAAGGAGGCAGATATCCATAAGACAGCCTTTAGGATAAGATACGGCCACTATGAGTTTGTAGTAATGTCGTTCAGGTTGACAAACGCCCCAGCCACGTTCATGGATATGATGAACCGGGTTTTTTAACCTTACTTGGATAGGTTCGTTGTGGTGTTCATCGACGACATCCTTGTATACACCAAGACCGAGGAGGAGCATGATGAGCATCTCGGATTGTCTTTGCAAGTATTGAGGAGAAGAAGCTTTATGCCAAATTCAAAGAAGTGTGAATTTTGGCTTAGGAAGTTGCCTTCTTAAGGCATGTGGTGTCTGTTGAAGGAATAAGGGTGGATCCTAGAAAGATTGAAGCGGTGTTGGATTGGAAACCACCTAGGTCTGTAGTAAAGATTCGTAGTTTCTTGGGATTGGCAGGATATTACAGAAGGTTCGTGGAAGGATTTTCGTCAGTAGCCGCGCCTTTGACAAAGTTGCTGAGAAAGAAAGTACTTTCGTATGGACATAGAAGCAACAGGGCTTTGAGAAGCTTAAGAGGGTTTTGACTGAGGCTTCAATTTTGATTCAACCGGAGGCAGGAAAGGATTTCATGGTGTATTATGATGCTTCCCACACGAGACTAGGGTGTTTTGATCAAGATGGGAAGTTGGTTGCATATGCGTCTCAAAAATTAAGGCCACACGAGGTTAACTATTTGACTCATGACTTGGAATTGGCGGCAGTGGTCTTCGCTCTTAAGGTGTGGAGGCACTATCTTTATGAAGAAAAGTCGGTGATCTACACAGACCACAAGTGTCTTAAGTATCTGTTGATTCAGAAGGAGTTAAACTTAAGGCAGCAAAGGTGGGTGGAGTTACTGAAGGACTATGATTGTTCAATAGAGTACCATCTGGGCAAGGCGAATGTAATGGCGGATGCCCTAAGTCAGAAGGTTGTGTCGGATCTGAGGGCGATGTTCGCACACTTGAGTTTGTATGATGATGGAAGCTTGTTGGTAGAGTTACAAGTCAAGCCGACGTGGTTGAATGAGGTGAAAGAGGGACAGTTGGCTGATGAGGACCTAAGTGCTAAGCTACAAAGAAGTCTGAATGGAGAGTTGAAAGATTATGGCATTAATGGCGAAGGAGTGTTGTGTTTCAAGAGAAAGGTCTGTATGCCTAAGAATAAGGAACTTAGATGAAAGATTCTTTAGGAATCGCATAGTAGCCCTTATGCTATGCATCATGGAGGCACTAAGTTGTACAGAGACTTGAGGGAGCAGTTTTGGTGGCCTGGTCTGAAGAAGGAACTTACAGAATTTGTCGGCAAGTGTTTGACGTGTCGAAGTTAAGGTGAACACTGTGTTCCATCAAGATTGCTTGACTAATCATGATTCCACAGTGGAAGTGGGAGAGAATTACCATGGACTTCGTTAGTGGGCTTCCCCTTACGCCTACTAAGAAGGACTTGGTATGGGTAATAGTGGACCGTTTGACCAAGTCCGTGCACTTTATTCCGGTGAGAGTCAATTATTCTTTGCAGAAGTTGGCAAAGTTGTATGTGACAGAAATTGTAAGGTTGCATGGAGTTCCACTATCGATTATTTCGGATAGGGACCCAAGGTTTACTTCTCGATTTTGGAAAGCTCTACATCAGGCTTTAGGCACCAAATTCGATTTCACTACGGCATTTCATCCACAGTCTGACGGGCAATCTGAACGAGTAATCCAAGTGTTAGAGGACATGTTGAGGGGGTGTGTGATAGACTTTAGAGGAAGTTGGAAAGACTATTTGCCTTTAGCGAAATTTGCGTACAACAACAACTATCAAGCCAGTATTCGGATGGCACTGTATGAAGCACTATATGGATGGAAATGTCGAACACCTACGTGATGGACGAAATTAGGGGAACGTCGAGTTTTGGGTCCAGAGTTAGTGGCAGAATCTGAAGAAAAGGTTGAGATAATTCGGGCATGGTTAAAGGAAGCATCTAATAGACAGAAGTCATATGCAGATCTCAAAAGGAAAGAAATAGAATTTGATGTAGGAGACCAAGTGTTTCTTAAAGTTTCACCTTGGAAAAAGGTAATAAGATTTGGTCGGAAAGGAAGTTAAGTCCAAGGTTTATAGGACCTTATAAGGTTTTGAAGCGAATTGGACCATGGCATATCGCTTGGAGTTGCCACCGAGTCGAAGCAGATGCACGCGTATTCCATGTTTCCATGCTACGTCGTTATCAGACAGATCCATCTCATGTAGTGCTGGTTGAAGAGGTGGAGATAAGGCCAGATTTGTCCTACGAGGAGGAGCTGATTTAAATTTTAGAACGAGATGTGAAAGTGTTACGGAGGAAGTCAGTTCCCCTAGTCAAAGTATTGTGGAGAAATCATGGATCGGAGGAAGCTTCGTGGGAGCTTTAAGAGGCAATGCGACAAAATACCCTCACTTATTTTAGCGGTAATTTCGAGGACGAAATTATTTTAAAGGGTAGAACTATAATATCCCGAAATATGGCTTATGCATTTATGCTTAATTATATGAAATGGCATGCTTGAGTATGTTGTGAATATGTCAAATGAAATTTGTGAACTTTAGAATAATAAGAAATGCCTTAGAAAAATATCGTATTTTAAGTTTTAATAAGGAGCTAAGCTATGAGGGCCTTAAGAAAATTAATAGAGGAAATATGACACACAATTGGGCTTGGAAAAGTGGCTTGGAGGTGCCATTTAGGGCCTTTGGAAATGACGCCATAAGCTAGGGGAAGGACTTGTGTTTGAGTCGCGTGGGAAGCAAAATTTTAAGGTTTTATTTTGCTTATGACGTCAATAAGAGGGAGTAGGGGCGGCACCAAGGCTAGATTTTAGGAGTTTAAATCCTTTTATTTTTAGAGATAAATGATGGATAATTGATGGATTATTTTATTAATTTTAAACGAAGTGATAAAGGAAGAAAATGTGGGCTATGATGAGGAGAAGTGATGGCCAAATAAGGGACTCTAAGCTTAGTAATTTCGCAAAAGGAGGAAAAACAAGGCCATTCATCATTCTTTCTTTCTCCTTTTCTCTCTCGTCAATTCTCTCGCCATTATTCTTCTCTTTCTTTTCAATTCTCCCCAAAACCAAGAACAAAATCCCCTAGTTTTGCCGAATTTCTCTAAGCTTTATATCTTTCTTTTCTTTCCTTGTAAAACCGAAATCCTCTAGTGTTCATCAAAAGCCGAAATCAAGTGATCAACATTTAGGCCATAGCCGAATAGCCCTGTGGATTCAAGAAAAGGTGCTGCCGATTTCAATATAAGGGGTAAGGATCTATAATCATCTTTTTCTTTCTTTTAGCTGAAAGTTAGGAACTAATCTCATCAATATCCTTGGTTGCCGAAACTACATAAGATCTTTCGGGAATTTTCTTTAGTCGACTACAAGGAGGAGAGCTTCGGGTATCAAGATCTAAGGTAAGGCAAGTATTCGGCCAAGGGCCATTTATTATGATTTAATGTTAGAAATTAATCTAACACAAGTTTATAGGTATTTCGACAAATACTACAATCCAAGGTCACTTTTCGGGATTTAAAATCACAAGGTAGGTGTACATGAGTATTCGGCCAAACTCTATGTTAGTACTTTGATCTATTTCTTACATGTTCAAAAACCGAAAACTAACCTATGAGGTGATTTGGTGCTAGCCAATTGCAAGGATAAAACACTATAAAGTTTCGGGAATTGAGTGATAGTCAAATCGACAGCAAGGAACTTAGGATCTAAAGCGTTAGATCGGGTTTTTCGGGAAATCAGTGAATCGATAAGAATATCAGGTGTGTACCCTTCCCTAAGATTTATTAGATTTAGGGCATTAAGATTATTATATGTGTTTATAAGAATGTCTAAAATATGGCTAAGGTACCATGCAATGGTACAAAGTACTCAGGTACGTTTTCCTACTCCTACTAGGATTATGATAAATATCTGTTATGACACACATATGAAACTATAAGAATGTGAATTAAGAATTTGGCATGTTTTGTATGACATGGGCATACGGGCCATTGTGAAAGGGAAGTGAAAGTGGTGGTAATACCACGATATCTCGAATGTGGTGACTTGGTGCATTATCACGAATGTGGTGACTTCGGTCACAATTATTTAATCTGGTGGCTATGCCACTAATTTTATAAGGGCGATGAGCACGCCGATTGCAAAGAATTGCCTTCGATGGTGTGTAGCGGATGGAGGGTTGACTTAGTAGTCCCCACGATTATGCGGGATGGTACGGTGATGTGTAGCGGATAGCATATAGGTTTGGGTTCGGTTGCATCATTATTTCCTATATGTTATATGAATATGCATGTGATATGAGAATGTATGCTGAATTGTTAAATTTTAGTGTTGGTTACACATTGAGTCTGTTTGACTCACCCCGTTTGGGAACATTTTCTTCCAGGTGACGATCAGTGATGGACCGGGTCGGCAGGAGCTTAGTGGTGGCCATGTGAAGTTCAGATTTTACATTGTCTTGGACTCTTTTTACTTTATGTACTTTGAATTTAATTTTGGGATTTATTTGATGTAATAAGGCCATAGTAGAACTACTTTATTTTACTTTTATTTATTATGTTTACAAATTTTTATCAATTAAAAGATTAAGTAAATTTATTTTAAAATAAACTCTAAGTGTTTTGTCACCTAAAATAAAGGGTCTCCAATATAAGATAAACTTATTTTCAACTCGAGCCCAACCCAAAAACAATCTTTCTTTCAAAACACGCAGATTTTCCAAAGTAACAAAAGAATTTTGAAACGGTTTACATCGAGGAACATACCAGAACCGATCAAGGCTCGTGGGCCGGGTTTGGGGTGTTTCATTTCACAATTTAAAATGAGGTTCGTCTCCTCACACCTTATTAGTACTCGTTTTAAATTCTTAAGGAAAAGATGGAAATAATTACCAAATACCAAAAAGTCGTCCATAAAGACCTCCATAATGTCTTCCACAAGTTCATCAAGTATGGCTAGCATGCATCGCTGAAAAGTAGCAGGAGCATTACATAATCCAAAGGGCATTCTACGATAAGTGTAACACCCCAAACCCGGTCAACATACCACGACCGAATCTAGCATGTTACGGAGTGAAAATGTTTGAATAAACAAGTTTCCCAATTTATTTTTACTGAAAACTCTTTTATCATTCTAAGGTTTAGCAACCCTATAAAAAGTGATATTGAAAACGTTTTTAGGTTGCTTTAGAATTCAAAGAAACTCTTGCTTCAAAAAAAAATCCGTTTGTTGTTACTAGTTTGTTTGAAAATTTAGTTTTGAAATCATCTTTGTTAACTTTGTCATTACCTTGTGAATAATATCACCCGATGGTAACGTTGGAAAAACCTGATATAGAGTATAATTTTGTAAACTTCGATTTAATTACGTTAACAAAGCAAATCAAGTTATAAATCATATGCATAAGATAATTAAATTATAATCTAGAAATAAAAACCCAAATTAATACTTAGTGGCCTTATTACAAAACCAAAATCAAATTGATGTAAATAAATAAAACCAAAAATAGAAATTTTAAATAAAAACCCGAAGCTAGCATGCATGGCCGCCACGAGTCCTCCTCGACTCCATATCCGCAATCTACGCCTCATCTGCAAAATATAAGGGAAGGGGTGAGTCACCGAGACTCAGTGTATAAATCCCCAACCCGATAGTACAAGCACTTACACAAATCATTAGTATAACATGCAAATCATGCAACCCATAACCTAACCATCCAATCTCCTTTATCTACCCCGTGTGGTCAAAACCACTGGTGGTCAAAACCACTGGTGACCATAGCAACAAATATATATCAGTGTGGTCAAAACCACAGGTGACCGTAGTCACAAATCAAGTGATGGGGCCAACCAATCGTGTGGTCAAAACCACTGATGACAATCCCGTAATCAACACGTGGGGCCAACCCACTGTGGTACCAAACCACTGGGACGAGTCACAATATGCATATGTGGTCAAAACCACTAGGACTTAGTCACAAATTATAATTCCAAAGATGGGGCCAACCCGTCGTTTGGTCAAAACCACTAGTGACAGTCCAAATAATTCCTCCCCCTCCTCTCAACAATCCCACCATCATGTCCATAACAATCGTGACATAAAAACACGTGATGATGCAAATAACACATGGCATAACATTGAACAATGACATGATAGCATATAACGAGATCCATAATCAGGGGACTTACCCGGAGTCCATGCTCATGCCCACAAGGCATAACTATCGATTTTAATGGCTACAATAGTTACACAATAATTATATCCTACTAACGAAGTGTGTAAGCGTTACACACCTGACTATTTGTAGATCTAAGTGAAATCCCAAAACGTTAGCCTTCACTCTACCCTACAATCGGTCAACACATACTTTTAAGATTATAGCCATTCGGCTACATCACCAAAATCTCGAAGATGTATCGCACAAAGGTAGCACTTACCTTAATACTGATTTGATTTCCAACCAAATCCCGAAGCTACGCGATGACCCTCCCTTTACAATCGGCTAAGCCCTATCATAAACATAATTAGCCTTCGACTTTTGAAAGAATAAGAATCAGATTCGAAATGTAAAAACCCTTACCTAGATCAGCCACTGAATCTCAAAGATCCACTGTATTCGGGTACACTCCTCCCTACAATCGGTCAAGTACCACTTTCATCGGCCTAAGCCTTCGTTATCAATCACAACAAGAAATATCAAACCAGAAACACTTACCCCTTACCTTCTCGATGATTCGCCACCAATATAGAACAAGAAGAGTTTAAGTTTGGATCTACAACAAATAAAGAGATAAAAGAGAAGTGGGATTTCAGCATTACCCAAATCAATCAAGAAAAGAAGAAGAAGAAGTTACTTACTAGGAGATTCGGCTATAACCCCACAAGAAGGAGATAGATTCGACACTTCAAGGAGGATTAGAACACGTGAAAAGAGAAAGAAAGGAGGCTAAGGGTATTCAGCCACAATACTTGATGAAAATGAAAGAGAAACGACAAGGCTTTTGGCTTTTGAAAAGGGAAGAGATGGAGAAGAAAATAGTCCCAAGATTCAGCAAAAAAGAGAAGATGATGAATATTTGGTTTTGGCCTTTCTCAAAGAAATGGCAAGGGTGGTTCGGCCAAGCACCAAGAATGTTGAAAAGAGAAAAACAAAAATGAGAAAGAGAGCAAGAAGGGTTTCGGCTTATGACTCTAACTCAAGAGAAAACAAAAAGAACTATCCCCACTTGCCGAAATATTACCTAAACCATCATAGACATTCGGTATACCCCTTTCCAAGTACCCAAAATCGATCCTCCTCCTCCCCACAGTCCAAATTTCGGCCAACACCTTCAAATGAGGTTGATAAGATTCAAGCTCCTAAATTTCCTCACCTTCATCTATTTGACTCCTTCTATCCTTATCCTCCAGAGTCCACCCTGAGCACACCACTTCCTCAGATTGGCGTCAAAATAATAAGCAGAAAATGAGATTTCTGCTGCTCAAACCTGAGCTCCCCTTCTCTGCATGTGGCGTCACCATCCAAGTACCTTAGTGGCGCCTCTTTTGCCATTTTTCCACTAGGTTGTTTGTATCACAACCTTCCAATATATTCTTTTAACCCCTAACTCTCCTAGCTCCCTCTTCCTATGCACTAAAACAAAATTTTTGGCCATGACCCAGTCTAACTCGAGGTCATGCCTAGACCCCAAAACATGCTAAACTAGCACAGTAAGCATATTGTCACATGCAAAATGCAGAGACCCCATTTTAAGGATGTTACAGTTCTACCCTTTAAAAATAATTTTGGCCTCGAAATTACCTGGTCAAAAGAGTTGAGGGTATTACCGCCACATCACATCCTCTGGTTCCCACGTGGCCTCCTCCGCACCATGGTTCTGCCATAACACTTTCACCAAGGGAACTGACTTTCTACGCAAAACCTTGACATCCCGACCCAAAATCTGTACCGGTTCCTCCTCGAAAGATAAGTCTGAGCTTACCTCAATCTCTGCAACTGGCACAACGTGTGACGGATCTGATCGATAGTGCCTAAGCATTGAAACATGGAAGACGTCGTAAATCAGACTTAACTCTGCCGGTAGCTCGAGCTAATAAGCTATCGATCCCACTCGCTTTAGTACCATATACGGCCCGATAAACCTAGGGCTTAACTTCTCTTTTCATCCAAATCTCAACACCTTCTTCCTTGGGGATACCTTCAGGGAGACCTTGTCTCCCACCGCATACTCTATATCCCTGCGCTTAATATCGGCGTAAGACTTCTGCCTGTCTGATGCTTCCTTAAGACGAGCCCGAATCACCTTAACCTTATCCTTAGTTTCTGCCACCAACTCCAGACCCAATATTTACCGTTCACCCAATTCTGTCCAACACGTAGGAGTACGACATTTTCGTCCATACAGTGCCTCATATGGTGCCATCTGGATACTCACTTGATAACTATTATTATAGGTGAACTCTGCCAATGGTAGATACTCCTCCCAACAACCACTCAAATCCGTAACACGCCCTTAGCATGTCTTCTAAAATCTGAATTACTCTTTCAGATCGCCCATTAGATTGCGGGTGAAAAGCTGTGCTGAAATCCAACCTCATACCCAAAGCCTAATGCAAAGTTCTCCAGAACCTCGACGTGAACCTGGGATCCCTATCCGAGATAATTGACACTGGCACTCTATACAACCTTACTATCCCTTCCATATACAACTTGGCTAACTTCTGGAGCGAATAATTAACCCTCACCGTATGAAATGAGCCGATTTATCAAACGATCCACAATCACCCAGATCGAGTCCTTCTTGCTAGGCGTAAGGGTAGCCCATCGACAAAGTCCATAGTGATCCTTTCCCACTTCCATCGAGGAATCTTCACCGGTCAAGTAAACGACATGGTAATCGATGTTCAGCTTTGACCTGCTGACATGTCAAACACTTACCCACAAACTCAATCACTTTCCGCTTCAGACTGCCACCAAGACGCCTCGCAGATCCCTGCAGACATCTTACTACCTCCGTGATACATAGCGTATGGGCGCTATGTGCATCTTGAAGAATCCTTTGCCTCAACTCAATGTCCTTCGGCATACAAGCTCTCCCTTGAAACACAACACTCCATCATTGGTCAAGCTGTAACCTTCCAACCCCCTACTCTGTACTTGCAACCTCCGAGCATTCAAACCCTCATCCACTAACTGTTTCTCTTTAATTTACTCTACCCAAGTTAGCTTAACCTACAATTCTGCCACAAGACTCCCGTTATCGTACAGGCTAAGATGAGCAAACATCGCTCTCAGGTCCGACACTACCTTACGGCTCAACGCGTCTGCAACCACATTAGCTTTGCCCGAATGATACTCAATTGAGCAGTCGTAGTCCTTCAAAAGCTCAATCCATCTGCGCTGTCTCAAATTTAAATCCTTCTACGTTAAAAGATACTTCAGACTCTTGTGGTCCGTATAGACTATCGACTTCTCTCCATACAAATAGTGTCTCCATATTTTCAGGGCAAAAACCACTATAGCCAACTCTAGATCATGTGTCGAATAATTAACCTCATGCGGTCTCAGCTGTCGAGACTCATATGCCACTACTTTCCCTTCCTACATCAGCACACATCCCAAGGCAGTATGTGATGCATCACAGTAGACCGTGAATACCTTTCCTACCTCAGGCTGAACCAGAATCGGAGCTTCTGTCAGAATCTTCCTTAACTTGTTGAAACTTCCCTATTGTTTCTCCAACCACACAAATGGAACTCCCTTCCTCAACAACTTGGTCAACAATCACCATGATCGAGAAAACCCTTCCAAAATCTCCAAGAATACCTGCTGACCTAGAAAACTCCAAATTTTTACAACCGACCTAGGCGATTTCCATCCAACACCGCTTCAATCTTGTGAGGTCCACTCTAATCCTTCAAAGGACACTACGTGACCCAAGAAAGTCACCTTCCTAAGCCGTAACTCGCACTTCATCGAACTTGGCAAATAACAGCTTTTCCCTTAGAATTTGCAAAACTACCCGCAAGTGCGCATCATGATCCTCCTAGGTCTTTGAGTACACCAATATGTCATCTATAAATACCACGACAAACTGGTCCAAGTACTGCTGGAACACCCGATTCATCAAGTCCATGAATGTCGCCGGTGCGTTTGTCAACCCAAACGGCATTACCAGAAACTCGTAGTGTCCATAACGAGTGCGAAACACCGTCTTGTGGACATCAGCCTCTTTCACCTTAAGCTGATGATACCCTGACCTTAGATCGATCTTCGAGAAAATTGATGCCCCTTTTAGCTGATCAAACAAGTCGTCAATCCTAGGCAATGGATACTTGTTTTTGATCGTTAACTTGTTCAGCTGGCGGTAGTCTATACACATCCGCATTGTACTATCTTTCTTCTTAACAAAGAGCACAGGCGCTCCCCAAGAAGATATACTTGGCCGGATGAAACCTCTATCCAGAATTCCTGAATTTGAGCCTCCAGCTCCACCAACTCCTTTGGTGCCATTCTATACGGGGCAATAGACACTAGTGCAGTTTCGAGCAACAGGTCTATTCTGAATTCAACTTTGAGATCCAGAGGCAGACCGGAAGTTCCTCTAGGAATACATTAGCAAATTCCCCTATAGTTCGGACACTCTCTACAGCTGCACCTTTGGCTCCCAAAGCACAAACATGTACCATGAATGCCTCACAACCCTTCCTTACCAATTTTTCCGCGTTCAGTGTAGTGACCACATTGGATAAATAATCTCTCCTATTACCTATCATCACCACCTCCTCACCTTCCATTGTCCTCAACACCATGCGCTTAGCCGCACAATCCAAACTGGCCTGGTACTTCACCAGCCAATCCATCCCGAGAATTAGATCAAACTCCCTAAACGGCAGTTTCATCAAATCAGCCAAAAACACGACCCCTTAAAGTTCTAGGGGTACATCCCTATATAGTTTACTTACTTCTACAGAGTGATCTAGAGGGCTTATCACTGTCATCTTCCTAGAAGTAATCTCAGAGTTTAAGTTCATAGTTTCCACTATGCTACTGGCTACGTATGAGTGCGTCGAACCCACATCTATCAGAGTATTATAAGGTAGTCCAAAGATTAAGAACGTACCGATTATGACGTCCGGTGTGTAGCCCTCCTCTTGATGTCTCGCTGCGTAGACCAATCTAGGCTGTCTCGCCTCTGCACCTCCTGCACCTCTGCCCAGTACTCCACGGCCTCTACCAGAGCCATTACCTCCCCTAGCTGCACCACGGCTCCTCTGTGGCAGCTGACCATCCCTCCTATTCTGAGTACAATTTTGATCCCCAGACTGCAACCTAGCTGACCTTCGTGGACAATCCCTCACTCGGTGCTCCATCGATCCACACTCAAAACATCCTCTATTTCCAGTCCAACATTCTCCCGTGTGGGACTTCTCACACTGAGCACACCGTGGCGGCCATTGAGTATTAGTAGCAGTAGGCCTAGCAGCTTGATTCGGCCCATTATATCTACCCCATTTCTGTTGATTTCCCATAGACCCAGATGGTCCGAATTCCTTTTATTCCATCCCTTGTCCTGATTCAATCTTACCGACTATTTCACTTCCTCTACAACTTTGGCCTTTTCCACTAAGACCATAAACTCTCTCTCCTACTGTGGAGCAATCAGTAATCTCAGATCATCCCTCAATCCGCCCTCGAACCTAACACATCACTCATGCTCCGTAGCCACGATGCCTCGAACATATCGGCTCAACCTTAAGAATTTTGCCTCGTACTCTGATACGGACTTATTCCCCTGAACCAGCCTTAAAAATGCCTTCCTCGGCGCATCAGTATATCTAGTCCCACCATACTTCTTTTGATAAGCCGCCTTGAAATAATCCCAAGTGAGATCATCCACTGCAGCACCATCCCGAACCGTGAGCCACCACTGGTATGACTCATCTTGTAGAAGTGACACTACCCCTTTTAGTTTCTCCTCTGCCGTCAGATCTAAATCATCCATGATTCATTTCGTTACCTCCAACCAATACTCAGTCGTTTTGGGTGCCACACCAGATACTTCTCGAAATACCTCAGCTCCATTGGTTCGGAGTCGCTCAGATACAGATTTTCGAGCTCCCGTACCTCCACCTACTCCAGCCACTCTCTCAAGCACTCGCAGCATCGCCTGTGACACCGCATCGTCCCCCGTCTGATCTTGGTACTCAACCCCAGTAGTTGGTGGTGGTGGTATCTCGTTCTCTGACCCTTGACCAGACCTAACGGGTTCTGATATGGTCATTCTGCCTCTATCACGCCCTCGCACATTACGACCACGTCCCCTAGAACTCATGACTATGCTCGCGATTTATTCTGCTTTAAGAAGTTTTATGAATTAGCTTCTGTTCCACTGACTACCCACGAATAAGTTTCATGTAAAGAAGTTTAGTAGTGGTTCTTTTGATCATTACAAAGTTTTCATTTCAAGTCTTTTACCCTAATTCAGTGAATCACATTTACTCATCAATAACATCTTCCACCCACACTCCACTTGTAGGGGTATTCTCATCATTTCACTACTCGGGGTATTTTCGTAATTTAACCTATCGGGGTATTTCAGTAATAAATCAGGGTTAATTTGGAAATCTTCACAAATTATAGGTATTTCAAAAATTCCAAAAATTGGGGTATTTTGGTAATTTCATAAACCAGGGGTATTTTCGTAATTTTCCAAAATATGGTTCCAGGTGATTTTACGAAATAAGGGTATTTTAAAAATTTTCAATTCGGGGGTACTTAGGCAATTTTTCATACCAAGGGTATTTCGGTAATTTTACAATTCAGGGGTAATTTGGTCAATTTACAAATCAGGGGTATTTTGGTCATTTTTCAAATCGGGGTATTCTGGTAATTTTGAAACCATGATTTAATTTTAGGGTTGTACAAAACAAGGTGGCTGGTCCCTTTCGGGTTTTAGTTATTGAATTTAGCCTGTGAATAAGTTGTCTTAGTTAGAGTGAACCGTCACTACGCACTAGGTAGGATTCAATTGAAGAGGAGGTGAGTCACTAGGAATGCTTAAATACTAGGCTCCCCTGAATCCATTCCTAGACATGCGCATAACGGTTGCCACACCCTTAATATTAGCGACGTACTCACAGGTTTGTTTAGTTGATATTTAAGTCTTATGAAATTTTGCATTGGAGTAGGCTATTCCTAAGGTTAAATAACTCCTAACCTACTAATCTATGATCCCAAAATACCCATTTCTCCCACAATCAAATCACACAAGGGTTAGGGATACTTACCTTGGCGGATTGGTGCCGGAGACTCGATGCCATGCTGTTCAAATCATGTACATTTCCCACAAAACTTTTCAAGACCCTACTTTTAAACATTTTGGGCCTCGGGCCCACAGCCGAGCTTTTGAACTTGGCTTTGATACCAATTGTAACACCCCAAACTCGGTCAACATACCACGACCGAATCTGGCATGTTACAGAGTGAAAATGTTTGAATAAACAAGTTTCTCAATTTATTTTTACTGAAAACTCTTTTATCATTCTAAGGTTTAGCAACCCTATAAAAAGTGATATTGAAAACATTTTTAGGTTGCTTTAGAATTCAAAGAAACTCTTGCTTCAAAAAAAAAAAAAAAATCCGTTTGTTGTTACTAGTTTGTTTGAAAATTTAGGTTTGAAATCATCTTTGTTAACTTTTTCATTACCTTATGAATAATGTCACTCGATGGTAACATTGGAAAAACCCGATATAGAGTATAATTTTGTACACTTCAATTTAATTCCGGTTAACAAAGCAAATCAAGTTATAAATCATATGCATAAGATAATTAAATTATAATCTAGAAATAAAAACCCAAATTAATACTTAGCGGCCTTATTACAAAACCAAAACCAAATTGATGTAAATAAATAAAACCAAAAATAGAAATTTTAAATAAAAACCCAAAGCTAGCATGCATGGCCGCCACGAGTCCTTCCCGGCTCTATATCCGCAATCTACGCCACATCTGCAAAATATAAGGGAAGGGGTGAGTCATCGAGACTCAGTGTATAAATCCCCAACCCGATAGTACAAGCACTTACACAAATCATTAGTATAACATGCAAATCATGCAACCCATAACCTAACCATCCAATCTCCTTTATCTACCCCGTGTGATCAAAACCACTGGTGATCAAAACCACTGGTGACCGTAGCCACAAATATATATCGGTGTGGTCAAAACCACTAGTGACCGTAGTCACAAATCAAGTGATGGGGCCAACCCATCGCGTGGTCAAAACCACTGATGACAATCCCGTAATCACCACGTGGGGCCAACCCACTGTGGTACCAAACCACTGGGACGAGTCACAATATTCATATGTGGTCAAAACCACCGGACTTAGTCACAAATTATAATTCCAAAGACGGGCCAACCTGTCGGTGGTCAAAACCACCGTGATACCAAATAATTCCTCCCCTCCTCTCAACAATCCCACCATCATGTCCATAACAATCGTGACATGATAACACATGATGATGCAAATAACACATGGCATAACATTGAACAATGACATGATAGCATATAACGAGATCCATAATCAGGGGACTTACCCGGAGTCCATGCTCATGCCCACAAGGCATAACTACCGGTTTTAATGGCTACAACAGTTATACAATAATTATATCCTACTAACGAAGTGTGTAAGCGTTACACACCTGACTATTTGTAGATCTAAGCGAAATCCCGAAACGTTAGCCTTCACTCTACCCTACAATCGGTCAACACATACTTTTAAGATTATAGCCATTTGGCTAAATCACCAAAATCCCGAAGATGTATCGCACAAAAGTAGCACTTACCTTAATACTGATTTGGTTTCCAACCAAATCCCGAAGCTATGCGATGACCCTTCCTTTACAATCGGCTAAGCCCTATCATAAACAAAATTAGCCTTCGACTTTTGAAAGAATAAGAACCAGATTCGAAATGTAAAAAACCTTACCTAGATCGACCACCAAATCCCAAAGATTTACTATATTTGGTTACACTCCTCCCTACAATCGGTCAAGTACCACTTTCATCGGCCTAAGCCTTTGTTATCAATCACAACAAGAAATGCTGAAACCGTAAAACACTTACCTCCTTACCTTACTGACAGATTCGGCCACCAATATAGAACAAGAAGAGTTTAAGTTTGGATCTTCAACAAATGAGGAGATAGAAGAGAAGTGGGATTTCGGCATTACCCAAATCAATCAAGAAAAGAAGAAGTAGAAGTTACTTACCAGGAGATTCGGCTATAACCCCACAAGAAAGAGATAGATTCGACACTTCAAGGAGGATTAGAACACGTGAGGAGAGAAAGAAAGGAGGCTAAGGGTATTCGGCCACAATACTTGATGAAAATAAAAGAGAAATGACAAGGCTTTCGGCTTTTGAAGAGGGAAGAGATGGAGAAGAAAATAGTCCCAAGATTCGGCAAAGAAGAGAAGATGATGAATATTTGGTTTTGTCCTTTCTCAAGGAAATGGCAAGGGTGGCCCGGCCAAGCACCAAGAATGTTGAAAAGAGAAAAACAAAAATGAGAAAGAGAGCAAGAGAGGTTTCGGCTTATGACTCTAACTCAGGAGAAAACAAAAAGAACTATCCCCACTTGCCAAAATATTCCCTAAACCATCATAGACATTCGGCACACCCCTTCCTAAGAACCCAAAACTGATCCTCCTCCTCCCCACAGTCCAACTTTCGGCCAACACCTTCAAATGAGGTTGATAAGATTCAATCTCCTAAATTTCCTCACCTTCATCTATTTGACTCCTTCTATCCTTATCCTCCAGAGTCTGCCCTGAGCACACCACTTCCTCAGCTTGGCGTCAAAATGATAAGCAGAAAATGGGATTTCTGCTGCTCGAACCTGAGCTCCCCTTCCTTGCATGTGGCGTCACCATCCAAGCACCTTAGTGGTGCCTCCTTTGCCATTTTGCCACTAGGTTGTTTGTATCACAACCTTCCAATATATTCTTTTAACCCCTAACTCTCCTAGCTCCCTCTTCCTATGCACTAAAACAAAATTTTTGGCCATGATCCAGGCCTAACTCGAGGTCATGCCTAGACCCCAAAACGTGCTAAACTGGCACAGTAAGCATACTGTCACATGCAAAATACAGAGACCCCATTTTAAGGTTGTTACAATAAGCAAACGTACCGTATGGACATGTAAATGTATTTTTCTCTTGATCTTCAAGGGCTATCGGGATTTTGAAATAGCCGGAAAGCCTATCCAGGAAATAGTAGTACATATGCCCGGATAATCTTTCTAGCATCTGGTCAATAAAGGGCAGAGGAAAATGATTTTTTCTGGTTGCGTCATTCAATTTTCTATAGTCAATATAGACTCTCCACCCTGTGACTGTTCTTGTAGGAATCAATTCATTCTTCTCGTTTGCTACAACAGTCATGCCTCCTTTCTTTGAAACGACTTGCATAGGACTTACCCAAGTTCTGTCAAAAATAGGATAAATTATTCCAGCATCTAGAAGTTTAATTACCTCAGCTTTAACAACTTCTTTTACGTTGGGATTTAATCGTCTTTGAGGTTGCATGCATGGTTTGTATTCCTCTTCCATTAGAATTTTGTGGGTACAAAATGATGGGTTTATACCTTTAATGTTAGAAATTTTCCAAGCTATGGCCCTTTTATGTTCCCTTAGTACTTGTAGTAACTCATCCTTTTCTTTGGGTTTTAGTTTTGAAAAGATGATCACTTGTAGTGTAGAATTATCCCCGAGGAATGCATATTCTAGGTGTTTTGGTAACTGTTTTAATTCTAATTTGGGTGGCTCGTCAATAGAGGGTTTTGTTTTAGTTTTTGATTAATTTCAATGCCCTCTTCTTTCGTTTGTCTAGGGGAAATGTGTTAGAATCTTATTCGTCAGTATCATCATTTACTCCCTCACCTTGAGTAAGATACAGTTCCAACATGTCGTTATGTATGATTTCCTACAAAGAATCTTGAATAGAATGATCAATGGCATCAATAAAATAACAGGAATCATCTTGTTCTCTAGAATATTGCATAGCATCACAAATTTGAAAAATAATTTCTTCGTCGCCTACCTTCAGTGTAAGTTTACCATCACCTACATCAATAACAGCCCTAGCGTAGCTAGAAAAGGGCGCCCCAAAATTAGAGGCACCTCAACATTCTCATCCATGTCAAGCACAAAATCAATAGGGAATATAAATTTATCAACTTTTACTAGAATATCTTCGATAATTCCCCTAGGATATTTAACATATCAATCAGCTAACTGAATACTCATCTAGTAGGTTTAAGTTCCCTAAGACCAAGTTGCTTGAACATTATATAGGGCATTAAATTGATACTGGCACCTAGATCATCTAGTGCTTTCTTTATGTTTAAACTACCAATTAAACAGGGACTAGTGAAATTTCTTGGATCTTTCAATTTGGTGGGTAGCTTGTTTTGGGCTGAACATTCTTCGTTAAGCTCTACTGTTGATATTTCTTCCAGCTTCCTTTTATTTGTTAGAAGCTCTTTTAAAAATTTTGCGTATGTCAGCATCTGTGAATAGCTTCAACAAAAGGTAAGTTGATATGTAATTGTTTAAAAAGTTCAAGAAATTTATCGTATTGTGCATCTAGGTGGTCTTTCTTTAACTTTGTCGGATATGGTATTGATGGGTTACATTCTTCGCGTATTGGTGTTACGTTCTCAACTTCCTCATCCTTTGCCTTGTCAGTTTCATGTGGTATCTTCTTCTTTGTTTTAACCAATTTTTTCCACTCCTTAGTGTAACTGCCCTCACATGCTCTTTTTGTTTAGTTAAACTTTCTGGTGGCCTAACAGAAACAAACTTAGTTAGTTTTCTGATTTGATCATTCAGCCATTGGATTAATGCTTGCTTGATTAGTCAATATCATTTGAGTATTTTTGAAGCGGGTTTCGAATAATTCTATAAATTTTGCTAGTGTCTCTTCAAGGTTTTGTTTCCTTTCCTGTGGGTAGGGTTGTTGTCCTTATTTGTGGTGGTATCTCCAGTCTGGATTATAAGCTCTACTATATGGGTTATTTTGAGGTCTGAAATTGTCACCCATATAGTAGACTTGCTCGATTTCAGTACTCAGATTGTAAGGTGGATATTCTGTATTGTTCATCCATCCTTCATTTGTATTGCACTGCATAACTAAATGTACCTATAAAGAATCACATAAACCATCAATCTTTTTATTCATCATCTCTACCTGATTTGATAACATGGTGACTGCGTCGAGATTGAAAACTTTGGCTACTTTGGTTGGCTTGGTCCTTGTAACTTGCCACTGATAGTTATTCAGTGACATATCCTCTATGAATTCATAAGCCACTTTGGGAGTTTTATTATTGAAGGTTCTACCGGCTGCTGAGTCAATCAACTGTCGGGATGAGGGGTTCACACCGTTGTAAAAATTTTGGACTTGTAACCACAAGGGTAAACCATGGTGTGAGCACTTTCTTAACATATCCTTGTATCTCTCCCATGCATCGTATAATGTTTCTAAATCCATCTGCACAAAAAAAGAGATATCATTCCTTAATTTGGCCAATAGATATCATTCCTTAATTTGGCCATTTTGGCCAGTGGAAAATATTTCAGTAAAAAATTTTCAGTCATTTTGTCCCATGTAGTGATTGATCCTCATGGAAGAGAATGTAACCACTGTTTGGCTTTATTCCTCAAAGAAAAGGGAAATAACCTTGGATCGTATTGTAACGAATCGAATCTTTCGACAATTTGTAATAAACTCTTTCTTTATTAAATTAAAAAATTCAAATTATAAGACGAATGGCATCATCAGAAATGCCATTTATTTTGAAGGTATCACAAAATTCTAGAAAATTAGCTAAATGAGTATTTGGGTCTTCGTCCTGCAAACCATCAAATTGAACAAATTGTTGAATCATTTGTATAGTGTTAGGTTTCAAAATTATTAGCGACTATAGTAAGCCTAACAATACTTGATTCAGCTCCTGTTAAATTAGGTTTAGCATAATCATACATAGTTCGAGGAGATGTATTGATGTGGCAGATTATTCTCAGCTATCCTTTCGGTGGTATTGGTTTTGTCCTTTTGCTCTCCTTGTAAGTAATTTAAGCCTCGCCTTACTTCTCTACAATTTCTACGTGCGATTCCTTCAATATCACTATCGTAAAGTAGTGGTCCTATCGGGTTCATTCTAGTCATAAACTAGAGGTACCTACTAGGAAAAGAGAAAGAAAATTTAGAAAAATAAAAATAAAATTTAATTGCAACAAATAATAAAATATAATATGGCTAAAATAATAAAAATTGAGCATTCTTAATATTTTAGTTCCCCGTCAACGACGTCAAAAACTTAATCGTTTGCCTGTCAAATCTTAAAACTTTATAAAAAGAATGATCAAACCTGGAAGCTAACTAAGACAACGATGGAGGCAAGTGCACCTATCGAACAGTAGTATAGGTAGCGGCAAGACCGGATTGTCGAACCCAAAGGAACCAAAAATACTAATATTAACTCTCTTTCTATTATTTAGCCTAAGAATTTAGTAGATTTTTATCTAATCTAAAATTAACTATTCAACTAAACTAAAGGTGCTAAGACAAAGAAGAAATTGGGGAAAAGACTTGAGAGAAAACCGAACAATACCTGAGAAAGAATCCACCTAGACTTCACTTGTTATCTAACTCTGAACAGGCAATTCATTCATTTGACTTGATCCATAGGATTCCCTAATTTATATTAATCCCTTTTCTTCAAGGCTACTAACGTCCAACCCTAGATTGATTAATTGAAATCTCTTTCTAATTAAAACCCCTAGAATTGCATGAATTTGATCTATGGACTCCCATATTAGGTTTGACCTTAATCCGGAAAATTTTTGTCACTCTATCTCTAGGCGCGTGAGCAACTCCGCATAACTATGCTAGATCTACTCTTAGACAGGGTCTCTTCCTCCTCTGGCTAAGCACATCACACTCGAATCAATATCCCGAAAATATCAAAACATGAATTAAGAACACATAATTAAGAACAAATCAAATATTTATCATTCAGTTCAGATAACAATAATAAGATTTGTCTTAAGTTTCATCTCCCTCAAGTATCTGAGGGTTTAGTTCATAATTGTAAAAGAAAACATCTCAGAAGAAAAGATAAACAAAACATAAGAATTCCCTAAAACCCCCTGAAGGAATTGAAGGAGAGATCCTCCATCTTGAGTATGATTCTAGCTTCTTGATATGGATCAACTGGCTTTCTTCGAGTAAATCCCTGAATTTAACTGCTCTGGCTCGGATCTTTGGCCTAACTGAACGCCCTCTTAAAGGTTGGCCTCTAAGGCCTTTATATAGGCTTTCGAAATATGTTTCTTTGCCTCTAAGTACCATAATCCAAATAGAACTCTTCTTTTTGCGGCAGAGACACGCCCATGGCACACGCCCGTGTAAATCGTGGCTAGGTTGTGGTCGATTCTGTTGATGAGACACGACCATGTATTTCGGGGTCCAGGCCGTGGTTGATCTTTTCTCACAAGGCACGATCGTGTGGTCTTGTCCCATGCCGTGTGGATTTCGTACTTTGGCTCATTTTCTCCGTTTTTGGCCCGTTATTCATTCTTTTCATCCTCCGATTGTAACACCTCTCACCCGTGTCTGTCGCCAGATTTGAGTTATGAGGTATTACCTAATAACATGCACTTAAAAATAGACATTTTGATTAGACATTCATTACTTCCATGTTTCAAATGAAATACATTAATACACTTATCTTATTCAAAATTTCGAACCTTAATACTCCTGAGTTCAAATCAAACACATGTCAATAATTATATATGTTACAATCTTATAACACACCATAATATATATATATATCAAATATATAAATACATTCCATGATAAGACATACTATTTTCTATTTCGAATATTCACCTATCAAAGATCCAATCTATGCTCGCATATAACAAAACCAACTTCACAAAATTTTATCTTTATAATAACAAATTAATCACATATGTAATTATGATAACTTATACATGTTCGAATCTATTATTGTAACTTATACAAACATATATGTATGGTACGCATATTTTCCATAAATTCAAAAGTCAAATCTTAAACATTAAAACACAGACAACATCTCTTTAAATGCCCAAGTCCATAATTACTTCAATGAAATTCCATTTACAAAGACACCACACCTATCATATACATAAATCAACTCGTTCACCACCTTGCTTACGAGACATAGCAACCAAATGTTAACTATAATTAACCCATAGCTGAATTGATAAAACAAACACTCTTAACACTTGATTTAAGAATTCATAATAACCATGCTAAATTTTAATGATCCAATTCAAATCATTTTCGTATGACTAATATACATAAACATACATTCAAAAGTTATATATATATATATATATCAAGACTAATCCCATTCTTAATAAATTCCTACCTATGTCCATTTCCAATAGTTAACAAAATTTACACCTAATGACCTCACGGCAATCATTCATGCACAAACATACCTATTCAAAGATGAAACATATATACATATATATATATCATCCTCATTCATTTTCCAAACAAAACATTCACGCATATCACATCAAGGATAGATTTATACCATCGAGCATCAACATTAAGAACTAGCCACTTTCGCATGGCTTTTACACATTATCATAATATCATTCGAAAACTTAGCTAGCCTATACATGCCTTTGATTCAAAAAGTAAACAAAACATATATATACCAAAGAGAGTGATAGTGTGGTCGACTTTCTTGATGATCCCCTGAGCCCATAGTTGAATTAATGATCTATAAAATGAAACAATGAACACACACAAGTAAGCTCACTAGCTTAGTAAGTCTTAAGCAAAAGATAATTCACTAATCAAGCACTTTAACATTTTTTTAATCAATAAATGTAAAACATTGTATATGTATATTTCGATATGCAATTGATACAAAACCGAATACTAGTGATGTATTAACTCAATTACTTACACTTCACTACCATCAACCTGCAACTCATCAAAGCACAAGGTACATATATTACATGTCGATTACCAGCACAAATTCACATAACACCATTCTTAACATAATATTTCAACTCAAGTAACATTAATCACAACTTACCTTACTTCTGATGAATTCAATGGGACTTAAGCTTACCTGAGTTTTTAACTCAATAGTTTCACTATGTTACACCTCGATAAATTATGGTTTCTTCATTTTAAAGTATCACAGATTAAGCACGCTAGGCACGAAGCTTGAACATATCATCCAAGCACTAAGCCCGCTAGGCTCAAGCCTAATATGTCACTAGCACTAAGCCGCTAGGCACGAAGCTTAAATATGTCACCAAGCACTAAGCACGCTAGGCACGAAGCTCTAATATGTCACCCAAGACTAAGCTCGCTAGGCACGAAGCCCGAATATGTCACCAGCTAGATCGAATATGCACGCTAGGCAATAAGCCCAAATCAAATCACCGAAGACAAGGCACGCTAGGCAATAAGCCCAAATAATTCATAAACCAGTCCATCAAATTTCATTCCTTATCACTATCATCATTAACTAAACATATACACAATTCACATTCACATATCACCACTAATGTACATATTCTTATCATATATACAAAACACATCTAATCCATTTTAAAGCCTTTACATTCGCTAATACATATATTCATACTCAAATTTATCAAATAATTTCATTGAACCTATTCATAAATAATTGTTTAACATACTTTAGCTTAAGGACTTATCTCGATCGTCGACGGACAACTTAGATCTATTATTCGAGAATTTTCGCCTTTCCCCGATCCAATTTCATTTTTCTTTGTTCTTGATCTAAAATACATTAAATTCAGCTCATTCAAGTACATTTCAATTCAATTTAGTCCCAAAACACATAAACATGCAAATTACCATTTTACCCCTAAGGTTTCACATTTTTACTATTTAGTCCTAATTGTACAAAACACAAAATACACACAATTTGCCAAGACTATACAAGGGACGAATATTCCTAGGGACTTTATAAGCCCTATCATTTCATTTATTTTGCAATTAAGTTCCTCTAAAATTTTATTTTTACAAAATAGCCCTAAATACAAAATTTCACCAAAATTTCTAATACAAAACTTGTAAATCTTTAACACATCTTTAATCTAAAACCATCAAATATCAAAACCATAAGAACACATCAATGGCCGAACCTCATATACACATGATTCTCAAAAATTCAAGCATGGGTCGGGTAATATACTGAAGCAACGATCTCAAAACGTAAAATCAACAAAATTGAAGATTAAACTTACCTTAATCAAGCTTTATAATTGCCAAATTCAAAGCTTTCCCTAACCCCTTTTCTTAGTTTATATTCGCCTTGAGAAAAGTAAGATGATAATGGTTTCATTTTGATAATAATAATAACATATATTACTTATTTATCAATTTACTAAACTAACCTTTTAATAATAATAATTCAAAACATAACCATAAGGTCATGTAAGACCATTACCATCCACTATCATGAATAATGGGCTAATTGCCCTTTTTGGACTTCCATTTATAAAGCCACAATCAATTTGGTGCATTTTACTATAGTTTGCAACTTTTACCATTTACGCATTTAAGTCCTTTTTCTAAATTAAATCCACAAACAATAAAATTTTTCTACGAAACTTTCACACACATTAATTCACATATAATAAATTTAAAATATAATATTTAAATATTTCTCGACTCAGATTCGTGGTCCCGAAACCACCGTTTTGATTAGGGTCAAATTCGGTCTGTTACACCGGTGCTCTACTGAGTATAAAATATGAATATAAAGGATTAGGAGCACCTATTTCCACAATTAGAGGGGAAAATCATCCAAAAGTATGCTAAATGTGGGATTTAAATATGTTACTATTTTGGTTTATCAAACATATACTCATCCAACACATCCATAAACAACTCATTTTGAAACATAAACTCACAATGATATCTACATCTTTTCATATAATAAAGTAGCCAACAACTATTACATTATACAAAACAAACTATCCATCTATAGGCTAACACATCTTAGCCATTTACAACAAAATTCACTAACTTGTGTAGCCCCTATACATGCCATATTCAAAACATTAAGTCTATTGTACCAGAGTGAGCTGATAGTGTGGGTGATCTTCCGATTAATCCACGTATCTTAGTTCAAACCTATTTCTCTATAAGACAAGGGAAAAGAAAAGGAGTAAGCTTTGAGCTTAGTAAGTTTACATGTAAACAATATAACATTATAGCATGTACTAATCAATTATATAACATTTCATACTAAGCAAGAAACAATCTATGTCCATAATCATGCTCACTCATTTTCCTCCTTTTTATATCCCAACCATACCGTCAGCTTAATATGTACATTCATTATCATGCTTCCCTGCACTTAGCATCATAATATCATATAAAACCACACATCACAGCCTCTTAATCAATTACTCATGGTCAAATTATTCGTTGATTTCGCACTTAGCCCACCATCAGTCTTTATTAGGGTGGTATCGCACATAGCCCACCAAAAGGTTAGTTACAGTGGTATCACACATAGCCCACCAAATGATAAATAAATGATGGTATCGCACTTAGTCCATCTTAATTAAGCAACAAGGTGGTAACGTACTTAGCCCACCACCAAATGTTGTCATAACATGTTCATATGACTATTTCATCATTCATCAAATAATTATTCAATGACTACCACATTCGATCTAATTAAACCACACATCTTCTCAATCATGCCATACACCAATTAACAACATAATGTATATGAAAAAGTGTACTGTTTACACATAAACTTACCTCGGTGCAAAACGTTGTAACTAACGGTTTAATCCGTCACCTTACCTTTTCCACGGTCAAGGTTGATTCTGCGTTCTTCTTGATATATAACAATGAAATTCATTCATTTAGACCATCCTATGATCACCATACATCAAATTCTACACTTGGGAAAAATGACCATTTTGCCCTTGTATAATGGAAAAATTACGATTTGGCCCCTAGGCTCACAAATTATTTTTCAATACATTTTCTCAATAAATAATCCTAGCTGAACATTTAATTCTCGTACAACTACTCACAAATCTAACTATTTCATGCATTTATTACACATTTTCAATCCTTGCATTTAAGTCCTACTTGGGTGTTTTCATGCAAACACCTTTCATAAAAGTTGTTTCTCATCTCCCTAACATTCATTTTCTTCCCTAAAAACTCAGCTAACAACATAAATACTCTCATGGCAAGTACTTATCCTTTCAACCATATCACAAATTTGTCCCCGCATTAGCTAGCTTAAGCTTTGAGGACTCCAAAAGTGCAAAAATTATCAAATAACACTATCATAATCACTTACTTGCAAGGGAGATAGCTTGGCTGAAAGTTTAAACCCCCAAAGCTCTATTTCTTCTTCAAATTTTTGGTGGAGATGAAGAGTGAATAGTGAAAGATGATAGCTTTTTTTTACCATATTTTATTCATCTTTTCTCACCTAATTTCATCCAATTTTGACTATAATTAATGCTCTTGTCTCCTTTACTATCTATGGCCGGCCAACACATTCTCTAAGGCCTAATTGCACTTTAAGGACCTCCAATTTAGTAATCTATGGCTATTAGGCACCTTTACCTTGAAAACTAGAACTTTTGCATTTTATGCGATTTAGTCCTTTTTCACAATTAAGCAAGCTATCACTCAAATTAAAGCACCAAATTTTTCACGTAGCCATATATTAATACTATAACACATAAAATAACATCAAAATAATTTTCCTTATCCTCGGTTTAGTCGTCTCAAACCACTGCTCCGACTAGCCCTAAAATTGGGCTATTACAACTCTCCCCCCTTTAGAGCTTTTCACCCTCGAAAATCTTACTGGTAAATAGGTTTGGATATTGGTCTCTCATGGCTCCTTCTAGTTCCCACATAGCCTCTTCTACACTGTGTTTTTGCCACAATACATTTACTAAGGCTATGTCTTTGTTTCTCAATTGTTTCACCTCTCGAGCCAAGATTTTAATCGACTCCTCCTCATATGTCATATCTGGTCGTATCTCAATTTCTGTTGAAGGAATCATATGCGAATGATCAGAGCGATAACGCCTTAACATCGATACATGGAACACATTATGGTTTTCTCTAACTCTATAGGCAAAGCCAACTAGTATTCCACTGGCCCAATCCTTTTGATAATCTCATACGGCCCTATGAATCTCGGACTTAATTTACCCTTTCGACCAAATCTCACTATTTTCTTCCACGGGGATACTTTTAGAAATACCTTGTCACCCACTTGAAACTTAATTTCCTTTCTTTTCAAATTCGTGTATGACTTTTGTCGGTCCGAAGCAGACTTCAGACTATCCCGGATCACTTTCACTTTCTCCTGAGTCTCTAACTAAATCAACCCTATGAATTTGCTTTTCACTCCGCTCAGTCCAATGCAAGGGAGTCTGACACTTACGACTATACAAGGCTTCATACGATGCCATCCGTATGCTCGACTGATAACTGTTGTTGTAAGTGAATTCGACCAAGGGTAGGTATCTTTCCCAACTACCTTCGAACTCTAACTCACAGCATCGGGCAAATTCTCAAGAACTTGGATCACCCTCTCAAACTGTCCGTCAGTTTGAGGATGGAACGCAGTACTAAAATTCAACCTTGTACCTAAGGCCTTTTGTGACTTCTTCCAAAACCTTGAAGTAAATCTCGGGTCTCTATCTGAGATAATGGATATAGGCACTCCATGCAATCTTACCACTTCTGCAATATATAATTTGGCTAACTTATCTAGCAAAAATCAATATGCACTGGTATAAAGTGAGCCGACTTTGTGAACCTATCAACAACAACCCACACAGCATCTTTCTTTTTCGGAGTCGAAGGTAATCCCATCACAAAATCCATGGTGATCCTATCCCACTTCCACTCAGGAACCATCACTGGTTGCAGCAATTTCGAAGGTACTTGATGCTTAGCTTTCACTTGTTGACAAATCAGACATCTTGTTACATACTCTGATATGTCCCTTTCATTCTCAGCCACCAATAAAATTTCTTCAAATCATTGTACATTTTCGTACTGCCCGGTGTACTAACAAATAACTACTATCTACCTCATGTAAAATTTTCAGATCAGCTCCTCATCTCTGGGTACACAAGTTCTATCATGAAACATCAAAAATCATCCGAACTCACTCGAACATTAGAATCATTTCCCAAATCACACTTGGCTCTTTTAGCTTGTATCTCACTATCGTTCCTTTGAGCCTCACATATTTGTTGAGCAAATAGTGGCCTAGCTCTCAACTCGGCCAATATAGTTCCATCATCAGACAATGCCAAACTCGTGCTCATGGCTCTCAAAGCATACAAGGATTTCCTACTCTGGGCATCGCTTTTACTAGATGGTAACCAATCGCTAAGTCATAGTCCTTCAATAACTCAAGCCACCGCTGTTGTCGCAAGTTCAAATCCTTTTGATCCATCAAATACTTCAAACTCTTATGGTCGGTGAAGATTCGGCATTTCTCTCCATACAAATAATGTCGCCAAATCTTTAACGCGAAAACAATCGCAGCCAACTCCAAGTCATGAGTAAGATAATTATTTTCGTGTGGTTTTAACTGTCTCAAGGCGTAAGCGATTACCTTACCCTCTTGCATCAACAAACACCCGAGACCATTTAATGACGCACATCACTGTAGACCCCAAACTCTTTGCCCGACTCGTTGTACCAAAATCGGTGCCTCGACCAACAATGTTTTCAATCTCTCAAAACTCTATTGACATTTCTCAGTCCATTCAAACTTAAGATCTTTGTGCAACAGTCTCATCATCGGAGTAGCAATCACGGAAAATCCCTTCACAAACCGTCTGTAGTACCCCACTAAGCCCAAAATGCTTCTGACTTTCGACACATTTCTTGGCGATTTCCACTCTACAATAGCCGAGATTTTACTTGGATCAACTCTAATACCATCTCTCGACACCATGTGTCCTAAGAATCTGACCTCTCGAAGCCAAAACTCGCTCTTGCTAAATTTAGCATACAACTGCTTGTCTCTTAAAGTCTACAAAACAATTCTTAAATGCTCCTCATGTTCACTCTCATCTAGAGAATGGACTAATATATCATCGATAAAAACGACTACAAACTTCTCCAAGTACTGTCGTAAGACACGGTTCATTAAATCCATAAAAATCACAAGAGCATTCGTTAATTTGAATGGCATGACCAGAAACTCATAATGGCTATACCTCGTTCGGAATGTCATTTTCGGCACATCTAGCTCCTTAACCCTCAACTAGTAATAAGCGGACCTCAGGTCTATCTTAGAGAACACCGTAGCTCCCTTCAATTGATCAAATAGGTCATCTATTCTCGGTAAATGATACTTATTTGTCACTGTCACCTTTTTGAGTTGTATTTAGTCTATACACAATCTCATCAACCCATCTTTCTTTTTCACAAATAGTATCGAGCACCCCATGGTGAATAGCTGTGTCTCGTAAAACCCTTATCTGTCAATTCTTGTAACTAAACCTTCAGTTCCTTCAACTCTAATGGGTCCATCCTATACGAAGCAACCGAAATAGGTGTCGTTCCTGGAATTAACTCAATTCCAAACTTGACTTCTCTAACTGGGGGTAATCCGGATAACTCTCCCGAGAATACATCCGAATACTCATATACAATCGGCACTGTTTCAATCTTTACTTCAGACTCTCGAGTATTTAACACGAAAGCGAGATAAGACTCGCACCTTTTCTCAAATATTTCTCAGCCACCATGGAAGAAATCATCACTGGTAAACTATTTGACTCACCTGATTCAACCCGAATAACATCTCCATTTTCACATTTCAATTCAATAAATTTACTACCACAATTCACTAAAACACTATGGGAAGTCAACCAATCCATACCAAGAATCAAATTAAAATCATCAAATGGCTACAACATAAGGTTTGCCAAAAAATAATCACCCATAATTGTCAAAGGATAGTTCCTACACACCTTGTCAACTAACACATGTTTACCTAACGGGTTCGACACCTTTACCACAAATTTAGTAGGCTCAACAGTCATCCTCAAACTAGATGCCGATCTTATACAAATATAAGGATGGGTTGACCCCGGGTCAATCAAAGCAATAACAAAGGTGTCATAAATAGAAAATGTACCCGTTATTACGTCTGGCGATGATGCCTCTTCTCAAGCACGAATAGCATAAGTCCTTGCTGGAGTTTGACCCTCTGGCCTCACAGTAGAGTCTCGTGATACACCTCTACCATTAGTCCCACCTCTCAGGTTCTTTTGTGGCCTACCTCTAGAGAATGCTCTGCTTGATATTATCTCTTGCATCTTCTCCTTGCCATCTCTTTTAGGGCAGTTTCGGATGAAATGGTTAGGGGAACCACATTTGTAACAATTTTGATTGTTTCCCTAACACTCTCCAATGTGATGTCTGCCACAACTTGGGTACTCCGGTCTAGAATTTGGATTGCCCACACTTTCCATCGAGGTGTGTTGAACTCTTAAACCCGAGTACGTGTTGCCTCGCTCTCTTTGCAAATACCTGACTGATGCATTCACCCGAAGGTTCACTTTCTTGGACCTCTTAGATTGAGCTTGGTAAGATTTACTCATCGGTCTTTTTCTCGCATCCCTGGCCTCACTCATGGCCTTCCTCTTTTCCTTACTCAATTCTTTGGCCTTACTGGCCTTATCCACCAATACCAAATCTCTTTCAGCTCTAAAATACCAACTAAGAGTCAGAAATCTTCATTCAAACCCATCTTCAAATATCTTGCATAAGATAGCTTCCGTGGATACACATTCTTGCGCGTACTTACCGAGCTTAACAAATTCACGCTCATATTTCACCACAGTCATTTTTCCTTGCTTTAGCTCAAGGAATTCCTTCCATTTCTAGTCCACAAACCTCTGACTTATGTACTTCCTTCAGAACTCCTCCAAAAAGAAGTCACATGTTACCCTCTCCATAAGAACCACTAATGTCAACATTTTCCACCAATGGTATGCCGAGTCCCTCAGCAAAGACACAATGCATTTTAAGATCTCCTCTGGTGTACAGGAGAGCTCATCAAACACCCTCATTGAGTTCTCAAGCCAGAACTCCGTCCGCTCAGGGTCATCATCTATATTTGCTCTAAACTCCTCGGCCCTATGCTTCCAAATTTTATCCACCGGGGTTTCATTATCCTTACTAAATCTATACCTTGAGGAGCCACTGGAATTGGCTAAGGTATAGGAGGTGGAGGAGGTTGAGCATTGGGGTTTGCCCATACATACTCAGTGTACCAGTTACTCATCATTTGGAGAAAGGCTTCTCGAGCCTCTTCTCCTTGACCCCTAGTCTCGGGTCCACTCATACAGGCATGGTCCCTTGCACGGGAGCCGACGCATTGCTAGCTACATCATCAGTAGTCGATTGATCGAGATCCATACACTACATAAAAATAAGTTTAAAATCATCAAAAGCCACCACACTATCATTAGACGCTTATGGCATGTATAGCTAGACTCCTACAAACACTACGGTAGTTCGAGAACCGACTGAACCATAGCTCTAATACCACTAAATATAACATCACTTACCCGTATTTCCTGTCGAAACTGGGCCCGAGGCATTACTGGATTAAAACCACATGATCGCCACTTAAGCTCATCGTGACTAATCTCTTAAGTCACCTCATCAACCTCACTCTCGACTTGTAGGGCCTCACTCATACACACGAGGCTCTCGAGACTATCTCGGAAACTTTTTCAAATCTTAAAATTTTCTCCATCTAAACAGGGACTACACGCCCGTGCAAGATGACACATGCCCATGTGTAGTCACACACACCCATGTTCACAAATCATGTATGAACACTCAAGCATTCTACCAAAGCCCTACTGTTAGAGTACATGCCCATGGCCACCACTCGTGGTGAACACTGACTACTTCACACGGCCTTGAGTCTAGACACACGCCTGTGTGGCTAGCCCGTGGCATGTACTACTCAATTTTGTCGAAGAGACACGGCCAATGCACACGCCTGTGGGCTAGCCGTGTGTCACACATGGCCTAGACACATGTGCCTATCTACATGAACAAGAACTAGGCTATTTGCCAATTCTCTTTTCACTCCTTATGCATATAACATATACTCATCCAACACATCCATAAACAACTTATTTTGAAACATAAACTCACAAGGATATCTACATATTTTCATATAATAAAGTAGCCAACAACTATTGCATTATACAAAATAGATTATCCATCTATAGGCTAACACATCTTAGCCATTTACAACAAAATTCACTAACTTGTCTAGCCCCTATACATGCCATATTCAAAACATTAAGTCCATAGTACCAGAGTAAGCTGATAGTATGGGTGGTCTTTCGATTAATCCATGTATCTCTCAAATATCTTTCTCTATAAGACAAGGGAAAAGAAAAGGAGTAAGCTTTGAGCTTAGTAAGTTTACATGTAAATAGTATAACATTATAGCATATACTAATCATTTATATAACATTTCATACTAAGTAAGAAACAATCTATGTCCATAATCATGCTTACTCATTTTCCTCCTTTTCTATATCCCAACCATACTGTCAGCTTAATATGTACATTCATTATCATGTTCCCCTGCACTTAGCATCCCAATATCATATAAAACCACACATCACAACCTCTTAATCAATTACTCATGGTCAAACTATTCGATGGTTTCGCACTTAGCCCACCATCAGTCTTTATTAGGGTGGTATCGCACATAGCCCACCAAAAGGTTAGTTACGGTGGTATTACACATAGCCCACCAAATGATAAATAAACGATGGTATAGCACTTAGCCCATCTTAATTAAACAACAATGTGGTAACTTAATTAGCCCACCATCAAATGCTATCATAACGTGTTCATATGATTATTCCATCATTCATCCAATAATTATTCAATGACTACCACATTCGATCTACTTAAACCACACATGTTCTCAATCATTCCATACACCAATTAACAACATAATGTATATGAAGAAAGTGTATTGTTTACACATAAACTTACTTCGGTGCAAAACGTTGTAACTAACGATTTAATCCGTCACCTTACCTTTTCCATGGTCAAGGTTGATTCCGCGCTCTTCTTGATCTATAACAATGAAATTCATTCATTTATATCATCCTATGATCACCATACATCAAACTCTACACTTGGGAAAAATGACCATTTTGCCCTTGTATAATGGTAAAATTACGATTTGGCCCCTAGGCTCATAAATTATTTTTCAATACATTTTCTCAATAAATAAGCCTAGCTGAACATTTAATTCTCTTACAACTACTCACAAATCTGACTATTTCATGTATTTATTACACATTTTCAATCCTTGCATTTAAGTCCTACTTGGGTGTTTTCATGTAAATACCTTTCACAAAAGTTGTTTCTCATCTCCCTAACATTCATTTTCTTCCCTAAAAACTCAGCTAACAACATAAAAACTCATGGTAAGTACTCTTAGATAGGGTCTCTTCCTCCTCTGCCTAAGCACATCACACTTGAATCAATATCCCGAAAATATCTAAACAAGAATTAAGAACACATAGTTAAGAACAAATCAAATATTTATCATTCAGTTTAGATAAAAATAATAAGATCCGTCTTAGGTTTCATCTCCCTTAAGTATCTAAAGGTTTAGTTCATGATTGTAAAAGAAACCATCTCAGAAGAAAAGATAAAACAAAAACATAAGAAATCCCTAAAACCCCTTGAAGGAATTGAAGGAGAGATCCTCCATCTTGAGTATGATTCTGGCTTCTTGATATGGATCAACTGGCTTTCTTCGAGTAAATCCCTGAATTTAACTGCTCTGGCTTGGCTTTTTGGTCTAGCTGAACGCCCCCTCAAAGGTTGGCCTCTAGGGCCTTTATATAGCCTTTCGAAATATGTTTCTTTACCTCTAAGTACCATAATCTGAATAAAACTCTTCTTTTCTGCGACAGAGACACGCCCATGGCACACACCTGTGTAAATCGTGACTAGGTCATAGTCGATCCTATTGATGAGGCACGACCATGTATTTCGGGGTCCAGGTCGTGGTCGATCTTTTCTCACGAGGCACGGCCGTGTGGTCTTGTGCCCAGGCCTTGTGGATTTCGTACTTTGGCCCATTTTCTCCATTTTTGGCCCGTTATTCATTCTTTTCATCCTCCAGTGCTCTACTGAGTATAAAACATGAAAAGAAAGGATTAGGAGCACATATTTCCATAATTAAAGGGAAAAATCATCCAAAAGTATGCTAAATATGGGATTTAAATATGTTACTATTTTGGTTTATCAAACATATACTCATCCAACACATCCATAAACAACTCATTTTGAAACATAAACTCACAAGGATATCTACATCTTTTCATATAATAAAGTAGCCAACAACTATTGCATTCTAGAAAACAAATTATCCATCTATAGGCTAACACATCTTAGCCATTTACAACAAAATTCACTAACTTGTCTAGCCCTTATACATGCCATATTCAAAACATTAAGTCTATAGTACCAGAGTGAGATGATAGTGTGGGTGATCTTCCGATTAATCCACGTATCTCAGTTCAAATCTCTTTCTCTATAAGACAAGGGAAAAGAAAAGGAGTAAGCTTTGAGCTTAGTAAGTTTACATGTAAACAATATAACATTATAGTATGTACTAATCATTTATATAACATTTCATACTAAGCAAGAAACAATCTATGTCCATAATCATGCTTAATCATTTCCCTCCTTTTCTATATCCCAACCATACCGTCAGCTTAATGTGTACATTCATTATCATGCTTCCCTGCACTTAGTATCACAATATCATATAAAACCACACAACACAACCTCTTAATCAATTACTCATGGTCAAATTATTCGGTGGTTTCTGAAACACCCCAAACCCGACCCACAAGCCCTGACCGGATCTGGCATGCTTCTAAAGAAAAAACCTTTCGAATTCTATTTGGGCTTTGCCAAAAACTTGTGTGTTTTCAAAAATAGTTGATTTGGGTGGGGCTCGAAATTAATTTCTGTGTTGATTAGGTGTCAAAACACTTGATATTTATACTTTAAGAAAATTCAATTTTTAACTTAAATTCGATAATAATCGATCATACTAAGTAATTTGAAAGCATGCATAAACAATTTAACTCGTTGGCCTTATTACATCAAATAAAACCCAAATAATTCAAAACTTAAATAGAACTAATAAAATGAAAACAGCTTCGAGCTTTGCATGGCCACCATCGAGCTCCTGCCAATCCGGTCCATCAATGATCATCACCAAAAATATTCCCACAACGGGTGAGTCAAAGACTCAATGTGTACAATCAACACTAAGTCTCAATAGATATGGCATATCAAATCATACATATTCACATAGCATTTAAATAAATGAATGCAAACCCGAACCCAAACCTATATAACCATCCGCTACACATCACCCGTACCAACCATCACACCGTGGGGACTACTAAGTCAACCCTCCAACCGCTACACACCATCGAAGGCAGTCGCTGCAGTCAACGTGCTCATCACCCTTATAATTTCGTGACATAAGTCACCACATTCATATATTGTGACATAAGTCACCACATTCTTATATTGTGACATAAGTCACCACATTCTTATATTGGGGTATAAAACCACCAATTCACTTCCCCTTTACATATCACCCACATGCCCCATGTCATACATATCATGCAATATCATGCTTTACTCACATTCTTATAGTTGCACTTATGTGCCATAATAGATCGTATTATATTCCTAGTAGGAGTAGAAAAACGTACCTGAGTACTTTGTACCATCGCACGGTAACTTAGCCATATTTTTCACATTTTTCTTATCACATGCATTAAAGTAAAGCCGTAATCTATTAAGGTCTAGTGTGAGGTACACACCTGATTTACTTAGCAATTCACTAAAATCCCGAAAACTCGATCTATCACTTTAGATCTTTAATTCCTATATTCGACCAACCCTAACATGTTAGTAAAAAGCCATTCGGCTATAAAACCAAATCCTAATAGGATTATTGTAATCAAATTCTTACCTTGGTGCCGATTTCACTACTAATCAAATCCCGAAACGTTGAAATCCTTCAACCTTGTATTCGGCTAACAGTAGATCACTTAAAGGGTTAGTTTCGACTTTTAAACAAATAAAAATTTGATCTTGAATCATTAGTAGACCTTTCCCGAATGTACCTAAGTGCTTACCTTGTGATTTGAAATCCCGAAAACTTGTCACTTGTCTTGAGGAGATGTCGAAATACCTATAGGCATTGGTTAGATTTAATTCTAACTTTAAGTCACAAAAAGTGGCCTATGGCCGAATACAAGCCTTACTTTAAATCCTAGAAATCCCGAAAACTTTATTGTGCTTCTCTTTGTAGTCGAAAACTACTAAATCCCGGAAGATCCTTCAAAATTTCGGCAAACAAGAATATTGATGGGATTAGTTCTAGATTTTGACAAGTCCTAAAAGAAAAGAATAGAAATCAAACTTGATCTCACCTCTACTGAAGAAATCGACAGCACCTATCTTTGTCATCACAAGGATATTCGGCTTTAACAAGGGAAAACAAAGAGAGAGTATGGGCTTAGGAAGAATCGGCTATGGTGGGGTTTTGAGAGGAGGGTATTCAGCTATGGCCTAAATGCTGTCCACTTGATTTCAGCTTTTGATGAACACTATAGGATTTCGGCTTTAACAAGGAAAGAAAGGAAAAGGTGTAGGACTTAGAGAAAAATTGGCAAGACTAGAGGGTCCTATATTCGGCTTTTAGAGAATTAAAAAGAAAAGAGAAAGAGTTGTAGAGGGAATTCAGCAGAGACTCAAAGGGAAGGAAAAGAATGAAGAAAAGCCTTAATCTCCTTCCTTGGCCGAAATTACTACCAAGAGAGTCACTTGGCCTGCCACCTCTTCCTCTCACTATCAAATCCCTTAATTCACTCTTCCTTACCCCTTTTCCTACCTTAGCCGAAACTTTTAAGAGAATTAGACTTCATCTCAAACTCCTCTCATAGACTCTTTTTGCCGTCCACCTCTCTTCTCCTTGTAGCAAAATAAAAATTCTTTTATTTGCTTCCCTAGCGACTCGACCCTTGGCCCATTTACCATGCTAGTGGCGCCATTCCTAAAGGTTTTAAGTGGTGTCTCCGGGCCACTTTTCCAAGCCCAATTATATGTCATATTTCCCTTATTTATTTTCTTAAGGCCACCTTGCTTCAGTTCCCTCTTTTAGACTTAAAACTCGATATTTTTCTAAGGCATTTTCCTTATGTTTCAAGATTCTAAAATTCACATAACACATTCATAACACATAAGACATGCTATTTCATATAATTTAGCAATAGTGCATAAGCCCTAATCTGGGATATTACAGTTTCGCTTAGCCCACCATCAGTCTTTATTAGCGTGGTATCGCACATAGCCCACCAAAAGGTTAGTTACGGTGGTATCGCACATAGCCCAACAAATGATAAATAAATGATGGTATCGCACTTAGCCCATCTTAATTAAGCAACAAGGTGGTAACGCACTTAGCCCACCATCAAATGCTGTCATAACATGTTCATATGACTATTTCATCATTCATCAAATAATTATTCAATGACTACCACATTCGATCTAATTAAACCACACATGTTCCCAATCATGCCATACGCTAATTGACAACATAATGTATATGAAGAAAGTGCACTGTTTACACATAAACTTACCTCAGTGCAAAACGTTGTAACTAACAGTTTAATCTGTCACCTTGCCTTTTTTATGGTCAAGGTTGATTCATCACTCTTCTTGATCTATAACAATGAAATTCATTCATTTAGACCATCCTATGATCACCATACATCAAATTCTACACTTGGGAAAAAATGACCATTTTGCCCTTGTATAATGGCAAAATTACGATTTGGCCCCTAGGCTCATAAATTATTTTTCAATATATTTTCTCAATAAATAAGCCTAGCTGAACATTTAATTCTCTTACAATTACTCACAAATCTAACTATTTCATGCGTTTATTACACATTTTCAAGCCTTGCATTTAAGTCCTACTTAGGTGTTTTCATGCAAACACCTTTCACAAAAGTTGTTTCTCATCTCCCTAACATTCATTTTCTTCCCTAAAAACTCAGCTAACAACATAAATACTCTCATGGTAAGTCCTTATACTTTCAACCATATCACAAATTTGTTCCCTCATTAGCTAGCTTAAGCTTTGAGGACTCTAAAAGTGCAAAAATTATCAAATAACACTATCATAATCACTTACTTGCAAGGGAGATAGCTTGGTTGAAAGTTTAAACCCCCAAAGCTCTATTTCTTCTTCAAATTTTTGGTGGAGATGAAGAGTGAATAGTAAAATATGATATCTTTTCTTTTTACCATATTTTATTTATCTTTTCTCACCTAATTTCATCTAATTTTGACTACAATTAATGCTCTTGTCCCCTTTACTATCTATGGCCGGCCAACACATTCTCTAGGGCCTAATTGTACTTTAAGGACCTCTAATTTAGTAATCTATGGCTGTTAGGCACCTTTACCTTGAAAACTAGAACTTTTGCACTTTATGCGATTTAGTCATTTTTCACAATTAAGCATGCTATCGCTCAAATTAAAGCACCAAAATTTTCACATAGCCATATATTAATACTATAACACATAAAATAACATCAAAATAATTTTCCTTACCCTCGGTTTAGTGGTCTCAAACCACTGTTTTGACTAGCCCCAAAATCGGGCTGTTACAAGATCAACATAATTAAGCGGAGTTGGTTGTAACCCTAGAAACAGGGCAACATAAATCTATCGGATTAGAGTCAAATCTAATAAGAGAATCCATAGATCGAGTTAATGCGACAATAGGGTTTTTAATTAGAAAGAAATTACAATTAATCAACCTAGAGTCCGTTGTTTTTAGTCTTGAAAGAGGTATTAACATAAATTAGGGATTTTTACGGATTAAGTTAAGTGAATAAATCATATGAATCAGAAGTAATAAGTGAAGTCTAGGTGAATTCTTCCTTGGTTATTGCCTCTATCATATAGTTGTCTTAAAGTATTTTCTCAATTCATTCTTTATCGTGTTTTTAATTAATTTTAGTTTAAAAGAAATCACTTCAATTCTTAGGCTAGATAATAAGAAGATAGTAATTACTAGTACTCTTGGTCCTTGTGGATACAATATTTCTGGTCTTACCATAACTATACTATTAAACGATAGGTGCGCTTGCCTTTATTGTGATCATAGTTAGTTAGAGACTAAAGTCAGTCCACAAGAAGTCAGTCCACAAGAAGTACCATGATTAAAAAATCCTTATTGTATACTCTTTACGAAAGCAATTCGTCCAACTGCTTTGTCCAATGACCTCGTCATGTGTGTTACCCTCATATGATATCCTTGATTCCTTTGAGCTAAATCTGCTCACTCAACACAATCCTATTTTATATCATTTTCACCCTTGTGTCTTCTTAATGATTAATATGATCACTGTCAACAAATGACTGTGATAAGTTGCTTGTTCAAGATCAAGCAACCCGTGACTACGTTCCATATTTATCAATCCACAAAATGCCAAATAGATGATACCGTTAACTCTGTAATCGAGCTATGAATTTCATTGTTGCTAGCAAAGTCATGCTATACACAAGTCATGTACCCAACATACTGGCTATGGGCTTGATCATCTTTAGAGCATAAGCCTCCACTTATATCAAAGCATATAAGTTACATACGCATAGTCAGTGACTAACTCAGGATTTAGGTAAATCATACCATGAACATCACAAGTGAATTAATTCACAAAGGAATTAAAAATTAATTCGCCTTGGGTTTAGTTCAATATATCATTATTCCAATGAATACACCTATGTCTCTACCCGTGGAGTCAACTGCTCTAATAGTCAAAACTAGTCATCTCCCTAATTAGAATTGTAGATGACATAATAATCCTTCAAGTATTTGAATCGCTCACTTTGATTTTTTTACAGGATTACAGACTCGTTTAGGTTATCTATAGAATTAAGTTATCTTTCTTACAATGTAAATGTTATTATAATTCCACATATAATATTTTCTTGTCACAATTTTTCAATGCATGTAAAACATGAGAGACAAAAACATAAAAGACAAAACAGTGAAATGTGAAATTTTTTTATTCATTGTTAAAATACATAGAAAACAGTTACATTTTTACGATAATATGAGTGCATTTCTCAATAATAGTGTCTTGTTCTTCCTCAAAATAAAGAACGAAATCATAAGATTTGTAACAATTCATTTTTCAGTATTGTCAGAAATAATGGTTTTGGGGCTACAAATCCTACAAGTGAGTCCATAAATATTATATTTATGAGTCAAATATTGTATTATATTTGATTTTGATATGGTAATTTATGTTATGTGAATGTGTAACACCCCAAATCCGGCCTAAACGTTACGACCGAATCTGGCATGTCACATGAAAGGAATGTCCAAAAACTATGTGTTCATTAAAAAGCTCGTATTCTTTATAGTTGTTGTGAGAAATCGAGTTTAAGTAATTTTGAATAAGAAACTGCTTATTATCATTTTAGGAAAATCCCATATTGATCATTTAATAATAAGCAAGAACCAAATTGAAAGTGAAACCAAATAAAATACCCAATACCTTATTACATAACAAAACCAAATTTAAAAGTAAATTAACCCAAAATAGTAATTGAAATAAAACCGAAAACATAGTGCATGGCCACCTCGAGTTCACCCCGGCTCCACATCCGCGATCTATGCCTCATATGCAAATGTAAGGGAAAGGGGTGAGTCATCGAGACTCAGTGTGTAAATCCCCATCCCGATAAAAACAAGGCACTTACACATTTGATATGTCAATATGCAAACCATGCAACCCAACCTAACCAACCGAACTCCTGTGTCTACCTAATGTGGTCAAAACCACTGGTGGTCAAAACCACTAGAGACTGTAGTCACAAATCATATAAGTGTGGTCAAAACCACTGGTGACCGTAGTCGGGCCAACCCACCGTGTGGTCAAAACCATTGATGACAATCCCGTAATCAACATGTGGGGCCAACCCACTGTGGTACCAAACCACTAGGACGAGTCACAATAATCCATGTGTGGTCAAAACCACTGGTGACCGTAGTCACAAATAATATCCGTGTGGTCAAAACCACTGGTGGTCAAAACCACTAAGACTAGTCACAAATAATAAGAAATGCGGGGCCAACCCACTGTGTGGTCAAAACCACTCGGTGACATCAAAATCATCATTCCCTCCTCTCATCATACCCATTTTCATGCCATGTTCATTAGTCATAATAATTACGTGTATACAAGATGACATGTATGCAAATTATATATCAAAGATAACGATGAAACGAATTACCATCATAATCGTAATAACAAATACGACATAATCAAACTAATCAACCTCTAAGGGTATAACCGTAATTTTACCTACTAAAGGCATTTTGTAATTTCGCCTATGGGGTAGTTCAAAATTCTACTCGTTACCAATCCATGTAAGCAACGATCTCAACCATAATCAATCATACGATTAACACATACAACGCTAGTACTACCACGAGTACAACGATTATTTTATCGCTTAGGGTATTTCAAGAATTTTACAAACCAAGGTATTTTAATAATTTTACAACTCGTGGTATTTCAAGAATTTTGTAACCTGTGGTATTTCGATAAATTTACAAACCAGGGGTATTTCGATAATTTTACAACTCGAGGGTATTTTAGTAATTTTGTAACCTAGGGGTATTTTGGTAAATTTACAAACCGGGGTTATTTTGGTAATTTTTAAATCGAGGGTATTTTGGTAATTTTGTAAACCAAGGCTATTTTGGTAATTTCATAAACCAAGGATATTTTGGTAATTTAGTACCTGCAATGGCCTTTTCGAAGGCCTAATGTCACCCAGAGCGACTCAGCTACCATTTCTGGTCGTACCGGACTATTGGGCCTAAAACCAGATTTCGGCCCATTCAGGCCCACACGCTCTTGTGGCCCACCTAACATACATCTAGCCACCTGTATAAGTTCCACCTAATCTAGTTCACTATATACTATATCATCATGCAATTTATTCAATTGGGCCCACGGGCCCATTGGGCCCACTTTAGCCCATCACGACCCAAGCAGCCTCAACCCACAAGAATACTACTGATGGCCTCAACTATCGTGTCGAAGCCCCACACGTGCGCTCGCACGTTCGTGTGGCTACTATTGTCGTGATCGGCACTTTGGCATTTGTCGCTCTACAGCTAGAGTAAAGAGAGAGTTACACACCTGATAGGAGTCTGGTGCGAAATCGTGCTCCGGGCGCTCCTATGCCCAAACGCCCTCCAAGGTATGTTTACTCTCCTCCTAGGCTGCTTTTTATATACCTAGCTCTTCACTTTCCTTCTTTGTATCTTTCCGATGTGGGATCCCTCCGTCAGTAGAGTTTAAATTCAATTGCAACTCTTACCATCCAATCCGTAAAATAAATACTCTATTGCTTGTCATGAGATTTGAACCCAGGCTCCCTTGCAACATAATCCATGCCACTAACCACTTGGCCACAAACTCCTCTTGTGTCTTAACCATGCGCAACTAAATATAAATCTATAGCCAAATTCTAAGGTCCAAGTAAAAAGAAAACCAAAATGCAAAAGCCAAGACTTGAACCTTGGACCTCCTTTCTTCCTTGTAGCGTCACCCCCTTGTCTCTTATGTGGCGTCACTTTGCCACTACACTATACACTCCACTTGTGTCATTTTCCTCCATATTTTATTCTTAAGGCCTACCTGCCAACTTCTAGGGTTTTTTTCACCTAAAACTAAAATTTCCCCAAAGTCAAAGTTCAATCCCAGGACTTTATAGAAGCCCTCTAACCTTTCAGAATCACTTACCTAATAAGTCTAACTTGCATTAATGCCGTTATCAAAAATTTTGAATGCTTCTACGCCTAAGGCCCATTGGGCCCAATCCTACTAGGCCCAATTTCAGGATCTTACAAATCTACCTTCCTTAAAGAAATTTTGTCCTCGAAATTTCCAACTAACTAACAGTCACACATTCTAACCTACCACACTACGCTCTTGTCACAAGACTCGATCTTAATAAAACCAATATACTTTTAACTAGAATTTAAAACTCCTACACATACTCAAAAACACCTAGCCATTAAAACAGGCGAATATTTCATACGCACCAAACTCTATGTCTGACCATCACATCCAAACCAAACACATAGAATAGATACCCAAAATACAGCATATAATAAAGAGAAGTACCACGAAACTTACAGTTCGGATTGGTGCCAGAGACTCGAGTGTCATACTTCCAGGAAAGTGATATATATATTTTTCTAGACCATATTTCAACCAAAATTTGAAAAATATTTTTTAACACATTCCACAGCCAAGTTTTTGAACCTAGGCTCTGATACCATACTTGTAACACCCCAAATATGGCCTAAACGTTACGATCGAATCTGGCATGTTACATGAAAGGAATGTCTAAAAACTATGCGTTCATTAAAAAGCTCGTATTATTTATAGTTGTTGTGAGAAATCGAGTTTAAGTAATTTTGAATAAGAAACTATTTATTATCATTTTAGGAAAATCCCATATTGATCATTTAATAATAAGCAGTAACCAAATTGAAAGCTGAAACCAAATAAAATACCCAAAGCCTTATTACATAACAAAACCAAATTTAAAAGTAAATTAACCCAAAATAGTAATTAAAATAAAACCCGAAAATATAGTGCATAGCCACCTCGAGTCCACCCCGGCTCCATATCCGCAATCTATGCCTCATATGCAAATGTAAGGAAAAGGGGTGAGTCACCGAGACTCAGTGTGTAAATCTCCATCCCGATAATAACAAGGCACTTACACATTTGATATGTCAATATGCAAACCATGAAACCCAACCTAACCAACCGAACTCCTGTGTCTACCTCGTGTGGTCAAAACCACTGGTGGTCAAAACCACTAGAGACTGTAGTCACAAATCATATAAGTGTGGTCAAAACCACTGGTGACCGTAGTCGGGCCAACCCACCATGTGGTCAAAACCACTAATGACAATCCCGTAATCAACATGTGGGGCCAACCCACTGTGGTACCAAACCACTGGGACGAGTCACAATAATCCATGTATGGTCAAAACCACTGGTGACCGTAGTCACAAATAATATCCGTGTGGTCAAAACCACTGGTGGTCAAAACCACTAAGACTAGTCACAAATAATAAGAAAAGCGGGGCCAACACAATCGTGTGGTCAAAACCACCGTGACAATCAAAATCATCAATCCCCTCCTCTCATCATACCCATTTTCATGCCATGTTCATCACCATAATAATTGTATATAAGATGACATGTATACAAATTATATATATCAAAGATAACGATGAAATGAATTACCATCATAATCGAATAACAAATCGACATAATCAAACTAATCAACCTCTAAGGGTATAACCGTAATTTTCCTACTAAAGGCATTTTGTAATTCCCCTATAGGGTAGTTCTAATTCTACTTGTTACCAATCCATGTAAGCAACGCATCTCAACCATAATCAATCATACGATTAACACATACAATGCTAGTACTACCACGAGAGTACAACGATTATTTTATCGCTTAGGGGTATTTTAGCAATTTTACAAACCAAGGGTATTTCAATAATTTTACAACTCGAGGGTATTTCAGTAATTTTGCAACCCAGGGGTATTTTGATAAATTTACAAACCAAGGGTATTTCGATAATTTTACAACTCGAGGGTATTTCAGTAATTTTGCAACCTAGGGGTATTTCGGTAAATTTCTAAATTGAGGGTATTTTGGTAATTTTTTAAATCGAGGGTATTTTGGTAATTTTGTAAACCAAGGCTATTTTGGTAATTTCATAAACCAAGGATATTTTGGTAATTTAGTACCTACAATGGCCTTTTCAAAGGCCTAATGTCGCCCAGAGCGACTCAGCTACCATTTCTGGTCGTACTGGACTATTGGGCCTAAAATCAGATTTTGGCCCATTCAGGCCCACACACTCGTGTGGACCACCTAACATACATCTAGCCACGTATATAAGTTCCACCTAATCTAGTTCACTATATACTGTAGCATCATGCAATTTATTCAATTAGGCCCACGAGCCCATTGGGCCCACTTTAGCCCATCGCGACCCAAGTAGCCCCAACCCACAAGAATACTACTGATGGCCTCAACTATCGTGTCGAAGCCCCACACATGTGCTCGCATGATCGTGTGGCTACTATTGTCGTGATCGGCACTTTGGCATTTGTCGCTCTACAGCTAGAGTAGAGAGAGAGTTACACACCTGATAGGAGTCTGGTGCTAAACCGTGCTCTAGGCGCTCCTATGCCCAAACGTCCTGCAAGGTATGTTTACTCTCCTCCTAGGCTGCTCTTTAGTTAGCTAGCTCTTCACCTTCCTTCTTTGTATCTTTCCGATGTGGGATCCCTCCGTCAGTAGAGTTTAAATTCAATTGAAACTCTTGCCGTCCAATCTGCAAAATAAATACTCTATTGCTTTTCATGAGATTCGAACCCAGGCTCCCTTGCAACATAATCCACGCCGCTAACCACTTGGCCACAAACTCCTCTTGTGTCTTAACCATGCGCAACTAAATATAAATCTATAGCCAAATTCTAAGGTCCAAGTAAAAAGAAAACCTTACCAAAATGCAAAAGCCAAGACTTGAACCTTGGACCTCCTTCCTTCCTTGTGGTGTCACCCCCTTGTCTCTTATGTGGCGTCACTTTGCCACTACACCACACACTCCACTTGTGTCATTTTCCTCCACATTTTATTCTTAAGGCCTACCTGCCAACTTCCAGGGTTTTTTCACCTAAAACTAAAATTTCCCCAAAGTCAAAGTTTGATCTCAGGACTACATAGAAGCCCTCTAACCTTCCAGAATCACTTACCTAATAAGTATAATTGCATTAATGTCGTTCTCAAAAATTTTGAATGCTACTACGCCTAAGGCCCATTGGGCCCAATCCTACTAGGCCCATTTTAGGATCTTACAAATACTCTTACACACTTTATTAGTTAGCATTGCTATTATGTTACGATTTAATCATTGTGGTAGTTGTGGACATGAGCATGGATTCCGGGTAAGTCACTTGTGATTTAAAATCTATTATGGATGACATGATGGGTAATATGCTATGCCATGACTTATATGCATGATCTATGATAATATGTTAAGCATGTTATGAGCATGTTGGTATTGGGATTGAAGAGAGGAGGGGGATTATTCTCTATGGACTGTCACCAGTGGTTTTGACCACACGAGGTAGACACAGGAGTTCGGTTGGTTAGGTTGGGTTGCATGGTTTGCATATTGACATATCAAATGTGTAAGTTCCTTGTTATTATCGGGATGGGGATTTACACACTGAGTCTCGGTGACACACCCCTTTCCCTTACATTTGCATAGGAGGCATAGATCGCGGATGTGGAGCCGGGGTGGACTCGAGGTGGCCATGCACTATGTTTTCGGGTTTTATTTCAATTACTATTTTGGGTTAATTTACTTTTAAATTTGGTTTTGTTATGTAATAAGGCATTGGGTATTTTATTTGGTTTCATCTTTCAATTTGGTTATTGCTTATTATTAAATGATCAATATGGGATTTTCCTAAAATGATAATAAATAGTTTCTTATTCAAAATTACTTAAACTTGATTTCTCACAACAACTATAAAGAATACGAGCTTTTTAATGAACGCACAGTTTTTAGACATTCCTTTCATGTGACATGCCAGATTCGGTCGTAACGTTTAAGCCGGATTTGGGGTGTTACAGAATGAATAACTTAGTTTAGGTGGTGTCCCTAAAGTCAAGTGAGTTTAGAAAATGAGGTATTGGGACCTCATTTTTATAAATCGATCCCGTAAATATTAAATATTTACGGAGTTTTATTAAGGTTTTATTAAAATTTAGTTAAGAAATTTTAAGGTTTAGATAGTTAATTAATTAAAAATGATTAAATTGCAAAGGTTGCAAAAGTAGGTTTCTATTAATTAAATGGATTAAATAGCTATGGAAAGGAAAACTATTAGTGGTGGAAAAATATAGACATATTCTAGTTACTTTATAAGTTATAACTTAAGGTTAAATAAGCAATTAAATAAACAAAAGTTTAATTTAATAAGCCAAAATAGCATCATCTTTTCTAAATTGCTAATTTTTCAAACCGAAACCCTTCTTGAGAAGATGAATCTTACGACCGTGGAGTTTTACATGCATGGTATGTTGCTGAGCCCCATTTTTAATCATTTTTATATTTTTGAGCTTGTATTAACTTAATTTAGTTAGCCCGAGGGTCAATTTGTAAAGTTATTAAATGTTTAGAATTATGCAATGGATGTAATTGATGTTTTATGAATTTAGATGATTGATTATTAAATTTGGTTGTTAAATAAACAAGTTTTATTAAGTAATTTTTAGTGATTTTAATGTTTAGGAATTTATTTGTGAAAGTGGTAAAATTCAAGGAAAAAATTGTAAATTGTTGATCAATATGAGCTATTATAAGATTGGGTAAAAAATAGCTAGCATGAATTATGGTTAAAAGTGGTGAAATTTCAAGTTTCGGGTTTAGGGATTAAATTGTTGATAATTTTGTAATTTTGCAATAGTATGGATTATAAGCTTGAATTAAATATTTTAAGTTAAGTGAATGGGTTAATTGATTGGAAAATTATTATCAGATCAAGAAACGCTACAATTGAAGTTAAATCGAGGAAACGCTCAAGTTTTGGATTAGTTTTTGACTCCATTTTAACAACAATTCTAGTTGACGTAAGTTCGTGTTACATGTAATATGTTATATTAAATTCTTGATATTTATTTTATTCTATTAATCGTGGTTATTATAATTATTGAATGTTGGTTGTTGAAAATTAATAATGAAATTGAAATGTATTAGAGATATCATCGAACTTTGAGGCCAGCAGGCTTTGTGCCGATGATTTATATCAGGCTCTGTGCCTAGCAGGCTCCATACCGATGTGTTGTATCAGGCTCTGTGCCTAGCAGGCTTCATGCTGGTGATTTATATTAGATTCTGTGCCTAGCAGGCTTTGTGTCAGTGTAATTGTTTTAGGTCGAGCCTAACAGGCTTTGTTTTGATGTGATATATCAAGTAACTGGTACGGTAAATATTGTTTCAATTATGCGATGTTGTTCAATTTGGTTCAAGGGGCAATGTATTGGTAATAAACAAAAATGTATGTAAAAGAAATTATAATAGCCCGTTTTTCCATGGTGATGAAATAGTGGTTTTGGGACCACAAATTCCCATCGTGTCGACTCATAAATATTATATGTAGAATATGTATAGACTTATTAGACTCTTATTAAAATTTGGTTAATTAATTTTAATGTTTAGATATTTGATTAAGTAAAAAGGACTAAATCGTAAAATGAGTAAAAGTTGAGTTCTATTTGTTAAAGGGATTTAATAGCTTTGAAATCTTAAATTAAGGGACTTGAATGGTAAATATACTATTTAAAGAATTATTGGATGTGCATGGGCATGGTTTTATTGAAATTATTCATTAATGATTAGGGTAAAGTGGTAAATTAACACTTAAAAATAAAATTAAGTAAGAAGAGATGAAAACAAAGTGATCATCTTCATGATTTTGTCTTTGGAGAGTTGAAATTCACCATTGAAGATGAGATAAGCTTGGTTTGAATTCTTCTTTCATGGTATGTGCATTTGATCCCATTTTGAATGATTTTTATGTTTTTCAAATCGTTGCAACTAGGTCCAGCTAGCTCGTACCTTTATTCTTGAAATTGTTAAAATTTTTAAAAGTTACCATTGATGAATCTTGAATGTTTTTTATGATAACTATGTGTTTGAAGATTTGATTGTGGTATATGGTAGTTTTGTAAAGTGATTTTTGTTAGATTTTGATTTAAGGATTAAATTTTTTAAAATGTCAAAATTTTAAGGTTTGATGGTGAATTTGATGTGTAATAGGGACTCTTAAAGGGCCTAGAAATAATTGGTTGTAGTTTGATTCTTATAAAATGGTCAATTTGATGATTTTTGGGTTAGAGGATTAAATTGTAAAAGTTGTAAAAGTTTACTAAAAATGTGTAATTAATGAAAATTTAAGGGTCATATGCATTGAATGGAATGTGAAATGTGTATGAGATTAATATATTGTATTTAATTATTATGTAGATCAAATTTTGGATAAAAATACAATAACCGATGAAATGGAAAAATAGTAGATTAATCCCTACGTGTTGGTCGGAATCGAATAATAGGTAAGTTCACAGTGTTTCAATATGTAAATGAATTTCTACTTGCATTCTTACATTATAGTTCTTTAATTAAATGTTTATAATTAACTATTGAATGAATGCACATAAGTGTGCCTGTTTGTACTTCGAAACCCCTGAATGCACATATGTGCCCCTATTTGTACTTCAGTACCCCTAAATGCACATAAGTGCCCCTGTTTGTACTTTGATACCCCTAAATGCACATAATTGCCCTTGTTTGTATTCCGGTACCCTCTGAATGCACATAAGTGCTCCTATTTGTATTCGGTACCCCTGAATGCTTTTACGTGCCCTGGTTATACCCCGGTAACTCTAAATTATATATTATATGCATTGTATTTAATTGTATTTAGATTAAATGTTATACTATGTCCTTACTAAGCTTTGTAAGCTTATCAATTATTATGAATTGTTTTGTAGATAATAGTTGCTAACATTTTGGAGGGATCATTCAACTGGCTCACACTATCCATCTAAGTTGGCAGTTGTTGTATCTCCTAGGGTAGTGGCATGTATAAATTTATATAGATGAATTTTTAGTTGAAATGTATAGGGTGTTATAATGGGGTTTGATGAATATGTAAAGGATAATTTGGTATGTTTGTGTCTTATGTTTAAGTATAATTGATGGACCTATAATGCTTGTTATGTAAGTCTTTTTGGTCACTGTTGGTAATTGATGTGTATGTCCTTTTGGTTTGATGATGTTGGCTTTGAAATGGCCAATTTGTGGTATGTTTTGTTAAGTAGTTGAATTAAGTTATGATGCTTGAAATAAGGAATTGTTGATTTGTTTTGGCATGTTATGTTTGATTGTTAATTGTGGTGCCTTTGAATGGCATATTGGTTAGTTGAATTAGGATCTTGAAGTGGCATTTTTTATGTGTGTATGAGTGATGTTTAGGCCCTTTTAAAATGTGATTAAATGGTTGAAAGGTTATGCATGAATTGGTTTTGAGTTGGCTTGATTTTAGGTAAAATTTAGATTCACACGGCCTGAAACACCGGCGTGTGATTCAACAGTGTGAGGCACACGGCCTGGCGACATGATCGTGTGTCATCTGATAGTTTCATAGTGTACAAGTCAGTGAGTTACACGGCCTGGCACACAGGCAAGTGACACGGCCGTGTAACCTTACTTAGACAATTATACGGCTGAGGACACGGGCTGGGATACGATCGTGTGCCCCAATTTCGAAAGCCACACGACCTAGGGCCATGTCACACGGTCGTGTGACCCCTGTTTTCAAATTTTGTGACTTTTTCCTAATCTTTCCAAATTATTTTGAATTAGTCCTGAATTGCTCTTAAGTTATTTTTAGGGCCTCAAGGGCTTAATTTAGGGACGGTATGCATGTGAATGATTGGTTTATGATAGTATTAACATGTTGAATGATATGAGGTTTAAATGTTTTCTATTATACGTAATGCTACGGCTTAGTGGTATATTTAATGATATCAGAGCTACAATTTAGTCGATTCTAGTACTAACATAGCAAAATAGAGTTTAGTATATACATGCCACATATACCCTGTGATAGTGTGATGCTTTTGATCAACTCTAATATTGTATTTTCTTATAGATTCAAGATGTCAGCTGAGTCGAACTAGGTTGTAGTTAACAAAACTAAAAGTAAAGCTCAAGCTTCGAACCCTGAAGGAAGTAATAGTGCATCGATCCCATAGTTCTTAGGTGATGAAATGAAATATTTTGTTTCTTGGAATGATGAACTAATGGTTCAATGAATTCAAGCAAGCAAATCTTACAACTCCGCTACCTCCACCCCCAGATGTGCCTCATCCGGCACCCCTAGGTCCTTAAAATTCTATACCTATGACAATTGCTTGAGTATCTGTAGATAAAATCTAGAAATGTGCAGTGGAAGAATTCAGAGGCAAGATGAATAATGATCCTACAAAAGCAGAGTATTGGATAATGAATACAAAGAAAGTCTTTGCGGAATTGATTTACACTCCTGAAGATTGTTTGAGATGTGCTATATCGTTACTAAAAGATGAAGCGTATTTATGGTGGGACACTTTGAGCATGATGACATCTAATGATCGTATTAATTGGGATTTCTTTCAAACTAAATTTTTTGAGTTAAAATGAACGGGAATTTGTGCAGTTAAGCAAGTATGCCCATAATATAGTATCAAATGAGGAGGAAATATCTATTAGATTTGAGGACGGGTTGAATGATGATATCCGTATGTCTGTGGCAGCACTAAAGTTACAGGAATTTGTTGAACTTTCAGAACAGGCTCAAAAAATTAAAGAAATTTGCAAAAGTAAACTACAGTTAGATTCAAAATTTTGAGATTTTAACGAAAGGGGGTCGTTCAAGCCTACTCAAACGTCTCCATAAAAGAAATTTAAAAATGAAACAAGTCAATCAGCTTGCTCCCTCAGAGATCACTAGTAAAGAGAAATCAAGGCAAAGCAATTTCCTGTCTGTTAATTCTCTAGTGGCTAGTGTTGAAAGTGTAAGAAAGTTGAAAGAATTGTTCTTGTTTGTGATGATTGCAACAAAAGGCATTTTGGTGAGTTTCTATTGTGGATCTATTGACCATTTCCTTCGTAATTATCTGAAAAGGAAAAATGATTTTAGCAATCAATCAAATAAGCCTTAAGCAACCTTACAGAGAGGTAGACGATCTGGAAATGCTAGAAACACTACTCCCGGTAGAGGGAAGAATAGCGAGATGAATGAATGATCTGAAGTGAGAACACTAGCTAGAGCCTGTGCAATCAAAGCTCGAGAGGAAGCTACTGCCCCAGACATTATTGCGGTACTTTTTCTCTCTTTGATATTAATGTATATGCATTGATTCATCCTGGATCAACTCATTCGTATATACTACATTAGTAGACAAAAAGAAATTACTTGTTGAGTTCACTGAATATTTAGTTAATCAAGTATGTAAATCATATCCACTGAAAGTTAGGGGTTACGATTTTCCCACTTGTTTTATATTGTTACCTTTTGATGATTTTAATATCATTCTAGGAATCGATTGGTTGTCTGAACATGATGCTATAGTGAGTTGCCAAAAGAAACAAGTTAGTTTGAAGAGTCTGAATGGTGAATTTATTTGTGTTAGGGCAGCTTGGGGTCGATTGTATTACAAATGTGGTTTCAGGACTGTCAACTCTAAAATTGATTAAAAAATGATGTGAAACTTATTTAGCCTACGTTCTTGATTTGAAAGTGGAAAAATCAAAAATTGAACAAGTACCGATAGTCAAGGAGTATGCTGATGTTTTTTCCTGAAGAATTATTTGGGTTGCCACCAACTCTAGAAGTAGAATTTCTGATCGAACTTGTGCCTGGAACAGCTCCAAGTTTGGTAACACCGTACAGGATGGCCCTTACAAAATTGAAAATTTTAAAAGTGAGTTACAAGAGTTGTTAGATCGCATATTTATTCGACCGGGCATGTCACCCTAGGGTGCTCTGGTTTTGTTCGTGAAGAAGATGGGTTAATGATACTATGTATAGATTATCGACAGCTAAACAGAGCCACTAAATACCCATTACCTCGTATTGATGATTTGTTCAATTAGTTAAAAAGAGCTACAGTGTTTTCAAAGATCGACTTGAGATCAGGATATTATCAGTTGCGAGTTAAAGAGCAAGATTTACCAAAAACTACATTCAGAAATAGATATGGTCACTATGAATTTCTGGTGATGCCATTTGGTTTGGCCAATGCTCCTACGACATTCATTGATTTGATGAATTGGGTGTTTCAGCCATATTTAGATCAGTTTGTTGTGGTATTCATTGATGACATCCCGATTTATTTAGTGAATGAGTCAGATCATGTCGAGCATTTAAAAGTGGTGATGCAAACTTTGCATGAAAAATAACTATATGTGAAATTTAGTAAATTCAAATTTTGGCTACGGGAAGTTGATTTCCTGGGACATGTTATATATGCTGATGGAATCAAGGTTGATCCGAATAAAGTATTTGCAATTGTTGATTGGAAAATTTCAAGAATGTTTCTGAAGTCCGAAGTTTCTTAGTACTATGAGGATACTATTGGCGATTTGTTAAAAATTTCTCGATCATTGCTTCACCTATGATCAAGTTACTACAGAAAAACATTGAATTTTTTGGTATGATAAATGTCAACAGATTTTTGATCAGATGAAAAACATGTTAACAAAAGCTCTAGTGTTAACTCAGCCTAAATCTGGAACGACATATGTTGTTTACAGTGATGTGTCTCTCAATGGTTTAGGTTGCGTGTTAATGCATTCAAGGAAAGTGGTAGCTTATGCTTCTCGACGGTTAAATCCGCATGAAAAGAATTATCCTACTCACGATCTTGAGCTGGCCACTATTGTCTTCACTTTGAAGATATAGAGGCGTTATTTATACGGCGAGAAATGTCACGTGTATACTGATCACAAAAGCTTAAAATATTTAATGACCTGTAAAGAACTGAATCTGAGACAGCGATGTTGGTTAGAGCTACTGAAAGATTATGATTTGGTTATTGATTACCATCCGGAAAGGCTAATATGGTTGCGAATGCACTTAGTAGAAAGTCATCGTTGTTTGCACTTCGAGCATTGAATGCTCATTTGGCTTTGAATGCAGATGGTTTTGTATTGGCAGAATTGAAGACTAAACCCTTGCTCCTACAATGAATTCGATAATTGCAAAATGATGATCTAAAGTTGGTTTGGGATAATTTGACTATAGAATACAGTATTAGTGATGATGGTACATTGCATTACCGCGATAGAAGTTGTGTTTCGAATAATTTAAATTTGAAACGTGATATACTATCAGAGGCTCACAGTAGTTCACATTCCATTCATCCGGGTAGCACAAAGATGTATTATGATTTAAACAGATGTACTGGTGGTCGAGTATGAAACGTGAGATTTGTGAGTTCGTAGCCAAATGTTTGATTTGTCAACAAGTAAAAGCAGAACATCAGGTGCCGTCGGGATTATTACAGCCTGTTATGATTCCTAAATGGAAGTGGGAGCGAGTCACCACGGATTTCATATCTGGTTTGCCTATAACTCCGAAAAAGAAAGATTCGATCTAGGTGATTGTTGACAGATTGACTAAGTTGGCCCATTTTATTCCAATCAAAACAGATTACTCACTTGGGAGGTTAACGAAATTTTATGTGTAAGAGATTGTAAGGTTGTACATAGTTTTGACATTTATTATTTCTGATCGTGATCCACGGCTTACATCGTGATTTTAGAGTAAACTTCACAAGGCTTTGGTCACGAAACTCAATTTCAGTACAGTGTTTCATCCTCAGACGGACGGGCAATCAAAATGAGTAATTCAAACTTTAGAAGACATGCTACGATGTTGTATTCTTGAGTTCGAAGGTAGTTGGGAAAATATCTACAGTTAGCTAAGTTTACTTATAATAACAGTTATCAGTCCAGCATTAAAATGGCTCTGTTTGAAGCTTTATATGGAAGAAAATGTAAAACGCTATTGTACTGGTCCGAACTGAGCGAAGCCAAAATGGTAGGGATTGATTTGATTCAAGAAACTGAAGACAAAGCTTGAATTATTCAAGATTGTTTAAAACTTGTGTTTGATCGTCAGAAGTCGTACTCAGATTTGAAAAGAAAAGATATAAAATTTTGTTGGTGATCGAGTATTTTTAAGAGTTTCTCCGTGGAAGAAGGTGTTGTGATTCAGCAAGAAAGCAAAGCTGAGTCCGAGATTTTCGGGCCATATGATATTACGAAAAGAATCTGTAACACCCCTAACCCCTATCCGTCATCGGAATAGGGTTACGAGGCATTACCAGACAAAACACAGTTCCACACAGTCATTTATCATTTTTCATACACAAGTTTATATCAATTTCTATACGATATAACTTCTAAATCCAATAGCAATCATCCGCTAAATCATATTAGTTAAATTTGCACATATGAAACACACAACTAGATAAAGTTAATCATGCTTAGTTATTTATAATACATATACAAACTATGCTTCAAAACTCAACCATATTAATATCATCTATATATCCACATATTCAAATAACTAATATGCAACAAAGCCATGTTACATGTACTTAACACATATGACTCTAATATTAATGGCATTTGTATACTTAAAACATTTTGCAGCCTATATCATTACATTTCATACATCAAATATAGGTTATATATCTATTTCATTAGTTGAATATCAAACATATCATTTTATTGCTTCTACACAAGCACAAAATAAAACCATTCTACATTAATTATTATGCAATCATATATGCGACTTTAGTAACATTACAACATGGTGAACATACTATTGATGCATATATATATATATAGTGCATTTTACCCTAAAACCAAAAGTCAGATTTAACATTTAAACACAAATAACATTTCAATGTACACCTAATTCATATATATATATATTATTATACTTAACTTCATATTTCATTTTATTAGCTAATCATTGATTCACCACACCATAATCAAGATCATATGCTTATCCAAAATGAACCACTTGTTGTAACCGAATTTATAACCATACATGTATGCATACCTATATTAATATTAACATCAACTTGGCACTTTTAACTATCCAATAAAACTATCCAAAATATACCTAATTCATAACCATCATTTACCATTTGGATCCGTACCAAAAGAATCAACAAAATAATCATGAAACATATTCATTACTTATCATTTAGCAACCGAACCTATATAACAAAACATCACAAAATATATAGGTAAAACATGCTTTCCAAAATGAGTTTAGGACATAGCCACATACACACAAGCTTTAACATTTTAATCAAGCCATTTTCGCATGGCTATCTATATACAAACTTCAAAACCAAACATATAAAAAAAACAATTTATACATGCCATAGGTTCAAGTTCAAGCTTTTAAAATACCAAAATAGCGATTGATAGTATGGTCGACTTGTCTTGACGATCCCGCTGAGCAGTAGCCTTTACCTAATCTATAAAAAGAGGAGAACATTACACACAAATAAGTTTACTAACTTAGTAAGTCCCAAGCAAGATTTATGACATATACACACTATGTACCATCTTAGCCAATTTCAATGTTCATACATAAATAACGAAGCCTTATTCATCATATACTTGACTTGTAAAACTTATCGAAAGTATCTTAATCGATAAATAAATTCTTATACAATTTCACACACCTCTGAATAACATCTTCAATGCACATCTAAAATGATTTCACATAGTTGAATGTATATATATATATATGTAAAGCATGGCCGAACTATATATATATATATATACATAATTACTCTTATAAGGAAATAATCCACATCAACTCAATGTCTTTTATTTTAATCAAATACTTTACATACCAAATACACCAACACATTCTATCAACTTATTTATTCATGAAGCATCACAAGTATCGTAAACTTGATTCAATACCTAACTTTCAGTAGAATACTATAGTAACAAACCTTGACTTAGTCATTACCATCATATATAGACCATTTCTATTCATAAGCATAAGCTCGAATTAACACTCGCTAATATAAAACCCGCTAGACCAAAGGCCCAAGATTTAACCACCAAAGATAAAGCACGCTAGGCATTAAAGCCCGAATATATCACTCAAGACAAGGCACGCTAGGCATTTAGCCCAAATGATCACCAAGACGAAGCTCGCTAGGCACTAAGCTCGAATATATCACCAAGACGAGGCACGCTGAGCATTTAGCCCAAACAAATCACCAAGACGAAGCTTGCTGAGCACTAAGCCCGAATATATCACCAAAGACGAGGCACGCTAGGCACTAAGCCCGAATATATCACCCAAGACGAGGCCCGCTAGGCATTTAAGCCCGATTATCAAACCAATCAATATTTTCATACACATTGCTTAAAGCTAAAATCACATCCACCTCAGATGCTTTATTTTGCAATTTCATGTTAAACCAACATAATTATTCACATCACACTCAACAAATAAATTTACTAACATTTCATACCCCACATTCTACCTATCTCCATTTTCTTGCATTCAATACCAATTTTTATCATACACTACTTTCAGTAAATAATTTCTCAACATAAATTTGTTTAGGACTTACCTCGGTTGTCGATAGGTCAAATGCGAATCGGCTTATTCGAGAACCTTCGCCTTTCCCCGATCTAACTCGCTTTTCTTTGCTCTTGATCTAAAACACATTAAATTTAGCTCATTCAAGCACAATTCATCTCAATTTAGTCCCTAAGCACATAAATGGGCAAATTACTATTTTACCCCTAGTATTTCACAACTTTGTAATTTAGTCCTATTTGCATAACACTCAAAATACATCAAATTTCACCATACTCTTTAAAGGCCGAATGTGTAAGGACTATACAAGTCCATTTCTTTCATTTATTTTGCAATCAAGCCTTTCTAAAATTTTATTTTTACAAATTGGCCCTAAAACACAAATTCATCAAAACTTCTAACACATAATATACTAATTTTTAACCTACCTTTCATCTAACATCATCAAACATCATAAACCTCAAGAATTCATCCATGGTGATTCATATATACACACTAATCTTAGAAATTCTAGCATGGGTCGGTAATATACTAAGCAACGATCTCAAAACGTAAAAATTAACAAAACCGAGCTAGATTTCTTACCTAATTAAGCTTGCAAAGATCGAATATTTGAGAGCTTTGGTTTCTCTCTTCTTTTCTTTTGTTTCGAATAACAATGAAAATAAAGATGAACATTCCACTTTCTTTTCTTTTATGTTTTCTTTATAATATGTTTATAATATAATAATATATTATAACATAACATATAATATAAACATATATTTACTTTATAAAATTTGCATGTTTCCGTCCACTATCTCTAAAAAAAATGGGTTATTTACCCTTTTAATGCTTCATATTAAGAAGCCATGCTCAAATAGGCACTTTACACTCTAGTATGCCACTTTTACCTTTTACGCGATTAAGTCCTTTTATCAAATTCGATGCTCAAACGATAAAATTTTTCACTGAAACTTTCACACACATAATTTCACATATAATAAACTCAAAATATAAATATTAAATATTTATCGACTTGGATTCGTGGTCCCAAATCACCTTTCCGATTAGGGTCGATTCTATTCTGTTACAACTCTCTCCCATTAAGGATTTTCGTCCCCGAAAATCTTACCGTTAAACAACGTCGAATATTGTTGCCTCATTGAATCTTCAGTTCCCACGCTGCCTCTTCAATTCGTGTCAATTCCATAACACTTTCACTAAGGAAATCTTTTTGTTTCTTAACTCTTTCATTTCCGAGCTAAAATACGGATCGGCTTTTCCTCATACGTCATATCGATTGTATCTCAATCTCGCATTTTAGCAATCACATGTGACGGATCCGATCTATATCTACGAGCATAGAAACATGAAATACATCGTATCTTTTCTAATTCAGAGGGTAGCTTCAATCTATAAGCAACAGCCCAATACGCTCAACGATTTCATACGGTCCGATGAACCCTGATTCAACTTGCCTTCCGACCAAATCGGAGTACTTTCTTCCACGGGGAAACTTTTAAGAATACACGATCTCCTACCTGAAATTCAATGTCTTTACGTTTCAAATCAGCATAGGACTTTTGTCGATCTGATGCAGCTTTCAAATTATCTTTGATTATGGCCACTTTCTGCTCATCTCTTTAATCAAATCAACCCGTGTATCTTATTTTCACCGAGCTCACCAAAGATAATGGTGTTCGACATTTTACCGTATAAAGCTTCATAAGGTGCCATTTTGATACTTGATTGAAAGCTATTATTATAAGCAAATTCAATTAAAGGTAGGTATCGCTCCCACGCACCTTCAAACTCGAGAACGCAACATCTCAACATGTCCTCAAGTATTTGAATAGTTCGCCGGACCGACCGACCCCTTCATGGATGGAAGGTCAGACTAAAATGAAGTTTAGTACCTAAAGCTTCTTGCAACTTCTTCCAAAACCGCGATGTTAATCTCGGTCTCCGTCTGAAACAATGGAACTCGGACACCATGCAATCTCACAACTGTGATACATACAATTCAAAAGTTTATCAAGTGAATAGTCCATGCGTCTCGGCACAAAATGAGCCGATTTAGTCACCTATCAACTATAACCCGATGGCATCCTTCCTACTCGGTGTCATAGGGAGATCGGATACAAAATCCATTGTTATTCTATCCCATTTCCATTCGTGTATCATGATTGGATGAAGTAGTCCGGATGGCACTTGATGTTCAAATTTTACTTGTCGACAAATTAAACATTTCGAGACAAATTCAGATATATCCCGCTTCATGCCCTACCACCAATAGAATGTTTCACATCATTATACATCTTTGTGCTACCCGGATGTATTGATAATTGACCACTATGGGCCTCACTCGAATCACCAGATCAAATCGAGTTTTTCTAACACACATTCGGTTTTAAAATTCAAACAAATATTTGCATCAATCAAAAATCGATTCGTACCTTTTCACAATCGAATTGACTAGCAATCAAATCTTCATCAACTTTTGTGCATCACAAATTTCCGAATAAACATCGGTCTTGCTCAGAACTCACCTATGATCGAACCATCACTAGACATAGCCATCTCAGGCATTCAAAGGCACGAAGAGCAAATAATGATTTCGACTTAATGCATCCGCAACAACATTAGCTTTTCCCGGTGATAGTCAATCACCAATTCACGCCTTTTCAACAATTCTAGCCACTGCGTTGTCTCAAATTTAGGTCTTTCGAGTCATTAGATACTTCGGACTTTTGTGATCCGAGTAAACATGGCATTTCTCGCCAAATAAGTAATGACGCCAAATCTTCATCACGAACACAATGGTCGCAAGCTTTAAATCATGCGTCGGTAATTTCTCTCATGCGGCTTCAATTGTCTTGAAGCATAAGCTACAACTTTGCCTTCCTCGCATCAAAACGCAGCCCAAACCATTTAAAGAAGCATCGAATAAACAACAAATTCTTTACCCGATTCAAATGAACTAATATCGAGCTTCATCAAAAGGGCTTTCAGCTGATCAAAACTTTTCTGACACTTTTCTGACCACTCGAACCTGACATCTTTCTGCAATAACTTTGTCAACGGGGTAGCTATCATAGAAAAATCTTTCACAAATCGTCGATAGTAACCCGCAAGTCCCAAAAACTTCAAATCTCAAAACATTCTTCGGTGGCTTCCAATCAAGTATAGCCGATATTTTGTTCGGATCAACTCGAATGCCTGATGCTGAAACAACATGTCCCAAGAAGTGACCTCTTTCATCCGAACTCACATTTACTAAACTTCGTGATACAACTGCCGATTTCGCAAAGTTTGTAGTACTAATCTCAAATGCTCAAAGATGTTCAATTTCATCTTTGGAGTAAATCAATATATCATCAATAAACACTACCACAAATCGATCCAAAACCGTCAAAACCCGATTCATCAAATCCATAAAAATAGCAGTGCATTAGTAAGTCCAAAAGGCATAACCAAAAACTCAAAATGTCCGTATCTAGTCCTAATGCGCCTTTTGGCACATCTCAGTATCTCGACTCACAACCGATAGTAACTCGATCTCAAATCTATCTTCAAAATATCAAGCCCTTTCAACCGATCAAACAAATCATCAATCCGAGGTAACGGGTACTTATTCTTTATAGTTACTTTATTCGCTTGCCGATAATCAATACACATTCGCATCGCTCCATCTTTCTTTCTCACAAAGAATCGGCGCACCCAAGGAGAGAAACTTGGTCGCGCAAAGCCCTATCTCGTTAACTCTTGCAACTGTGCTTTCAACTCTTTCACGATGAAGTGCCATTCGATATGGAGCTATTGAGATCGGAGTCATTCCTGAGTTAATTCAATGCCAAACTCAATCTCTCGTACTAGGGTAAACCCTAGTTCTTCAGAAACACATCCGGTATTCACATACAATCCAGACGGATTCAATGCTGCTTTCGCACAATTTATTATCCAAAGACATAAGCCAAATAAGCTTCGCACCTTTTCTCACATACTTCTTGGCTAACATCGAGGATATAATCGTAGGAAACCCACCTAAATCACTAGATTCAATTCTAACGATCTCACTGCTCGATGTCTCAAATCAATAAACTTTCTTTTACAATTCACCATCGCATCATGCGGTTAACTACCCATTCCAAAATTATATCAAACCCATCGAAGGCAACAAAGATTAAATCGATCGGGAAACAAAAATCCCGAATCATCAATGGGCAACTTTTACACACTTTATTAACAAACACACATCTACCCAAAGGGTTGGATACTCGAATCACAAACTCAGTAGACTCAACTGGCAGAGTCTTACTGAATACCAGAGCTTCACACACATATGAATGGCTATCTATATACAAACTTCAAAACCAAACATATAAAAAAAAACCAGCCTATACATGCCATAGGTTCGAAGTTCAAGCTTTTAAAATACCAAAATAGCGATCGATAGTATGGTCGACTGTCTTGACGATCTCGTTGAGTAGGTAGCCTTTACCTAATCTATAAAACAGAGGAGAACATTACACACAAATAAGTTTACTAACTTAGTAAGTCCCAAGCAGTATTTATGACATATACACACTATGTACCATCTTAGCCGAATTTCAATGTTCATACATAAATAACGAAGCCTTATTCATTATATACTTGACTTGTAAAACTTATCGAAAGTATCTTAATCGATAAATAAATTCTTATACAATTTCACACAACTCTGAATAACATCTTCAATGCACATCTAAAATGATTTCACATAGTTGAATGTATATATATATATGTAAAGTAGAACTATATATATATATATGACATAATTACTCTTATAAGGAAATAATCCACATCAACTCAATGTCTTTTATTTTAATCAAATACTTTACATACCAAATGTACCAACACATTCTATCAACTTATTTATTCATGAAGCATCACAAGTATCGTAAACTTGATTCAATACCTAACTTTCAGTAGAATACTATAGTAACAAACCTTGACTTAGTCATTACCATCATATATAGACCATTTCTATTCATAAGCATAAGCTCGAATTAACACTCGCTAATATAAAACCTGCTAGACCAAAGGTCCAAGATTTAAACACCAGCATAAAGCCTGCTAGGCATTAAAGCCCGAATATATCACCGGCACAAGGCCTGCTAGGCATTTAGCCCGAAACAGATCACCGGCACGAAGCCTGCTAGGCACTAAGCCCGAATATATCACTGACGAGGCCCGCTAGGCATTTAGCCCAAACAAATCATCAAGACGAAGCACGCTAGGCACTAAGCTCGAATATATCACGCAGACGAGGCTCAAGCTAGCACTAAGCTCGAATATATCACCGGCACGAGGCCTACTAGGCATTTAAGCCCGATTATCAAACCAATCAATATTTTCATACACATTGCTTAAAGCTAAAATCACATCCACCTCGTATGCTTTATTTTGCAATTTCATGTTAAACCGAACATAATCATTCACATCACACTCAACAAATAAATTTACTAACATTTCATACCCCACATTCTACTTATCTCCATTTTCTTTCATTCAATACCAATTTTTATCATACACTACTTTCGTAATAATTTCTCAACATAAATTTGTTTAAGGACTTACCTCTATTGTCGATAGGTAGTATGAATCGGCTTATTCGAGAACCTTCGCCTTTCCCGATCTAACTCCGCTTTTTCTTTGCTCTTGATCTAAAACACATTAAATTTAGCTCATTCAAGCACAATTCATCTCAATTTAGTCCCTACACATAAATGGGTAAATTACTATTTTACCCCTAGTATTTCACAACTTTGTAATTTAGTCCTATTTGCATAACACTCAAAATACATCAAATTTCACCATACTCTTTAAAGGCCGAATGTGTGTAAGGACTATACAAGTCCATTTCTTTCATTTATTTTGCAATCAAGCCCTTCTAAAATTTTATTTTTACAAATTGGCCCTAAAAACACAAATTCATCAAAACTTCTAACACATAATATACTAATTTTTAACCTACCTTTCATCTAACATCATCAAACATCATAAACCTCAAGAATTCATCCATGGCTGATTCATATATACACTAATCTTAGAAATTCTAGCATGGGTCGGTAATATACTAAGCAACGATCTCAAAAACGTAAAAATTAACAAAAACCGAGCTAGATTTCTTACCTAATTAAGCTTGCAAAGACCGAATATTTGAGAGCTTTGGTTTCTCTCTTCTTTTTCTTTTGTTTCGGCAATAACAATGAAAAATAAAGATGAACATTCCACTTTCTTTTCTTTTATGTTTTCTTTATAATATGTTTATAATATAATAATATATTATAACATAACATATAATATAAACATATATTTACTTTATAAAATTTTCATGTTGCGTCCACTATCTCTAAAAAATGGGTTATTTACCCTTTTAATGCTTCATATTAAGCCATGCTCAAATAGGCACTTTACACTCTAGTATGCCACTTTTACCTTTTACGCGATTAAGTCCTTTTTATCAAATTCGATGCTCAAACGATAAAATTTTTCTACTTAAACTTTCACACACATAATTTCACATATAATAAACTCAAAATATAAATATTAAATATTTATCAGACTCGGATTCGTGGTCCCAAAACCACCTTTCCGATTAGGGTCAGATTCGATCTGTTACAGAATCGGTCCTATAGCTTACATATTAGCTTTACCTCCTGAACTCGAGAAAATTCATAACGTGTTTGACGTTTCAATGCTAAGAAGGTATAAATCTGATCCTTCACACGTAATTCTTCATAGTGAAATTGAATTACAACCAGATTTGATGTATTCTGAAGAGTCAGTGAAAATTTTGGCTTGGGAAGTCAAAGAGTTTCGGAATAAACGAGTATTGCTAGTGAAAGTTATGTGGCATCAGCATGGTACTGAGGAAGCTACCTAGAAAATTGAGGAATCGATGAAATTACTGTATCCGAACCTGTTCTCAGGTAACAATTTCGAGGACGCAATTTCCTAAGGGGAGAGTTATAACAACCCATTTTTTAGTGGTGATGGAATAGTGGTTTTAGGATGACAAATCCCTATCATGTCGACTCATAAATATTATTTATAGAATATTTATAGAGTCATTAAACTCATATTAAAATTTGGTTAAGAAATTTTAACGTTTATATATTTAATTAAGTAAAAAGGACGAAATCGTAAAAAGAGTAAAAGTTGAGTTTTGTTAGTTAAAGGGATTTAATAGCTTTGAAATCTTAAAATAAGGGACTTGAATGGTAAATATACCATTTAAAGAATTAGTGGATGTGCATAGGCATGGTTTTATTGAAATTATTGATTAATGATAAGGGTAAAGTGGTAAATTAACACTTTAAAATAAAATTAAGTAAGAAAGGATGAAAACAACGTGATCATCTTCATGCTTTGTCTTTGGAGACCCAAAATTCACCATTGAAAGGGAGATAAGCTTCGGCTTGAATTCTTCTTGCATGGTATGTGCATTCAATCCCGTTTTGAATGATTTTTATGTTCCTTATATCGTTGCAACTAAGTCCAGCTAGCCCGTACCTTCATTTTTGAAACTGTTAAAATTTTTAGAAGTTGCCATTGATGAATCTTGAATGTTTTTTATGATAACTATGTGTTTGAATATTTGATTGTGGTACATGGCTATTTTTTTAGATTTTGATTTAAGGATTGAATTTTTAAAATGTCAAAATTTCAAGGTTTAATGGTGAATTTGATGTGTACTAGGGATTGTTAATGGGCCTAGAATAATCGGTTGTAGTTTGATTTTTAAAAAATGGTTAATTTGATGATTTTCAAGTTAGTGGATTAAATTGCAAAAGTTGTAAAAGTTTATAGAAAATGTGTAATTAATGAAAAGTTAAGGGTCATATGCATTGAAAGGAATGTGAAATGTGTATGAGATTAATAAATTGCATTTAATTATTATATAGATCAATACTTGGATAAAAATACAATAATCGAGGAAAAGGGGAAATGGCGAATTAGTCCCTGCTTGTTGGTCGGAATCGAATAGTAGGTAAGTTCATAGTGTTTCAATATGTAAATGAATTTCTACTTGTATTCTTACATTATAGTTCATTAATTAAATGTTTATAGTTAATTATTGAATGAATGCACATAAGTGCGCCTGTTTGTACTTCGGTACTATTGAATGCACATACATGCCCCTATTGGTACTCCGGTACCCCTGAATGCACATAAGTGCCCATGTTTGTACTTTGGTACCCTTGAATGCACATAAGTGCCCCTATTTGTACTTCAGTACCCCTAATGCATTTGTGTGCCCTGTTTATACTCCGGTAACTCTGAATTATAAATTATAGGAACTGTATTTAATTTCATTTAGATTAAATGTTATACTATGTCCTTACTAAGCTTTGTAAGCTTATCGGTTCTTATGGATTGTTTTATAGATAATCATTGTTGACATTTTGGAGGGATCATTCAACCAGCTCATATTATCTATCTAAGTTGGTAGTTTTTGAATCTCCTAGGGTAGTAGCATGTATAAATTTATATAGATAAATTTGTTGTTGAAATGTATAGGGTGTTTATAATGGGGTTTGATGAATATGTAAAGGATAATTTGGTATGTTTGTGTCTTGATGTTCGGGTCACTTTTGGTAATTGATGTGTATGTCCTTTTGGTATGATGATGTTGGCTTTGAAATGGTCAATTTGTGGTATGTTTTGTTAAGTGGTTGAACTAAGTTATGATGCTTGAAATAAGGAATTGTTTATTTGTTTTGGCATGTTATGTTTGGTTGTTAATTGTGGTGCCTTTGAATGGCATATTGGTTAGTTGAATTAAGATCTTGAAGTGGAATTTTGATATGTGTTTGAGTGATGTTTAGGCCCTTTTAAAGTGTGATTAAATGGTTTGAAAGGTTATGCATGAATTGGTTTTGAGTTGGCTTGATTTTAGGTAAAATTTGGATTCATACGGCTCTAAGACACAAGCGTGTGATTCAACCGTGTGAGGCACACAACCTAGAGACAAGGTCGTGTGTCATCTGATAGTTTCTTAATGTATAAATTAGTGAGTTACACGGCCTGGCACACGGGCGTGTAGGGCTACTCAAAGAGTTACACGGCGTAGCACACGGGCATGTGACACAGCCGTGTAACCATACTCAGAGAGTTACACGGGTGAGGACACGAGCTAGGACATGGCTGTGTGTCCCTATTTCAAAAGTCACACAGCCTAGGGCCATGTCACATGGCCTTGCCATGTGGCCGTGCGACCCATATTTTCAAATTTTGTGACCTTTTCCTAATATTTCTAAATTGTTTCAAATTAGTCCCGAATTGCTCCTAAGCTATTTCTAGGGCCTTGAGGGATGATTTTAGGGACGGTATGCATGTGAATGATTGGTTTATGATAGTATTAACATGTTGAATGATATGGGGTTTAAATTTTTTATTGTACAGTAATACTCCATAACCTTGGATGGGCGACGGAGACAGGTTAGGAGTGTTACAGAAATGAAGGATGATTTTTGAGTAATGGTATGGTTCATGATGAAATGAACAATTGAAAGGCAAAGTTGGTTTAATGTATGTGTATGAGGGATGAATTACAAAAGTGAAATGTTAATTATGTTTTACACCATGCTTTGATTGGATTTGTATATGAAATATTGCACCAAATGATTTTGTGAGGTGATGTGTATACGAAAGGAAAATTGGCTTATGTTTTAATGAAGTTGCACTTGGTTGTTTAACTTAAAATGTTCAATAAGTTTAAGTTTCCTTGATACAAGCTTACTAAACACTAGTTTCATATGTTGTTTTCTCTGTCATGCAGATCATCGGAAAGCTTGACTGGTTGGAATCTCAATAGAGCACCATCACACTATCCAAACGTTATTTTGGTAGTTTTTGTAGTTTTTGTAGTTTTTGTAGTTTTAGTTATTGGTTATAAATAGCATGTAATAAGAGTTTATTTTATGGTAATTACCAATGTAATGTGGTTTAAGTTTACTTGTCTATATGTCTTGATGTTGGCTTATAAATTTATATGTAAGCATGAGTTTTGGTCACTTATGAATGCCTTGTGATTTAGATGGCTTTTGGTTCATAGAAGCGTAAATGAAGTGGTTATACTGTAGATGTGTGAGGTAAGTTTAAAATATGAAATTATGGCATTGAGTTTGCGTCGATTTGAATATTTTCATGTGGTACTATTGAGGGTACACTGGTTGGTTGATGGAAATAGGTTGTGTATGTGTAATTTTGGCATGTTTTGGTCTTATTTTAGTGAATTATTGAATGGGTCTAAGAGTTGGCTAATGGTATACTTGTGGCCCAAGAAAAAATTTTTGGTAAACTTGATTTTTAAGGTACATTTTCATACACACCGCCTAAGACACGGGCTGTCACACGGTTGTGTGTCACACATGGTCTGCTTGCACGACCGTATGTCTTTTTAAGTTTCAGGTGTAGGTTTCACATGGTTTGAGACACGGCCGTGTGGCCCTAGTCAGTGAGTTACACGGTTTAGGAACACGGGCATGTGGATTAGACATGGCCATGTTTTTAGCCACACGATCTAGTCTGTGTCACATAGCCTGGCCACATAGGCGTCTGACCCATGTTTTTAAAAAATTCAAGTTTTTCCTAAAATTTATATTTTAATTCATATTGATCCTTGATTGCTTTTAAGTTGTTTTTAGGGCCCTGAAAGTTTTATTTAAGGCCTAAATAAGTATGTTTGCTATGATTGGAATGAATTATTGGTAATTATACTTAAGTTGAATTATTTGTTTCGGGTTTAAAGTTAAAGGTTCTATTTTGTATAGTAATTCTCTATAACCCTAATCTGGCAATAGAGACGGGTTAGGGGTGTTACAAGATTTTTCTTCTTGTGCCTCCCAATTCCAACTTGCTTGTTAGTTGAACTCAACATCTCGAATTATGATAATCCTTCCATTGTTTGTGTTGTACAACTTGTAGCCTTTGGAGTTTGAGTTATAGCCAATGAAAACAAATTTTAAACTTTGACCATCAAGCTTTGATCTATCTTGGCTGGATACATGTGCATAGGCAATGCTACCAAACACCCGTATATGTCTAACACTTGGCTTTCTTCTACTCCATGCTTCTTGAGGTGTTAGACGATTCACGTTCTTTGTTGGCGGCAGTTGGACAAGTAAACTACACAAGAAACAACTTCGGCCCAAAATTCATTAGGCATATTCTTTGCCTTCAACATACATCTACCCATGTTAATAATAGTTCTATTTTTTCTTTCTGCTACACCATTTTGTTGTGGCGATCTAAGCACCGTTAAAAGACGACGAATTCCATGTAGTTTACAAAAGTCATTGAATTGATTGGAATAAACTCATTGAATTGATTAGAAGTGATTTTGCCTCCTCTATCGAACCTTAAATATTTTATCTCATAGCCACTCTCCATTTCAACAAGAGTTTCGAAAATTTTAAATCCAACAAAAGCTTTAGATTTTTTCTTTAAGAAGTAAACACAAGCCTTTCTACTATAATCATTGTAATAGGCCCAATTTGCCCAGGCCTATTAATTAACCCATTAATAAAACCAAAGTAACAAAAAAAATAAACCAAAATATAAATTATAAACCAAAAAATAAAGATTAAATTGTTTACAGTCCAAGTTACAAAACTTTGGCCCAAATTAAACCCAATCTAGGATTTGATCCTAGCCCAATACTGCAACACCTCAAACCCGACCTAGAAGTTAGGCCCGAATTCGGCGTGTCACATTGAAGTGTTTTTGTGAAAAAACCTTGTTTTCATTGAAAACCCTTCTTAAAGAATTTTGATTAAAAACCCAGTTCATAGTTGTCATCCAAAACGATGTGTATTAAGAAATCTGTCTTTTCGATTGTAAGTTAACAATTATTTAAAAATAAAACTTTTTACCAACGAAAACTTAATTTAGAATAAAACACTTGTTTTCAGAAAAATTTGATATAAATCTTAAAAGAAATAAAGTAAAACATTCAATGTAAAGTTAAGTAGAGGGAAAGCCTTATTACAATCCAAACTTAAAATGATCAAAGTACTTAAAACTATATAGAAAATCAAGTAAAACAAAACGTCTTGCTAGCTGGCCACCTCTGAGTCCCTCCATTCATTGAATCGTCTACTAAAGATTTCCTGAGAAAAATAAAAGAGGGGGGTGAGTTTCGAAACTCAGTGTGTATAACCCTCAGCAAACAAATAGCATACAAGCAATCAATTGGGCCTAAGCCCTTTTCATAATAATAACATAGCAACATCATACATGCAATGCTGTGTAACCCTCCCTAAATAATCCATCCCACTACACATCATCTCTGTCCCCTGATACACATCATGTGGGGATGTCTACATCAACCCACCCATCCGGTACACATAAATGATAGCCCGGTTGCGATACTACCTACGTTGCAGCAAAGCTACTAATGGGCTTAAAAGCCATCGGTGGATCCACGGTCGTCAACCAACCATGCGATCCTCATATACTTCCTTTGTTCCATAATTCCCACCCATATGCAACTTAGGTAGTATATCACATGAATGCAGCATGTAACATCCACAAATCCTAAGTTTAACATATAGGGGTATTTTAGTCATTTTCTCCCTTAGGGGCATTTTGGTCATTTTTAAGTATTATGGATTTAGTACTTACTTGGGTCCGTTGACAAATCCCCATTGGCCAAATTGAACAGGTACTATGCATCAGGTAGGATTCCAGAGAAGAGGAGGCGGGTCATTGAGACCGCTTAAGTACAAAGCTCTCCCTAGATCCAATCTGAAACACCCCACACCCGGCCCACGAGAATGGACCGAATCTAGTATGTTCCTCGAAGTAACCCGGTTCAAATTCATTTGAATACCTTGAAAACTGTGTGTTTTGGAAGTCAGTTTGTTGTGGGTTGGGCTTGAATTGAAAACAAATTTATTTTATATCAAAAACCCATTTGTTTTAGGTGACAAAATATTTTAACTTATTTTAAAATTAAATGGGCTTATTCTTTATAAAGCCCTAAATTCATAACAAAGTAATTACAAAGAAATAAAACTGCACACGACGGCCTTATTACATAAAATGAAACCCAAAATAAAATTGTACAAAGACTTAAAATAAAATAAAGATTCAAATTAAATTAAACTTCAAGTTTAACATGGCCACCACAAGTTCTCGCCATCCTATCCATTATCGCTCATCACTCAAACATGTCCCCACAACGGGTGAGTCGATAGACTCAATGTGTAACCAACACTAAAACATAATAGAAATAGGCACACCATACATATCATATTCATATAAAATTCAAGATAATGATGCAAACCCGAACCCAAACCTATATGCCATCCGCTACACTCCACCCGCATTCAACCCGCACACCGTGGGGACTACTAAGTCAACCTCCATCCGCTACACACCATCGAAGGCGTCACTGCAATGACGTGCTCATCGCCCACTTATAATATTGTGGCATAGCCACCACTTTCGATAATGTAACCGGGTTACCACATTCACTTAATGTGACCAAGTCACCATATTCACTTAGTGAGACCAAGTCATCACGCTTCACTTAGTGAGACCGAAGTCATCACGCTTCACTTAGTGAGACCAAGTCATCACATTCACTTAGTGAGACCAAGTCATCACATTCACTTCCCTTTCTCAATTAACCCGAATGCCCCAAATTATACATATCATGCATATCATATTTTATTTCACTTTCACATCACTTTTCACATGTTAAATATAACATATTTCGAAATCCTAGTACGAGTAGGAAAGCGTACCTGACTACTTTGTACCATAATATGGTACTTTAGCCACATTCTTTCACTTTCACATTAATCATATATATCATATTTAAGCCGTAAATCTATCAAGATTTAGTGTAGGGTACACACCTAATTTGTTTAGCGATTCCTTGAGATTCCGAAAAGCTAGATCTAATGTTTTGATCCTTAGTCCCTACATTTGATTCATCATTTATTACTTAGCATAAATTCTATTTGGCTATGATATCCAAATCCTAGTAGGATTTGTAAAAAGACTTACCTTTGATGCCGATTTGATGTTTATTCAAATCCCGAAAACTTGGTTTTCCTTCACCTAATATTCGGCCAACCCTAAATCTCAACATAGATTAGTTTTCGGCTTTTTAATAATTAAAGATCTAATCTATGTAATCACACAAGCCTTGGCCGAATACCTTTAGGTGATTACCTTATGGATTTTAAATCCCGAAAACTTCACCTTCCTCTTCCTTGAAATCGGCCAAATCCTAGATCTCCTAATCTGTTAGTTTTTGATTAATTTGATCTAAATAACTAAGATTTGGCCATGGTAGAATGTATAAACTCACTTACCTTGGAGTTCTCAAACCCAAATTGATCTTTATTTTAGATTCTCACAAAATCACATGTTAAATTTGATCTACCATTCAATTATGAAAGAGACCTTTTTACCGAATGTACATATGTGTACTTACCTCATTTTCAAATCCCGGATGATCCCTTATACTATTCGCTATAGCACTATTATGGATCACAAAGTTTGCTTTTGTGAAGGGATAGTAGAAGAAAAGAAAAGAAAAGAAAGGAAAAGAGATGGAGAGAGTTTTGAGAGAGAATTCTATTAAAGGAAGAAGAAAAGATTGGGGCTTATTTGGCTTGGGAATTTCAAAGAAGAGGTTCTCTTGAAAAGAAAAGAATGAAGAATGGCTCTTAATTTTCCTCTTTAGCTAAAACTATTAGCCTTAGAGTCCCTCAAACGGCCAACTCTTCCTATGTGATAAATTTTAATTTTATCACATATTAAATTCCATCAAATCTCCTAATTAGCCGAAAATTCCAAAGGAATAAAACTCTTCCTTCTAGATCCCTTGTGCCATCCAACTCTCTACTCATGGAGGCAAAATAAAACTTCTTTTATTTGCTTCCTAGGTGACTCGAACTCGTGCCCAACACCCTTGCATGTGGGCCATTTCACGAGGCCTTAGGTGGCATCTTCAGCCACTTTTCCAAGTCCGCTTGTGGGTCTAATTACATGTACTTTATATTTTAGGGTCACCGCCCTAAGTTCCCTTTGAACTTTTTAATTCGACATTTCGGGGTCATTTTAAGTTTCCAAAATTTTCGCGGATTTATAACTTGACATTTCCTAGGTTTCCAAAATGTTTAGTTTCCTCTTTTAGCATAGTTTCCAAAATGTTTACTTTCCTCTTTGGCTTAGTTTCCAAAATGTTTACTTTCCTCTTTAGCTTAGTTTCCAAAATGTTCACTTTCCTAATTTACTTAGGTTTCCAAAATGGTCATTTTTCCTACTTTCAACGTAACATTTCCATACATTCTCGTGTTTCCAAAATCATTCCAAATTTATTCCAAAACACATAAAACATGTCTTTTCAGACAATTAGGCCAAAATGCATTGGCCCTTTTAGGATGTTACGCTCTACCCCTTAAAATAATTTCGTCCTCAAAATTTCCTAACTAAATAATTGAGGGTATTGCTATCGCATTGCCTCCTCTGGCTCCCACGAAGCTTCCTCCGATCCATGATTGCGCCATAACACTTTGACTAGAGGAACCGACTTCCTCCGTAGTACTTTTACGCCACATTCCGTAATCAATCACTCTTCCTCGTAGGTTAAGTCCGCCTTAGCTCTACTTCTTCCATGGGTACTCGTGAGAGGATCCGATCGGTAGCGACGTAGCATGGATACATGGAACACGTCGTGCATTTGTCGCAACTCGTGTGGCAAGTCTAGTTGGTATGCCATCGGTCCCACTCGCTTTAGTACCGATAGGCCCTATAAACCTTGGGCTTAACTTCCTTTCCGACCAAACCTCATCACCTTCTTCCATGGTGAGACTTTTAGAAACACTTGGTCTCCCACTTCAAACTCTATTTCCTTTTCGCTGAGGCCATAAGACTTCGCCTATCCGAGGCTTCCTTTAACCGTGCTCAAATTATCTCAACCTTCTTTCCGCTCTCGCCACTATCTCTCGGTCCCAAAACTCGACGTTCTCCTAACTCACCAACAAGTAGGAGTGCGACACTTGCTCGCACAATGCTTCATATGGTGCCATTCAATGCTAGCTCGATAACTGTTGTTGTAGGCGAACTCGCTAAAGGAAGTAATCCTCCCAACTTCCTCGAAAATCCATCACACATCCTCTTAACATATCCTCCAACACTTGTATTACTAATTCAGATCGCCTGTCGATTGTGGATGAAAGGTCAGAGTGAAATCCAACTTGGTGCCTAAAGCTTGATGAAGTGCCTCCAAAATCGAGACGTGAATCTTGGGTCTCGTCCAAATAATTGACACCTGTTTTCGTAGCCTCACAATTTCGCCACATATAGCTTGGCTAACTTTTGAAGGAATAATCCATTCTTCTTGGGATGAAATGTGCGGACTTAGTCGACGGTCCATTATTACCCATACCGAGTCCTTCTTAGTAGGCGTGAGGGAAGCCCACTAACGAAGTCCATGGTAATTCTTTCCCACTTCCATCATGAATCTGGATTGGTGAATAATCCCGATGGAACTTGGTGTTCACCTTAACTTGCGACACGCCGACATTTTCCCACAATTCTCAGAATTCTCATTTAAGATCGTGCCACCAAAATTGCTCCCTTAAATCTCAGACAACTTAATGCCTCCGGATGCATAGTATAAGGGCTACTATGCGCTTCAAGAATCCTCTGCCTTAACTCCTTGTCCTTTGGGATGCGGACTTTCCTTTGTAGCACAATACTCCTTCATCATTAACCTCATAGTCCTCTAACTCTCCGCTCGTGCTTTTGTAACTTAACACTTAAATCCTCATCAACCAACTGTCCTCTTTCACCTCTTTCAACCATGTTGGCTTGACTTGTAACTCACCAATGTGCTTCCATCCTCATACAAGCTTAAATGGGCGAACATTGCTCTTAGGTCCGACACAACCTTCCCGCTAAGGCATCTGCTACTACATTCGCCTTGCCCGGATGATATTCTATCGAATACCATAGTCTTTCAAGAATTCCACCCACCTTCGTTGTCTCAAGTTTAACTCTTTCCGAGTTAATGTACTTGAGACTTTGTGGTCTATGTAGATCACTGACCTTTCTCCATAAAGATGGTGCCTCCACACCTTGAGAGCGAAGACCACTGCTGCCAATTCCAAGTCATGTGTTGGGTAGTTCACCTCATGCGGCCTTAACTGTCGAGACGCGTAAGCGACTACTTTTCCATCTTGCATAAGAACACATCCTAACCCCGTATGTGAAGTGTCACAGTACACCACAAACTCCTTTCCTGCCTCAGGCTGAATCAACACTGGAGCTTCCGTTAATACCTTCTTAAGTTTTTCAAAACTCTCCTGTTGCTTATCCGTCCATACAAAGGGTACTTCCTTCCTCAACAATTTTGTGAATGGCACGGCTATCGACAAGAATCCTTCCACGAACCTTCTGTAATAGCCTGCCAATCCTAAGAAACTACGAATCTCCGCCACTGACTTAGGTGGTTTCCAATCCAACACAGCTTCGATTTTCTTAGGATCCACCCTTATTCCCTCGGCAGACACTACGTGTCCTAAGAAAGCAACTTCCTAAGCCAAAATTCACACTTCTTTGAATTTGGCATAAAGCTTCTTCTCCCTCAATACTTGCAACACAATCCGGAGATGCTCATCATGCTCCTCTTTAGACTTAGAGTATACCAAAATATCGTCGATGAACACTACCATGAACCTATCTAAGTAAGGTTGAAACACTCGGTTCATCATATCCATGAATGCGGCTGGGGCATTTGTCAACCCAAACGGCATTACCACAAACTCAAAATGGCCGCACCTTGTTACGAAGTCGCCTTATGGATATCCACCTCCTTTACTTTTAACTGGTGATATCCTGACCTTAAGTCGATCTTTGAGAACACTGCGCTCCCTTCAACTGGTCGAACAAGTCATCAATCTTAGGCAAGGGATACTTGTTCTTGATGGTCAGCTTATTCAATTAACGATAGTCTATGCACATACGCATAGTTTCGCCCTTCTTCTTTACAAAGCAGGACCGGTGCTCCCACGGAGACACACTGGGCGAATAAACCCACGATCCAACAATTCTTGGATTTGAGCCTTGAGCTCCACTAACTCCTTTGGCACCATTCGGTATGGAGCGATTGACACAGTATTACTGCTCCCTGTAGCAAGTCTATTCCAAATTCAACTTCTATCCTGGGTATTCTCGGTAATTCCTCCTAAACACATCCTCAAAGTCCCTTACCGCTCTAACTCCTTTGACACCTTCCTCCTTTCCATCCAACGCACTTACAAAGGCTAAGAACGCCTCACCCTTTACTTAACCATCCTTTCACCTTAAGCACCAAACTACATTAGTCAAGTAGTTTCTTCTTTCTCATATCATAATGACCACCTCATCCTCAAGGGTCCTTAGTTCCATTCGTTTAGCCGCACAATCCAACACTACCGTTGTTCTACCAACCAATCCATACCAAGTATGAGGTTAAATTCTCAAGGGTAATTCCATTAGGTCAGCCCGAAAGCTCACTCCCTAAATTTCTAGGGATATATTCCGAAAGATCTTATTTACCACTATAGTTTGGCCTAATGGTCTTACTACCGTCATCTCCTTATCATAAAGTTCAGAGTCTAGGCCTAGTGTTTCAACTACACTACAGGCAACATAAGAATGGGTCGAGCCCACATCAATTAAAGCATAATAGGGTTTACCATGAATGAGGAACATACTGGTTATGACGTTCGGCGCGTCTCCATCCTCTCTACGGTGAACCGCATAAACCAAACCTGGCTGTCTTACCTCAGTATTAGCGGTACCTCTGGCACGTCCTCTGCCAACACCATTACCTCTGTTATTCGAACCTCGACCTCGTTGAGGTCATTGTCCTCCCTACCTACCGATTAACATTCCGAGTTCATTGCGTCTATCATCTGATATCTTTGGACAGTCCTTGAGCATATGGTCCTTGGACCCACACTTAAGACATGCTCCTGTCTTTTTCCAACACTCACCTGAATGCTTCTTTCCACAATGCTCACAAGGACGACATCGCCTCCGGTACCAACTTGTCGACCCTTCACCCCTCGCCTCGGGCCTTTTCTACACATTTCCGACGATCCATAACCCTCTTGGGTCTATTCCTATCGTGATTCGCCTAGTATAGTCCTTGATTCCTCGGCTACCTTAGCCTTTTCAACCAACGCGAGAACTCCTGCTCACGATGTGGAGCTATCAATAATCTTAGGTCATCCCTTAATCCGTCCTCAAACGGACACAGCGTTCATGTTCGGTTGCGAACACTCCTCGAGCATATCGACTTAACCTCGTAAATTCACCTCATATGTCGCTCTCGACTTGTTCCTTGAACTAGTCCTAGAAAAGCTTTCTCGCTCATCAATATCTTGTGTCGACATACTTTTTCTGATATGCCTCCTTAGCATACTCCCACGTCAGATCCTCAGCCGTGGCACCATCCCGGATAGTTAACCACCATTGGTACGCTTCATCACGTAACAGTGCCACCATCCCTTTCAACTTTTCTTCAGGGTCAGGTCGAGCTCATCCATAATACGCCATTGCTTCCAACCAATACTCAGCTGTATTGGGTGCCACACCGGACACTCCACGAAACACCTCAGCCCTGTTGGCTCGGAGTCACTCGGGTATAGATTTTTGAGCTCCCGTATTTCCACCTGCGCCAGCCACCATTTCCAAAACTCGTAACATTGCCTGCGACACCGCATCATCCCCCGTCTGAGCCTGCTACTCGACATTAACAGCTGGGGGTGGTGGTGGCGGTGGTAACTCATTGTCAGAACCTTGACCCGATCTAACGGGTTCTGACACAGTTATTCTTCCTCTACCGCGTCCTTGACGACCACGTCCTCTAGAACTGATTTCTAACATCGAGATCTGATTAATAAGTTTTTTTATAAATTAGTACTTTTGTTTCACTTTATTACTCGCGAAGAAATTTTATGAAAAGAATTTTAGGAATGGTTCTTTCATATTCATACATGCATATAGTCTTTTCATTCATTCATACATCCATCAAACAATTATGAACCTTAGTTCATTCAGAGAAACATTGTAGTTTTTCATTTGTTGTCGTTTTACCACTACCCGGGGGTATTTTTGTAATTTGTCCTATAGGGGTATTTTCGTAATTTGTCAAAATAAGGTTCCTTGGTGTTTTTGTCACAAAGTATTTTTGGAAATTTTAAAGTTCAGTATTTTTGGAGAATTTTGAAATCGAGGGTATTTCGAAATTTTTGGACCTTGGGGGTATTTTGGTAATTTTAATGAGTTAGGGCAATTTTGTAATTTCTGAAAAATCAAGGTATTTTCCTGATAGTTTGCAAAATTAGGGTTTTTGAACATTTATGAAATATTGAAATTTTGGCAAAACTGTTGAGTAGTTGGGCATTTTATAATCCAAGGGCATTTTTGTAATTTTACCACTAGGGGTATTTTTGTATTTTTTATAAGTCAGAAATTTTTGGAGAAAATTGTGTATAAGAAATAGTTTTCATGAATTAAGGAGAAAAAAATGATTTAAGAGTTTTAATATTAAGGTCCCGAAAAATGGCTAGTTCCTTTCGGGTTTTAGTTATTGGGTTTAGCTTTATGACCGAGCCTTCTTGGTCGTAGTGAACCAAAGCTACGCACCAGTGGGGATTCGAGTGGAGAGGAGGTGAGTCACAGATCGCTAAGTACCAAGCTCCCACTGAAACCATCCCTAGACATGCGTCTGGGTTGCCACACCCACTAAGTCTTTTGGGTTAGGGTGAACCGGTTACGCACTGTAGGATTCTGTGAAGAGGAGGTGAGTCACTAGGACCGCTTAAACACCAAGCTCTTCAGATCCACTCCTGACATGCGTACCATGGTTGCCACACCCTAACTTGATTGACTTAGCCATAGGTTTGGTTAGTGTATTAAGTCTTATGTATTTGTGTTTGAGTAGACTAATCCTAGGTTCAAGTTCCTATCATGCTATTCTACGTTCCATTCCTTTTCTACCCTTCTATAATTCACATAATCACACGATAGATAGAGGTACTTACAGTGGATCATGGTTTGAGACTTGGGCCATGTCATCATACTGTCCATTTTCGTAAATATTTTCATAAAACTCATTTGGGCTTGTTTTGAAAATATTTTGGGCCTTAAACCACGGTAGAGTTTAAAAGCGGGCTCGATATTAAATCGAACACCCCACACCCGCCCACGAGAATGGACCAGATCCGTATGTTCCTCGAAGTAACTCGATTCAAATTCATTTGAATACCTTAAAAACTGTGTGTTTTGGAAGTCAGTTTGTTGTGGGTTGGGCTCGAATTGAAAACAAATTTATTTTATATCAAAAACCCATTTGTTTTCGGTGACAAAATATTTTAACTTATTTTAAAATTAAATGGGCTTATTCTTTATAAAGCCTTAAATTCATAACAAAGTAATTAAAGCAGAAATAAAAACTGTCACGACGGCCTTATTACATAAAATGAAACCCAAAAATAAAATTGTACAGTACTTAAAATAAAATAAAGATTCAAATTAAGTTAAACTTCAAGCTGAACATGGCCACCACAAGTTCTGCCGTCCCGATCCATTATCTTGCTCATCACCAAACATGTTCCCACAACTGGGTGAGTCGATAGACTCAATGTGTAACCAACACTAAAACATAATAGAAATAGGCACACCGTAAATATCATATTCATATAAAAATTCAAGATAATGATGCAAACCCGAACCCAAACCTATATGCCATCCGCTACACTCCACCGTACCATTCACCCCGCACACCGTGGGACTACTAAGTCAACCCTCCATCCGCTACACACCATCGAAGGCGTCATTGCAATGACGTGCTCATTGCCCACTTATAATATTGTGACATAGCCACCACTTTCAGATAATGTAACCGGTTACCACATTCAATTAATGTGACCGAAGTCACCATATTCACTTAGTGAGACCAAGTCATCACGTTTCACTTAGTGAGACCGAAGTCATCACATTCACTTAGTGAGACCGAAGTCATCACATTCACTTCCCCTTTCTCAATTAACCCGAATGCCCCAAATTATACATATCATGCATATCATATTTTATTTCACTTTCACATCACTTTTCACATGTTAAATATAACATATTTCGAAATCCTAGTAGGAGTAGGAAAATGTACTTGAGTACTTTGTACCATAATATGGTACTTTAGCCACATTCTTTCACTTTCACATTAATCATATATATCATATTTAAGCCGTAAATCTATCAAGATTTAGTGTAGGGTACACAACTGATTTGTTTAGCGATTCCTTGAGATTCAAAAGCTAGATCTAATGTTTAGATCCTTAGTCCCTACATTTGATTCATCATTTATTACTTAGCATAAATTCTATTTGGTTATGATATCCAAATCCTAGTAGGATTTGTAAAAGACTTACCTTTGATGCCGATTTGATGTTTATTCAAATCCAAAACTTGGTTTTCCTTCACCTAATATTGCCAACCCTAAATCTCAACATAGATTAGTTTTCGCTTTTTAATAATTAAAGATCTAATCTATGTAATCACACAAGCCTTGGTCAATACCTTTAGGTGCTTACCTTATGGATTTTAAATCCGAAAACTTCACCTTCCTCTTCCTTGAAATCGGCCAAATCCTAGATCTCTGAATCGGTTAGTTTTTGATTAATTTGATCTAAATAACTAAGATTTGGCCTTGGCCGAATGTATAAACTCACTTACCTTGGAGTTCTCAAATCCCAAAATTGATCTTTATTTTAGATTCCTACCGAAATCACATGTTAAATTTGATCTACCATTCAATTATGAAAGAGACCTTTTTGGCTGAATGTACATAGATGTACTTACCTCGTTTTCAAATCCCGGATGATCCCTTATACTATTCGGCTATAGAACTATTATGGATCACAAATTTTCAGCTTTTGTGAAGGGATAGTAGAAGAAAAGAAAAAGAAAAGAAAGGAAAAGAGATGGAGAGAGTTTTGACAGAGAGAATTCGGCTAAAGGAAGAAGAAAAGATTGGGGCTTATTTGGCTTGGGAATTTCGGCAAGAGGTTCTCTTGAAAAGAAAAGAATTAAGAATGGCTCTTAATTTTCCTCTTTAGCCAAACTATTAGCCTTAGAGTCCCTCAAACGGCCAACTCTTCCTATGTGATAAATTTTAATTTTATCACATATTAAATTCCATCAAATCTCCTAATTAGCCGAAAATTCCAAAGGAATAAAACTCTTCCTTCTAGATCCCTTGTGCCGTCCAACTCTCTACTCATGGAGGCAAAATAAAAACTTCTTTTATTTGCTTCCTAGGTGACTCGAACTCAGGCCCAACACCCCTTGCATGTGGGCCATTTCCTGAGGCCTTAGGTGGCATCTTCAGGCCACTTTTCCAAGTCCGTTTGTGGGTCTAATTCCACGACATTATATTTTAGGTCACCGCCCTAAGTTCCCTTTTGAAATTTTTAATTCGACATTTTGGGGTCATTTTAAGTTTCCAAAATTTTCACGCAGATCAGAATTTGACATTTCCTAGGTTTCCAAAATGTTTAGTTTCCTCTTTAGCATAGTTTCCAAAATGTTTACTTTCCTCTTTTGGCTTAGTTTCCAAAATGTTTACTTTCCTCTTTGGCTTAGTTTCCAAAATGTTTACTTTCCTCTTTAGCTTAGTTTCCAAAATGTTCACTTTCCTAATTTACTTAGGTTTCCAAAATGGTCATTTTTCCTACTTTCAACGTAACATTTCCATACATTCTCGTGTTTCCAAAATCATTCCAAATTTATTCCAAAACACATAAAACATGTCTTTTCGCATAATTAGGCCAAAATGCATAGGCCCTTTTTAGGATGTTACACAATCCTAGACTTGCATATACCCGTTACCACACTTCAACTTTATGACTTGTCCACGGTTGCAATTAAGTTTTAAAGTTTTATGAAAGTTTAGCAGTTATCAGGTACTAAGCCCAATCCATATACAAAGCTCATTCTCAATCATATGGCCCATTAGGCCCAAATCACAATCGTATGGCCTATTAGGCCCAAATCTCTATCAAGTGGCCCATTAAGCCCAAATCCAATTCAGATCATGTAACATGCATGACTAACTCAATTCATCTAACCAAATCAATCAATGTCTCAAAACTTAGCCTCAGGGCCCACCGGGGGCCCCTTTATCCACTTTCGGCTTTTTATCTTTTTGCCATTGCCAATATCATGTGTGTGTAGTGTTTGTACACACCTGGTAATAATGCGTGCTACAATTTCCTCTTAGTCACGAACCTACATTCAATATTACTTAACAATTAATCATAGGCTAAATACAAACTTTATCAAAAACCGAAGCCTCACCGTAACCTTACCGTGTGCGACAAGCCTTAATAGCTCCTTTCTTAACACCAACCACTATTATACCCTAGATCTGTACCAACTTAATCATTGAGCCTAAGTAATAGATGACTTACATCCAATACAAGTTACCCTCACAACATATATGACCATTCGGCCTACCCTTAAACCGAAGTAAAGAACACTTACCCGAAACGCAACAAGAGTGAAATGGTAACGACCTTGGAAGGAAGAGATTGATGCTAAATCCCAAGAATCAATTGGCCAAAGCTGAAGAAAAAAACACAGAGGAGATTCGGCCATGGTGTATTTGGCCTAAAAATCAGATTGGTGCAAAGGGATATTTGGCACCTAAATGCAACGTAAAGGAAGAAGATGAAATCGAAAAAATCAAAGAAGAACCTTAAGGTAGAATAGAGGTTATTCGGATTGTTAAAGAAGAAGAGAAGAATCGGCTAAGAAGCAAGAATAAAGGTTTATAAGGTAGGAGAAGAGTGAAGAATCAACAACAAGGCAATGTATTTTCGGTTGTGGAAAAATAAGGTTTCGACAAAGAAAAGAAAAAGAATGGAAAATTTGGCATACCCAGGACCCCAGATTCGACACACACACATTTATATAACCTATAGCCGAAACTTAGCCACCCCTAAAGTCCAATTTGGCACCACTTCATCCACTGCTCATCTCCTAATTTTTCTCCATGATATCTCCCTAATCCTTCTCCAAAATTCTCTCTACTGATCACTTCTCTTTAGAGTCCCTCTACACGCCACTTCTAGCCTTCTAGAAGCCTAAAATAAACTCCAAAATAAAACTAAGCTAGCACTCGAACCTCAGACCTCCCTGCATGCATATGTCGCCACCTCTCTACACCCTAGTGGCGTCACTTAGCCACTTCACAATAGGTTTCTTTGTGCCATTTTCACTTATTTTGTTTAAAAGCCCACTACCCATAACCTCGATTTTTAATTAATTAAATTAAGAATCCTCCACCAAAAAACTCGAACCCAAAGCTTCTCCAACACACCTAGACACTCCAAATTCATTAAACCCTTAAAGCCATCATGTCATTTGTCATTTTTTTTCTCACTTAAAAATTTTATGAGACCCAAAGCCCAATTTATCTAGGCCCAAAATTTGAGGCGTTACAGATAAAAATGGAACCCAAACCTAAATAAAACCCAGACTAGACTAGACCCAAATGGCCCAGACCCAAAATGGATCCAATGCCCCGATACAGAACAGATTCGATTAGCCAAAAATGGGCTAGGTATCTTAGAAAACATAGAAGGTTATGGGGCTTCCTGGAGTCTCTGTTCACACAAGTGGCTCCTCCACCTCATCCACTCCACGTCATCACAAACGATTTTGGCCTCTGTACGACGTTAGAATCTGTAAGAAGAAATGAGAAAATAGTACCAGATAACAGCATATAGTACAGCAAAAAATGTGTATTTCGATATTGATTTTGTCTCCTCGAGATAGTAGTGAGGCAGATCAAAGACGACAAATCTTATCTTCCCAAGGTGGCAGGGGAGCAGATTTTAGCCACTAACCTTATCTTCCTGAGGTAGCAAGGGAGCAGGCTGAAGATGATAGTCTTATCTTCCTGATGTAGCAAGGGAGCAGACTAAATAAAGATTGTAGTCTTAGGTTCCTGAGGTAGCAAAGGAGCATACTGAAGATTACCGATTTTGTCTCCTCGAGATAGTAATGGGGCAGATCGAAGACGGCGAACCTTATCTTCCTGAGGTAGCAAGGGAGCAGACTGAAGATTGAAGACGGAGAATCTTATCTTCCCGAGGTAGCAAGGGAGCAAATTTAAGCCACATGTCTAGATTCCTTGAATTGGTTTGAAGCGCTAGTTCTCATGCCCCGGAGATACAGTGGGATGGAATGAAGCTACTCAAAGAGAAAAAGCACTGAAAGGGGTCAAGATTTGGCAAAACCGGGCAAAATTGGCCCTTTTTGAAATCTTTGCTTTATTATCGTTACACGAAAATGAGCAAAAGGGGCAGCTTGTAATAGGTCCAATTTGCTCGGGCCTATTAATTAACCCATTAATAAAACCAAAGTAACAAAAAAATAAACCAAAAAATAAATTATAAACCAAAAAATAAAGATTAAATTGTTTACAGTCCAAGTTACAAAACTTTGGCCCAAATTAAACCCAATCTAGGATTTGATCCTAGCAAATCATGATGGAACCCAAACCTAAATAAAACCTGCACTGCACTGACTAGACCCAAATGGCCCAGACCCAAAAAGGATCCAATGCCCTGATACAGAATAGATCTTATTCGCCCAAAGTGTTTTCATTTCATGTATGTATTATTTTATGTATATTTATATATCCATATATTTTCATTTAAATTTGTATGTACATTTGAAATTATCTTTTGCCTATTTTAAACATTACTTATTCATATAAATGTATTTAGGTTTGCATTCAAATTTTCCTTCAATATGTATATATTATTATTTTATGTATATGTTTTACTTTAAATCTATCTATATGGGTATGTTTTTCTTATAAATTTAGTTAATAACTTATATCTTTTAAAAAACTTTAATCTTATTCATATTTTTGTTCATTGCAAGACTTTCATCATATATAATTTACTTTTATTAAGTTTTATTGCATATATATTACTTATATTATTTTTATTTACCATTTTGGTATACGATTTATTTTGATTTTCTTTCTACATGTAATTTCTAAACTTCTATATGAATAATTTTGTTGCATAGTGTATGAGGTATTGCAATTATATAAACTCTAATTAGCTCTTTTGTATTTCCATTATTACTTGAACTGCAATTTCATATTTGCAATATTATTTTCATCTTTGATATTGTACCGTGGTTAAAACTTCAAACTTATTCACGCAAAGTTTTTATCCAAACAAATTAAATTAAAATATGTTTTGAGTTATCATTGAAAGTTTTTCAAAATAAAGTGATATTTTGATATTTGGAAATACAAGAAATCGTGCCCTAACGTATTGGACTGCGATTTTGCGTTGGACCAAATAGCTTAATACCTTTTTTAATCACAAGTTTTAGAAACCGTGAAATGATCTCGACTTTAAGGGTTCAAAATATTGCATCCTAACATATTGGGTGTAGTATTTTTGTTCTTTTGAAATGAAGTAAGTTTTACGTTTAAAATTGGGATATTCCAACTCTTTTTCAGAGAAATTGCATTTTCAAAACTCTTCAAATTTTTGACATTAGGATATCATTTAATCAATTTGGTACCAATTTTGGGCGTACGAGCGTACTAGCCTTTCTTCGTACGTAACCGACTCCCAAACCCATTTTTTTAAATTTCGCAGGCCAAAATTAATTTTTAAAGATGAAAAATTTTACGCGGTGATTCGATTACACCTAAACAAAAACGATCAGTGGCGACTCCATATTTTTTTAAAGTCGATCCTATTGTTTTTCCAAACATAAGAAAAAATGGTTTCGACAGCTTGGCGACTCCATTGGGCACTAGTTGAGAGCCAGGCCATAGATTGATTAATTTTTGTCCTTTTGATTGAAAATTTGGAAATTTGTTTTGAAAAATCTTGTTTCTTTTAATGCATTTGTTGGTGCTATGATTGCAATAATGTTGAGTCTCGTAGAATACTTTTGCATTGCATTGCATGACCGTTGCGATTACACCTTTTAAGTGAGAGTGAGAAACTATGCCTTCATGAGGTTTTCACCTCCACATGGGCTAGTGGACTACTTCCGGGATACATTCGTACCTATGTGCTTCGTGATTTTTTCATCTCCGCATGGCCGTAAGGAAATGTATTCCCCTAAACCGAACTCAATCCATATGAGCCTATAATGGGTGAGGATTGAGGAATCTGCTGGTTCAGGTACCCTCTCTTTAGAATCAAACCACATATAGTGAACCCTAGGAGCCCACTTTAGGTGGAACTATGTTGAACCCTAACAGTCACCTGGATAGGTGATTGACTATTTTATGTTTGATTTGATTTTTACCATCTGTATATGATACTAACGTGTTTTCTTTTGTTTATGACTACATTGCATTTCATCATCATAGAAAGGAGGTGGTGATTCATATTCGATTGCTAAATAGAAGAGTTTGTCATAAGAAAATGGATTGCTTGATAAAGTGGGTTATAATACGTTCGTCCAAATATAGTCAAAGTAAACACAACAAGAAAAGATTAATAGTATATGGCGTTGCCTCGTTGCTCGGGGATTCAAGCCAATAAGGATTATTCGAGAGTCAATACTTCTCAAAGAAGCTTATGAGCATCGTGGAGGATAAGTGAGTGAAGAGTCAGGGCCTGGATCAAGTAACAAGGAGCTAGAAGAGGCATCTATTGAGAAAGTTCACGGGACACGACCATAACGTTTGAATACGAAGAAAAGGATTAGTGTTTTCACTTGGACTATGAGGACAAAGCCACATATGTAATCCGTTTTATGTAAAGAAATTTATTTTCTAGAGAAGTTCTTCTAATGGAATTGAATTCAGAATCAACGCCTCTCTTTCTTTTTTGCATTCATTCCATGCATTTGCATTGCATTTCAAGAATTTGTATTACATCACATGCATTAAAATTTGTATAAAGATCCTAATTAGGAAAAATTATTTCAGCTAACTGAGGAATCGCCAATGATCCCTCTAGTGCAGAAAATCCATTACCCAACCTTTTTGTTAAAGGTGTAAACATCGTCGAGTTCCATGATAGATAGGGGCATGGGATTCAAGAATGCATCGAGCTCAGAGCCCTAGTGCAAGGCCTGATGGATAATAAATTGAGGAGATCAAAGACCCGGTGGGAATGTTGGGAATCTAAACATTAACGACATATTTGAAGAGAAAACCGGGGAATAAAAGTTTCCAAGCCCTTACATACTTGGGAAGATTTTAAACAATGGGACTGTGGAAGAGATCCTTGTATTTTTAGAGCTAATCTAGAGTAATATTCAAAACATGCTTGTTGCTTTAAGCCTAGAAGCAATAAGAATCCTTTTGTGAAATAGGCTTGTGTCCAGAATTTTTATTTTAATAAAATGCATCCTTTTAAGCGAATATTTTTTCTTTACATTTCATACCGTACATTCTTTTGTGTTTTAGAATATTCTTTCATTCTTTATTCATGACTATGCCATACAAATAATTATCCTTAGAATCATTTATTCTTTGGATTACCTTCGTACCTAGGTACCCAGATATCAATGACAAGAGCGACATTGTTACTGACTCCCTTTTTGAGTGAGATATGGGTCTAGGGGATCTAAGGACTTTGAAGATGATAGAGATTGTGTAACATCCTGAAATTCAGGATTTTATGTTTTACATTATACCATGTGATAGGCTAGTTAAAAATGTTAATTGTGTATGTTTAGGGGTCCTAAGAAGGCTTGGGGTTGAGTTGGGCCTTAGCAAAATTTTTGTGTTTAAGAACTTTAAGGAGAGAAGGTAAGTGGTGTCAAGACTTAAGGAAATAAGTATGTAATTAGCTAGCACAAGAGGAGCTAGTAGCAAGGTGGTGAGGCGTTACATGAAGGGGCTTAAGGGCTGGAGTTCGAATCCCATCTATTGCAATTTTTGGGATTTAATTTTTTTGTGCTAGTCATGTAATGGATGGAAAGTGTCGGCCAAGGATTTAAAGAAGGAAAGGAAGACTTTTTATTGATGGAAAGAACATAAGGAGAAGAGTAAGAAGGGAAATAAGGAAAAAAATAAGGAAAAGAAATAAAGGAAAGAGATAAGGGGGATATGTTGGCCGAATTTAGGAGATGCATGGGAGGAAAGAATTTTTGGTCAATCATGACCTTTTTGGTGCTAGGATACATGGTTTTGGGAGGGGGACTTGGGAGCCGAATTTCCTATAGTCATTTTGCAAGTTTTAGTGCATGAAAGGCTTGTTTTCTTTTTAGCATTTTTGGTGTTTTCTTTTCCAAATTCTTTCCCTTTTGCTTGCCAAAACATTCAATCCATTTTGTTCATTTTTCCATTGGTGTTAGCCGAAACCCTCTAACATTTCTTTTCCATCTTTTCTTTTCTTTTTGACCATTTTTTTTTTCAATCTTTCTCTCTTTTCTAAAATCAACATTACCTTGTGGCCGAATCTTGTTTGTTCATTTCTCTCCATTGCCAAACCTATTAAAACCCTACCTCTTCATTATTTCTTTCTCTTTCATGTTGAGCACTCTATTCTTTGACCGAATCGGTAAGTGGTTTCTTTCTCCTCTTTTCATTTTCTTTTCTTCATGGCCAAATATGTGCCCTTATCATTGGATGGTTCTCTTAACTCAAAAATCTCTCTCTCCTACTCCCTCATATCGTGATCATCTCTTTTTCGTAGTGTTCTAGTGGGTGGCCGTATATCACATCCTTGCCAATTCATCTCTAGCTTTAAGCCAATCGGTGGAAGTCGGATCTAACATCATAAAGGTAAGGAATTTCTTCAAGGTTCATTTCGATCTCTCTCATTCCTTGGTTATTCCGTTAAAACGGATCAATGGTTATGTTTAATCGTTTATCATAGGGACTAAATCACTCATTTTTCCCTACTCGTTGGTCCTTCAGAAGTAGCGGTAAGCCGAATCCTATCCCTAAACAACTACTTTCACTCATCATAGTATTATTCTAACCAAGACGTTTCCAATGGAGGCAAGTGGTATCGATACAAAAAGAAAGTTGATAGGAGGGAAAATAGGGAGTGGACTTGCAATCTCTACTCCCAAGTTCAAACGTAGGGCGGTATCGGTAGTTCAGGATTTTCCACCGGGTTGTGGACCATCATCCGGTGAAAATAAGCAAATCGTGGTCGTTCACGATACTAAGGGTAAGCATTTCTTAGATCGTCTAATTTAGATTTGGATTAAGAAACTCTTTTGTTAGTTAATCGGGTGTTATGGTGACATAGGTGCCGACGATCAAGAAGGTTTAGTCCTTACCATAATCAGGTGTGTAATTTCACACCGAAATCCCGTAGATTCGCGATTCACTATCATGTTGAAAAATAGATTGTTGTTGTTTACAAATTTATTAATCGTAATATGGCATAAATTGAGTAATTTGCTTAAACAACACTATTTCTAAAGGTCTGTTAAAATCGGTGTTAATTTGCTTAATTACAAAAATACCCCTATGGGTCGAATTACCAAAATGCCCCTATGGGCCGATTTACCAAAATGCCCCTATGGGATGATTTGCTAGAATGCCTTAATGGGCTGAATTATTAAATTTCTTTAATGGGCCGATTCAACGAAATAATTCACTAGATTATTGGTGGTTATATATTTATATGTGGATATTTATTATGTATGTTGCATTTTTACATTTTGCATGGGATGGGAAAAATTTGTATGGAGAGCAGTGTAGCCAGGTGGCTTAGCCACAATTTGTTTATTATCGTGCTTAATTATGATTTCAGTGGCTTGACCACAATAATATATATTATAGCAGCTTGACTGCAAATTTGGTGTGAGCGACGGGTGGGTTGACTTGATCCCACAGGTGTGATTGGCTAGTCGGGGGTGTGATGGATGGATGGGTTAGGCTGCATACATTTCATATATATACTATTATGTAAATGGGCTTAAGCCCAAGATGATGCTATGTGGGTTCAGGCCCAGTGGATGACGGTAAGGGGGATTATACACTGAGTTCTTGAAACTCAACCCTTCTTCTTAATCCTTGCAGGTAATGCTCAGTGACGAGGACTTGGGGCCATGGATGACTCGGTGGAGGCCATACTTTTGGAATAATATTTTGTAACATTAGTAAACTTCTTTTCCGTATTATTTTCGTTACCTTTACTATTTCAGGTTTTAAAGTTGTAATAAAGCCTTTGGGATATGTTTTAATTTGCTTTATGTTTTGACGTACTTTTTTTAATTGATTTAAACGGGTATTTTTAAAATCATAAATAACGATTTTCCAAAATTGATTAACAAATGGATTTCATAACAAATATGTACAAATAATTTAACTCAAATTCTCTTTCGAATTATCAACAATATTTTCAAAAATCACGATTTTAAAATATCATTAGTTCAATTATCGTTTCTTCAATTAACCTTTCAAGATTTGTAGTATTTTGTCAAATAGTTCTAATCAAATTTATTTTCTTAAACTATGACCTAATAACAACATTTTTAGTAAGAATCACAAGATCTTTACTCGTTTTCTTCATGTGACATGCCAGATTTGGTCATACCGCATGGGTCGGGTTTGGGGTGTTACAGATTGTAGCCTATCTTTTGATTTGTTAAGGATGGTAGAAAAAGATGAAAATAGATTCTACCTTGCAAAGGGTCAGTGGACGTTGCGAGCTTAGGAAAGGGGTAAAGATCGAGGCCTAATTCACCACAGAAATAAGGCGAAACATTATGGAGCTATTTTCAAGAATTCAAATATGTTTTCAAAATCATATCAAGGCACGCCAGGCTACTGAAATGTGGGTATGCTGTTAAGGTTGGGAACATCTTAGAAGAGATCCATGAAGACGTTTAAAGAACTCATGTTAATAGTTCTACAATGGCCAGGCTAATCAAGAGTTCGGGCTACTGGTTTACCAAGAAAAAGAAATTGCATCAGTTATGCCGTAAATGCCAAATTGAGGAAAATAATACTTATGTGCCTCCTCCATTTTTTTCTCTATGTGAGGCCTAGATGTTATAGGGCCAATTTTTTCAAAAGCATCTAGCCGATACCAATTTATTTTCATGGTTGACAATTACTTCACTAAAAGGGTGAAGGTCGCTTCATATGCCAAAGTTACAAAGTCAACAGTCATTAAATTCAAATCCAAATGCAAATCCAATTTCAAATCTAAATTCAAATTCAAATCCAAATCCAAATCCAAATCCAAACTCAAGTTAGAACTTAAGTTAAAATACAAATTCAAAATAAAAAACAAGAAAACAAAAACAAAAAAAAGGTGGCAATAAAGAATGCCAAAAAAACATGTTTGACATAATTGCAAAATGTCAAAGATTTATAGTCTGTTCAAAGATCAGACACCATATCAGTGCAGCAAAGGCAGCCAAAAAAACCATTCAAAAAGTTTTGAAAATGACTGAGACTTGTAAAGGTTGGCATAGAGAAGTTACCATTTACCCTCTATGTTTCTTGAACGTTGGTCGGGACTTTCATTGGGGCAACATCTTTCCCATTGGTTTATGAAAGGGAAGCAATTGTGGGAGGTTAAGATTCCTTTTTCTCCAAGCTTTGATTGAATTGGATGAAGTAGAATGTCTCCAGTAAGTTTGATTGAAAGTATTCATGGTAGAATGTACCAAAAATGGATGATACAAGAGGTTTGCCCAAGAGAATTTCATGATGGAGACCTGGCATTAAGAAGGATTCTTCTCATACAAAAGGCCTTCAGAGGAAAATGAATTCCAAAATTTGGAAAAACCTTATGTGGTGAAGAAGGCTTGTTCTAGAAGATCATTAACCTTGACCAAGATGGATGGCAAGGACATGCTCAGGCTGGCGAATTTAGATTTCATCTAAAATGAGAGGCCAAGGTGAAAATCCGCAAAGGGCGCCTTGAGACATTTTAAAAAAACTTAAAAAAATAAATAAAAGAAACAAAAATATAAAAATCAAATAAATGAAAAAATTCAATCAAAAAAATGAATAAAAAGAAATAAAGGAGAGGCCAAGGTGAAAACCCGCAAAGGGCGCCTTGAGACCAAAGGGGATTTGAGTTGAAAGCCCAAAAGAGCGGCTCAAATTTTGATCAAAGGAGGGGCATTTGGTGATCCTGCTATACTTGAATTAATGAAGAAGGGATATGCTACATCTTGGAGCATTGACAAAGTACTCGAGATCTCCTAAACACATCCTAGGCTCAAAATGGTCCTCAAGAAGTTTGAACAAAGAAGCTCAGGCTGCAATATCTGGGGCACCTAGTTTCCAAATTACCCATTCAGAATTTTCTATCTTTAATTATTTTATTCATTTCAAAATACACTACCAATAAATTTCTTTGTAGATTGCATTTGTTATCTTTGCTTAACTTATTTGTTTTGGAGCTATGCTCCTAATTGGTTTCCTTCTTGTCCATTGTTATCATATTTTTCAAGCATTTTGCATTGAAATAACGATTAGTGGGCTAATAATTCTTTCATAAAAGGAGTTTTGCATATTACTCTGGAAGCTTCTGAATAATAAAAGAACTTGAAACAGTACTATTGTTTAAAACCCACCAAGTTTAGGGGATGGAAATATTGGTGGAGGACGAGTCTAAAACTGAGACTATCTCTTCGGATTTTTGTCAAAAATGGTAATTGAACAAAATGACAAGATATTGTGTCAATAATACAATTTTGACAAAAAAATGTGCAATGTTAAACTCAAGTGGAAAAGGGGAATCATTCTCGAGAAGAAATGATATTTTGCATTCATGCAAATATCATGCATACACATTTAGTTAGGTCAGCTGGGGAGTGATCAATTGATTGAATAAGTTACAGGTCATATATCTTTGATTTGCAGACGGTTGGATTGAAGAAGATACAGATCCAATACTCCTGATTTACAACAGGATTGGATACCCTTGAGTTGCAGTGGGATGGATTGGAAAAGATTCAGATCCTATACCCCTATGTCACAATGAGGTGAACCCTGAAGTTGCAGTGGGGCAAATCTGTTGAGCAAGATATAATTGTTTTCCCAAATTTTGACAAGAATACTAGCTAAATAAGATGACAGCATAATACGTCAGTAATATAGCCCTGATAAACAATGAGCGATGACACCTTAAACATTTAAAAAGGGATCATTTTCATGAAATTATACATCCATGCAAGACACATTTTGTTAGGAGCATTTGATTCATTCCGATTATTGCATCCTAATCTTTAAAAAGGGATTATTCTCATTCTGCATTCATGCAAGACACATTTAGTTAGGAGCTGTAACATCCCAAAAATTAGGGGTTGGTTATATTTGTGTAATTGCATTTTATGTTTGTTCTGTGTGATGTTTAAGGGAGTTTAAAGGCCCTAGGAAGGCCTGGGGTCGTGTGGGAGCCTTGGTAAAATTTTGCTTTTTGGGCACTTAAGGGGGAGAGCTAGTGGAAGCATGATTTAAGTGTAATTGTTGGTATTGTGTTAACAAAAAGAGAAAGGTGGACTAGTGGAGTTGGCGTCACTTGTGTAGTAAGGGAAGTGGGGTTCGAATCCCATGGCATGCAAATTGTGGGTTTATTTTTATGCTAAGGGAGAAGAAGAGGTGGAGTTGGAATGGGATTCTGCTAGGTGAAGGTTTGAAGTGGTCAAACCATTTGAATGGGTGATAGAGAGTGGATTGTGGAGAAAATCAAGGAGAGGATCGTGAGAGTTGGTGAGTAAAGGTGTTTGGCCGAAAGTGAGGAGATGCTTAGGGAGGATAATCGATTTTGGTTTGTGTGTGTGTATGTCGAATTCTCTTTAGCTTCCTAGGCAATTTTAGCATATTCGGTCATAAGTGGGTTGAGAGAGTGCCATTTTCTCTAAGTGTTCATTTGAGAGAGAGTTATTCTTTTTCTTTTGGCTAAAAACATTCCGATTGCTTCCATTCTCTTTGTCGAAACCTCTAATGCTATTCTCTTTTTTTTTTTCCTCTCATCCTTCTTTCTTTCTTGGTGCACATTATAGCCAAACGTCCATTATACTCATTTGCTTCTTCTCTTTTCTTTGATCGATAGCCACCCTACCTACTTTGATTCTTGTGGCCGGTTGCTTGGTATTTTGCTTTTGGAGGGCCGAATCTTTTCTTCCAGTCGACTTCTCTGTGGTCTAAGGTAATAATAATTCTTTCTTTTTTTATTTTCTTTCATTTTTCCCTCCTATGTTCACATAATCGAATGTGCCATTCCTGTTTCTCCAAGTTGTTGTCTAACTCTTTCTTTTCTTCTCTCATCGTAGAACACGTATTACGGTTCAAAGCCATAGCCGAATCCTCTAAGGCCCTCTAGGTGCAAATCGTGTTGGGGACCTTCTACAATTATGGGTAAGTCTTTATAGTCAAGAGGGAAAATGGGTGGTCGTTCTCCATTTCAGGTTCATTCAGGCCGAAAGGCCATTTCTTTGTTATTCTAGAATCAACATCACTAACTCGTGCTCTTTCTTAGGGACTCAATTTTGTGATCGGAGGTAGTGAACCAAACTCTCAAACGTAGCAAGGAGTTGCTAACGTTCTTGGTAAGTGGCGTGAATTGGGTTGTCATTTTCAATCTAATGGGTACGTCTTACTAAGATTAAGGCTAATGGCTTAAGTGTATGGATTCATAGAAGCGTAATCTCAAAGATTCAATCTACGCTCGTATCAGGTGTGTAATCTCACACCCTTTCGATTGTTTGCATATGTTACTTCACGAATTGGCCTAAAATCGAAAAGCCAAAAACCGACATCTGTGACCACTCTAGCGTGTGAACACTCGTAGTGGTAAAATGAGGCACGAGTAAAGACGATAAGTCGCGGAGAGTGTCATGAGCACTCTTGCAAAACTGAGGCTGTAATGGGCCTAACCGAGCCGATCAGGCTTAATGGGCCCAATGGGCTTTTCGGTCCACACGATTGAAATTGTTGAAAAAATAGTTTAAGGGTAAGGGTGGTTGTGAAATCTGGAAAATTGAGACCGAAAACGTGCGTATTGGGCCACACGAGCGTGTGGGCCTGTCTGGGCCTAAAATGGATTTTTGGCCTATAGCTCCATAAAAACCCCATAAGGTTCCTGTGTCGCAAGAGACGACATTGGGCTTTCGAAAAGTCGTGAATAGATAAAATTACCAAATTACCCTTAGTGGGTAAATTACCAAAATACCCTCGACGGGTAAATTACTGTTATACTCTCGAGGGTGGATTTAGCATGATAATGTGTTTCTTCCAGTATATTTGCTATGTGCTACATTTTTGCATACATTAAATTATTATGTCACGACATTTTGCATAGGATTGGGATAATGATGATGATCGGGGAAGTGTAATCTGGTGGCTTTGCCACATATTTCGGTGGCTCTGCCACAATCTGTATAGTGGCTATGCCACATGTATTCTATTATTCTGGTGGCTTCGCCACAAATTCAGCGATGAGCAGCGTGACTACTATCGAGGTGTGTAGCGGATGGAGGGTTGATTGTAGAAATCCCCACCTGTGTGTTGGGCTGGTACGGGTGTTGTGTAGCTAACGAGTTCTCAGGTTGGGTTGGGGTGCATTGTATATATTATATGTTTTACCATGCTAATAGGGCTAAGGCCTAGTTTGATTCTGTTTGGGCCTCGGGCCAGTTCACTTTTGTTTGGGCTAAGGCCCAGTCTGCTTCTGTGGGCTCGAGCCCAGTTAGTGATCAATTAGGGGATTACACACTGAGTTCTCGTAACTCACCCCTCTGCTTAATCTTGCAGGTGATCCCCAGCACTGAGGATTTGGAGCTGTGAGGTACTCCGTGGTGGTCATACATCGAGATTTTAGTAAACTTCCATTTTACCTTACTTTGAGATTTATTTAAATTTGGGTTTAATATTTTGTAATAAGGCCATTGGACTTAAGATTTCTTTTAAACTTTCATATCTGTTAATGCTTATTATTATATGTCTTAATATGAGGGTTTTCCTAAAACTTTGATAACTGCTTTCCAAAATCTCACATTTTCTGTGACTCACTGAATCGGATTTCCATTATAAACAAAATCTTCCGAAACAATAACAATAATGTTTTTACAAGAAAACTCTAAAAATTAAATTGGATTTTTCATAATCAACAAGCGCGAAGTTTCAAAAAGATTACAAACTTTTAACGAAAGCGCAAGTTTAAAACAACCCTTCTATGTGACATGCTAGATCTAGTCATAACGTCTAGGCTGGGTTTGGGGTGTTACAGAAGCATTTGATTCATTTTGATAATTGCATCCTAATCATTGTACATTTAGCAAAGGATCAATCTCATGACAGTCCGCATTCATGCAAATGTCATCCAAAATATCATTTGGTTAGGAGTATTTAATTTATTCTGATCATTGCATCTTAATCATTATACATTAAAAAAAATCAATCATGGCATTTTGGCATTCATAACACGTGGTTAGGAGCATTTGATTCATTCTGATCATAGCATCCTGATCATTCGGCATAAATATATGCATGTGGAACTGAGTCTACAGGACATGTCCCACAGAGGACGGTGTAGCAACATCGGTGAATTCATAGATCTTATCTCCCTAAAGCAGTAGTGGATCATATCGAATTTGGCGAATCTTATCTCCATGTATCGATAATGGAGCAGATTTTAGTTATTGGTCTTGTCTTCCTGATGTAGCAAGGGAGCAGACTAAAAATTTCAAATTTGGTTCCCTCGAGATGGTAGTGGAACAGGCTGAAGATTGTAGTCTTCCTGAGATAGCAAAGAAGCAGATTAGAAAGTTCAGATTTTGTTCCCTCGAGATGATAGTGGAGCAGACTGAAGGTTGAAGTCTTCCTGAGATAGTAAGGAAGCAGATTAAAAAGTTTAGATTTTGTTCCCTCGAGATGATAGTGGAGCAGACTGAAGATTGAAGTCTTTCTAAGATAGTAAGGAAGCAGATTGGAAAGTTCAAATTTTGTTCCCTCGAGATGGTAGTGGAGCAGACTGAAGATTGAAGTCTTCCTGAGATAGTAAAGATGCAACATCCTGAATTAATGGGCCTATGCGTTTAATGTGTGGTTATGTGTAATATGTTAATTAGAGTGTTAGGGGTCCAGATTGGGCTCAGGATAGGGCCGAGGCCTTGGTTAAATTTTTTTGTTTGGACACTATAGGGTTTAAAAGATGGTATCTGCGGTTTAAATTACAAAATGGGCTTGTGGCCCAGTAGCAAGGGGCACTGCAAAGGAGCTATATGGTGGCGTCATTAGTAGGTGAAGAGGCCCAAGTTATGGCCGCTTGGGGCCGATGTATTTGGGCCATTTTCAGCACTTAAAGGAGGAGCAAGTAGGACGGTAATAAGGCTTAAAATTAGGAGGGATTAAATGACTTGGATAATGTGGATAATGTGCTGATAAAAGAAGGTAGAGGTGGTGTTATTTAGGCCTCTTTTAGAGGTGTGAATAGATAAAGATAAGGGAGAAAGAATAGAAGTTATCAATTTGAATGACCAAGGGCGGCGAATTTCCATCTCTTGGAGGGGAAGAAATCGATTTCAATATGCGGAGGGTACCAAATTTCCCTCATTAATTGATTAGTTTTTAGTTCGAGGAAGGGGCATTTTCGGCTTTTGAGAGGTAGGTGCCGAAATTCTCTTTAATTAGGGGGGGATATCTCTTCAATTTCAGCATTTGAACCCCATTCTCTTAACCTTTTCTCTCATTCTCTGTTCTCTTCTACAAGCCAAAACCTCAGTCAATCTCTGCAATCTTTTCTTTTGATTTCTTCAAAAGTGAAACCTCTTATTTCACTCTCTTCTTCATTCTTTTTCCTCTTGTGCCGATTTTTCCATTAAGCCGAAATCCTCAAGGGGTTGACAAATTCTCTATAAAGGTAGGTGTCGATTTCTTCTGATTCTATTTTTTTCTTTTTTCTTTCTCTTTCAGTTTTTAGAAGACAAAGCCAAAAGGCTAATGGATTGTTGGTTTCTTATGTCTATGTGTTGGGCGACATTCGAGAAGTGAAGTAGATCGCATAGATCTAAAAGCGGAACCATTAGTCTTTGAACCTTATATCTCTCTTTTCAAAATTTCAAGGTAAGGGGTTCTCTTTAGATTTTCGTTAGATTCGCTATCGTAATTGTGATCTTAACCATATGTTATGATGGTAGCAACTGATAAGGTCTTTTGATGGAATCAAATATCGATCAGGCGGAAAGAGGGATTGGATCTATTAAACCAATCCCTAAGTTTAAGAAGCGAGCAGTGTCAGCAGTTCGAGATTGGCCACCGGGTTGTGGACCGGCTTCAGAACAAAACCTTAGACTATTAGCAGTCGTATCGGCTTCTGATTGTGTCAACTTAGACAGTATCGTCTTGTTAGTAATCAGGTGTGTAGATCTCTATCACACTAGTTAATCTGTATTATATGTATGTTATGGGCTAAAAGTCAAAAAATGAGGCTGTATGAACAGTCGTATTACCCAGAAAGGGTAGGCAAGGGATGCCAGGTACGTAATCATAGAAACTTCTCTATGTGTATCGAAGTATGTGAAAGTCTGTGAAAGTCTGTGATCTGTTTAGATAGTATAATGTTCTAATTCTTGCATGTATGTATGCATGGGATGGGATTGATATGATGAAGGGGAAGAAGGTCGCATAGCGATCGGTGGCTTTGCCACATAGGTCACACAGTGATCGGTCTTTATGACAGGTAGCACAGCTGTCGAAATACTACAATGTATTATTAAGGTCACATGGCAATCGGTGGTGTAACACCCTTAACCCCTATCTGTCATCGGATTGGGTAGCAAGGCATTACCAAACAAAACACAAGTAGCCATAAACAATTACTACTCACATAGTCATATTTGAAAGCAGTTTAAAACAACCCAAATATGCTTAGATAACAACATACAAAATCCCTTTTATGATATTCACAAATAACTCATCAATATAATTAACAATGAACACTGTCCACTTGATATCTTAAAATCACATTAGCGAATATACACATCTCAAAGAAAGTATGTCTCAATTTATTAATAAGAACATAACCAAATCTGTAAATTTCATTATAAAACTATCTTCTCAATTCGTTTTTCATTTGATCACTTCACAGTAAAGCCTCCTCAATCTTTAAACCAAACACATTCAAATATGGTACTAACCATTTTCCAACTTCAACCTTTCGGTCAAGTCATATGAATATCTATCACACACGTGATATACAATAAGATATATTTTTGAGATAAGCTCAATACATGATCCTATGCCTGACATATATAACATAAATCAACCATGCACCACATTATTAATGAAACATAGCAATCATATACTACATATAATTAAGTTATAATCAAATCGATATAACCAAACACATTAAACACTCAATCACAAACTCATAATGCCAAGCCTAAGTCTAATGATCCAAGTAAAGCCATTTTCGCATGGCTAATATATACAAGGACAAATTCATAGCTCGAAACTTAGTCTAGCCTATACATGCCTTTAATTTAAAATCCAAAATCAAAAATACCAAAATAGGTTGATAGTGTGGATGACTTTGTTGACGATCCCCTGAACTCTTAGCTTGATCAAAATCTATAAAACAAAACAATGAATACACACAGAGTAAGCTAATTTAGCTTAGTAAGTCTTAAGCAATCATAATATACCAATTGGACATTCAAGCATTTTAAAACAATTAAGTAATAACATTGAATTTAAAATAGCTTAACTCGAAATTCCTTCAAAACCGAATGCTTTTACCTCACTTAACATAACACTTATCATTCCCATAACATTAGCATACAAATTACCAACTCAGCATCAAATTCAAAATATAACACCTCCTTTCTTTATAATATATTCATAATACACATATATGAAACTCACTAAGTTCACATAAATATTCAAATAAGTAAAGGGCCGTGTACATCCGATTTACCTCTTTAATTATAAACACATGTTCATTTAAGCTCTCATATATCCAAGCATCTAATATCAATAGTTCAAAGCTTAGTACTTAAATGATGTACTAATGTCGAATGCTAATGCTCATTCAACAACCATCATCACTATTTCACCTTTAAACTTCAATTTATAATCTCATCATATAGATCACATATAGATTAAATATTCTTTTCCAATTACTCATATTTTCGATACACATAATTCAATAGGATCACATATATATGTATATACAATAAGTATATACTTTTCACTTAATAATTTCACATAAAAGGAAATATATTCACACACACATATATATATATCCATTTGACATTTCATACATTTGTATACACGGCTTCAAAGTAAGCCCAATATGTCACGTAAACATAAGCATAAGATTGAATATACAGGATCAATTAGTATCATTCATATCAATATATTTATCTGGATACCTTTAACCAATTTATGCTTTCATATAACCAATTTCCTCATGGCGTAGCTTATACACAATTTGCATCTACCAATTGTACATCACATTTCCTTCACAAATTTGTTTACTTATTATCATCGCATATATATATGTATAATACATGAATATGAATAGCACATACCTTGTAGCCAAATTAACAAACTCATTTTCAAATGCTTAGGCTCACTTGATTTATTTCATGACTTTACTAGTACATAATCTAAACTTGAATTTCAACTCACCAAGATAAAAGCGCTAGGCATTTGCCCAAATCTCACATACTAGCACTAGACTTTCTAGACTCAAAGTCTGGAGTTCGAACACCGGCATTTAGCCTACTAGGCAATAAGCCCGATATATTTCACCGGCACGAGGCTGCTAGGCATTAAGCCCAATAAAGATCACCGGCACGAGGCTTGCTAGGCATTAAGCCTGAAATAAATCACCGGCACAAGGCCTGCTAGGAATTAAGCCCGATAAAGATCACCGGCACGAGGCCTACTAGGCATTAAGCCAGATAAAGATCACCGACACGAGGCCTGCTAGGCATTAAACCTAAAATAAGTCACCGGCACAAGGCCTGCTAGGCATTAAGCCTGAAATTTCAACATTTTCAACATTCCAACATAGTTTACTTAGTGCTAAGATCACAACCATCTCGTATACAACATATTACTTTCACATATTAAACCAAACTTGCTCATTCACATCACATTTAACAAAAATAAATTCAATACAATATTATACCCCATATTCGGCCAACACATATTTTAGTACTTTAAATTTCCACATTTTATCATATACTATACTCATAATTAATTCTTTGGCATACATTTTCTTAAGAACTTACCTCATTGTCGACGGTAGCGTGAGCCAAACTTATTCGATAACCTTTGTCTTTCCCCGATCAAAATCCATTTTTCTTTGTTCTTGATCTAAACACATTAAAATTCAGCTCATTCAAGTACATTTCATTTCAATTTAGTCCCTAAACACATAAATGGGCAAATTACCATTTTACCCCTAGGGTTTCACATTTTTACAATTTAGTCCTATTTGCACAAAACCCAAAATACACAAAATTTCACTACAACACCTTAGGGCCGAATGTTCACAAGGACCATATAAATCCATTTCTTTCATTTGTTTTGCATTTTAGTCCCCTCAAAATTTCATTTTTGCAATTTAGCCCAAAATACTCAAATTCACTAAAATTTCTAATACAAAACACACTAATCTTTAACATAGCTTTAATTTAAAATCATCAAACATCAAAAACCTCATGAACACATCAATGGCCGAATGTCATATACACACTAATCTCAAAAATTTTAGCATGGGTCGGATAGTATACGAAGCAACGATCACAAAAACGTAAAAATTATAAAAAATCGACTAAAAATACATACCCGATTTAGCTTGAATGTATGACCGAATGCTCAAAGCCTTTAAACCCTTATTTCTTAGTTCACATACGGCAATGAAGAAGAAAGAACAAATGTGATGGCTTTTAATTTCATATTATTAAACATATAATAACATTTTTTATGCTTTACCATTTTAACCTTTAATAAATAATAAAAACAACATATAAATTAAGGTCAATCTTGTCATATGCCACCCACTAACTTAAAAATGGGCTAATTTCCCTTTTAATGCCCCATATTAAAAAGCCATCATCATTTTAGCACTTTACACTATAGTATGCAACTTTTATGTTTTACGCGATTTAGTCCTTTTTGTTAAATCAAACACCCAAACGATTAAATTTTTCTACGAAACTTTCACACACATTAATTCACATATAATAAACACAAAATATAATATTTAAAAATTTCTCGAACTCGGATTCGTGGTCCCAAAACCACCGTTCCGACTAAGGTCAAATTCGGTCTGTTACAACTCTCCCACTTAGGGATTTTCGTCCCCGAAAATCTTACCGCTGAACAAATTCAGATATTGTTGTCTTAATGAATCTTCAGGCTCCTATATTGCCTGTTCCATTCCGTGTCGATTCCATAATACTTTCACTAATAGATTTTTCTTATTTCTCAATTTCTTCATTTAACGGACTAAGATACGGATCAATTCTTCTTCATATGTCATATCACATCGGATCTCTATTTCAGATGGGGCAATCACATGTGATGGAACGGATCAATATCTACAAACTATTGAAACATGAATTACTTTGTCGTCGATCTCAAATTTTATATCTTTTCGTTTCAAATCTACATAGGACTTTTGACGATCAAATACTGCTTTCAAAAAAAATCTCGGATCAATTTTATTTCCTATTCTGTATCCTTTATCAAATCAACCCCCGTTTAACTTATTCTCACTGAGTTCAGTCTATTGCAGAGGTATACGACTTTTACGTCCGTACGAATCTTCATATGGTGCCATTTTGTTATTCATCTGAAAACCACTATTATACGTAAATTTTAAATCAATGGTAAATACTATTCCCATGAACCATAAAACTCTAGTACACAGCACTTTAGCATATCTTCAAGAATTTGAATAGTTCGTTCGGATTGAACATCTATTTGTAAATGAAAGTATGTACTGAAATGTAATTTCATGCCCAAAGTTTCTTACAATTTCTTCTAGAATTGTGATGTGAATCTCGTAACTCTATCTGACACAATAGATAGTGGCACCCCGTGCAATCTCACAATCTCAGTAGTATAAAACTTTGCCAATCTCTCTAGTGAGAAATCAAACCTAACCGGAATAAAATTACAACTCATATTGCATCTTTCTTTTTCGAAGTTAAGGCCAATCAGAAACAAAGTCCATTGTTACTCTATTTCATTTCCACTCAGAAACAAGGATTGGATGTAGAATCCATACAGAACTTGATGTTCAGCTTTCACTTGCTGATAACAAAACATTTCAAACCAAAGTCAGAAATGTCTTATTTCATACCAGACCACCAGTAGTGTTGCTTCAAATCATGGTACCTTTTAGTACTTCCCAGATGAACAGATAAACTTCTATTATGTGTTTCATTCAAAATCAAATGAATCAACCCTGAAATTCTCGGAACACAGATACTATCTCGATATTTCAAACAATCATCCACAATTAAAAATTTAGATTCAAAATTTAATTTCCCACTGGGCTCATTTCGCTAGCACTTCATTATCAGTCTTTTAAGCTTCATATATCTGTTGTAAAAAAAACATCGGTTATGTTCTCAATTTTTCTATTTCATAACTATCGTCAAAGAAGTCTAACTGAGCATTCAAAGCATGTAATGCAAACAATGACTTTCTACTCAACCCATTAGCCACAACGTTTGTTTTACCGGATGATAATCTAACACTAACTCATACTCTTTCAATATCTCAAGCCATCTTCTCTGATGCGAGTTCAAATCTTTTGAATCATCAAATAATTTAAAATTTTATGATCCGAAATTATGTGACATTTCTCATCGTCTGTATAATGACATCAAATCTTAAGTGCAAATACAATCACAACTAATTCACGGTCGTGTGTCGATAATTCTTTTATTGAAGCTTCAAGCTGTCTCAAGGCATGAGCTACAACTTTGCCTTCTTACATCGGGACACATCCTGCACCGTTTAATGAAGTATCACTGCACAACAAATTCTTTACCCGATTCGGTTGTATTAACACGAGAGCTTTCATTAACAGTTTTTAACTGATCGAAACTTTTCCGACATTTATCCGACCATTTAAATCTAACATCTTTCTGAAATAGTCTAGCCAACAGAGTAGCTATTGCTGAAAATTCTTTTACAAATCTACGATAATAACCGCTAAACACGAAAAATTACGAACTATAGACACATTTTTTGGAGGTTTCCAACTCAAAATAGCAGAAATCTTACTCGCATCTACTCGGATTCCAAAGACTGACACAATATGTCTCAGAAAACTAACTTCATACAATCAAAATTCTCATTCACTGAATTTCACATATAATTGTTTTTCTCTCAAAGTTTGCAACAAAATTATCAAAGGTTCAGTGTGCTCCTTTTCATTACGTGAATAAATCAAAATGTCATCTACAATTACCACAACAAATCAATAACAAATTCAACTTCATGAATCAAAGGCAAACCTGGTAACTCTTCAGGAAACACATTAAAAAAAACTCATAAACAATAGACACTGATTCAATTTTCTTCTTAGATACTTTCGAATCAATTACGTAGGAAAAATATGTCTCAAATGTAGACTTTCAAAATAGATATTACAAGAGCAATCCACACAAATCATCGACTCAATCCAGTATTTTCTTATCCTTCTGACATTTCAAATTTATAATCTTTCTTTTCGATTCACAACAACATCAGGCATAAACAACCAATCCCTTCCCAAAATAATATTGAATTCATCAAATAGTAAAAGCATCAACTCAGCGGGAAACAGATATCTTGAAACCTTAATGGACAATTCTTGCATACTTTATCAACCAGAACACTTTTACCAAGGAGTTCGTTATTTTTGTAGCAAATTCAGAAGATTCTACAGTCAAAGTTTTGCTGAATACTAAATTCATACATACATATGAATACGTAGAACCAGGGTCTATGAAAACAATCGCAAAAATATCATAAAGAGTAAATGTACTAGCTATGACATCAGGTGACGAGAAATACTCTGGAGCTCGAACAGCCTACGCTCTGACTGGCACTCTGGCTTCAGATATGACAATATTGTCTCCTAACAAAGATATGGCTCACTTTAAACATTCATCCGGAGTACAAGATAGCTCATTGAACACTCGGATAGGGTTATCAAGCCACAGCTTAATTCGTCCTGCATCATTACCATTAGCTTTAAACTCTTCAGCCCCGTGTTTCTTGATCTTATCTACAGAAGACCTACCAAATCTCATCGGATCTACTATCGGAGGTACCATAGGTATCGGAGATGGATTATTCGGGGTGGAGGTTGTTGCATAGTCTGGTTAGTCCAGATATATTGAATAAACCATTCATTCATTATCTGGTAGAAGGCTTGCTTAGCCTTCCCCCTCATGACTACTCGAGATAGGTCGAGAGTCTACCGGCACTGACCCATGTGCAGGATCAGGCACTACGCTCTCAACATCATTAGCTACGGCTCTATCGGGATCCATTTACAATATAAAATCACAATTCAGATGTCAGAAGTCACCACACTATCGTATTGTAATTTAAGGCATGTATAGCTAGACTCACACGTGCTATGGTAGTCCTAGAATCGACTAAACCGTAATCTCTGATACCAATCAAATGTAACACCCTTAACCCCTGTCCGTCGCCGGATTGGGTAGCAAGGCATTACCGAACAAAACACAAGTAGCCATAAACAATTCTCGCTAACATAGTCATATCTGAAAGCGCTTTAAAACAACCCAAATATGCTTAGATAACAACATACAAAATTTAATCCCTTTTATGATATTCACAAATAACTCATCAATATAATTAACAATGAACACATCCACTTGATATCTTAAAATCACATTAGCCGAATATACACATCTCAAAGAAAGTATGTCTCAATTTATTAATAAGAACATAACCAAATCACAAATTTCATTATAAAACTATCTTCTCAATTCGTTTTTCATTTGATCACTTCACGATAAACCCTCCTCAATCTTTAAACCAAACACATTCAAATATGGTACTAACCATTTTCCAACTTCAACCTTTTGGTCAAGTCATATGAATATCTATCACACACGTGATATACAATAAGATATATTTTGAGATAAACTAAATACATGATCCTATGCGACATATATATAGCATAAATCAACCATGCACCACATTATTAATGAAACATAGCAATCATATACTACATATAATTAAGTTATAATCAAATCGATATAACCAAACACATTAAACACTCAATCACAAACTCATAATGCCAAGCCTAAGTCTAATGATCCAAGTAAAGCCATTTTCGCATGGCTAATATATACAAGGACAAATTCATAGCTCAAAACTTAGTCTAGCCTATACATGCCTTTAATTTAAAATCCAAAATCAAAATACCAAAATAGGTTGATAGTGTGGATGACTTTGTTGACGATCCCCGAACTCTTAGATTGATCAAAATCTATAAAACAGAACAATGAATACACACAGAGTAAGCTAATTTAGCTTAGTAAGTCTTAAGCAATCATAATATACCAATCGGACATTCAAGCATTTTAAAACAATTAAGTAATAACATTGAATTTAAAACAGCTTAACTCGAAAGTCCTTCAAAACCAAATGCTTTTACCTCACTTAACATAACAATTATCATTCCCATAACATTAGCATACAAATTACCAACTCAGCATCAAATTCAAAATATAACACCTCCTTTCTTTATAATATATTCATAATACACATATGAAACTCACTAAGTTCACATAAATATTCGAATAAGTAAAGGGCCGTGTATATCCGATTTACCTCTTTAATTATAAACACATGTTCATTTAAGCTCTCATATATCCAAGCATCTAATATCAATAGTTCAAAGCTTAGTACTTAAATGATCTACTAATGTCGAATGCTAATGCTCATTCAACAACCATCATCACTATTTCACCTTTAAACTTCAATTTATAATCTCATCATATAGATCACATATAGATTAAATACTCTTTTCCAATTACTCATATTTTCAGATACACATAATTCAATAGGATCACATATATATGTATATACAATAAGTATATACTTTGCACTTAATAATTTCACATAAAAGGAAATATATTCACACACACACATATATATATATATCCATTTGACATTTCATGCATTCGTATACACGGCATCAAAGTAATCCCAATATGTCACGTAAACATTAGCATAAGACCTAATATCTGAGGATCAATTAGTATCATTCATATCAATATATTTATACGGATACCTTTAACCACTTTTTGCTTTCATATAACCAATTTCCTCATGGCATAGCTTATACACAATTTGCATCTACCAATTGTACATCACATTTCCTTCACAAATTCGTTTACTTATTATCATCGCATATATATGTATAATACATGAATATGAATAGCACATACCTTGTAGCCAAATTAACAAACTCATTTTCAAATGCTTAGGCTCACTTGATTTATTTCATGACTTTACTAGTACATAATCTAAACTTGGAATTTCAACTCACCAAAGATAAAAACTACTAGGCATTTGCCCAATCTCACATACTAGCACTAGACTTTCTAGACTCAAAGTCGGAGTTCGACACAAGCATTTAGCACGCTAGGCAATAAGCCCGATATATTTCACCAACACGAGGCACGCTAGGCATTAAGCCCGATAAAGATCACCGGCACAAGGCACGCTAGGCATTAAGCTCGAAATAAATCAAGACAAGGCACGCTGGGCATTACGCCCATAAAGATCACCTAAGACGAGGCACGCTAGGCATTAAGCACGATAAAGATCAAAGACGAGGCTCGCTAGGCATTAAACCTAAAATAAATCACCAAGACAAGGCACGCTAGGCATTAAGCACGAAATCTCAACATTTTCAACATTCCAACACAATTTACTTAGTGCTAAGATCACAACCATCTCAGTATACAACATATTACTTTCACATATTAAACCAAACTTGCTCATTCACATCACATTTAACAAAAATAAATTCAATACAATATTATACCCCATATTCGCCAACACATATTTTAGTACTTTAAATTTCCAAATTTTATCACATACTATACTCATAATTAATTCTTTGGCATACATTTTCTTAAGAACTTACCTCGACTGTCGACGGACCGCGTAGACCGACTATTCGATAACCTTCGTCTTTCCCCGATCAAAATTTCTTTTTCTTTGTTCTTGATCTAAACACATTAAAATTCAGGTCATTCAAGTACATTTCATTTCAATTTAGTCCCTAAACACATAAATGGGAAAATTACCATTTTACCCACAGGGTTTCACATTTTACAATTTAGTCCTATTTGCACAAAACACAAAATACACAAAATTTCACTACAACACCTTAGGGCGAATGTTCACAAGGACCATATAAATCCATTTCTTTCATTTATTTTGCATTTTAGTCCCTCAAAATTTCATTTTTCAATTTAGCCCAAAATACTCAAATTCACTAAAATTTCTAATACAAAACATACTAATCTTTAACATAGCTTTAATTTAAAATCATCAAACATCAAAAACCTCATGAACACATCAATGGCTGAATGTCATATACACACTAATCTCAAAAATTTTAGCATGGGTGGGATAGTATACTGAAGCAACGATCACAAAAACGTAAAATTATAAAAAATCGACTAAAAATACATACCCGATTTAGCTTGAATGTATGACCGAATGCTCAAAGCCTTTAAACCCTTATTTCTTAGTTCACATACGACAATGAAGAAGAAAGAACAAATGTGATGGCTTTTAATTTCATATTATTAAACATATAATAACATTTTTATGTTTTACCATTTTAACCTTTAATAAATAATAAAAACAACATATAAATTAAGGTCAATCTTGTCATATGCCACCCACTAACTTAAAAATGGACTAATTTCCCTATTAATGCCCCATATTAAAAAGCCATCATCATTTTAGCACTTTACACTATAGTATGCAACTTTTACGTTTTATGCGATTTAGTCCTTTTTGTTAAATCGAACACCCAAACGATTAAATTTTTCTACGAAACTTTCACACACATTAATTCACATATAATAAACACAAAATATAATATTTTAAAATTTCTCAAACTCAGATTCATGGTCCCGAAACCACCATTCCGACTAGGGTCAAATTTGGTCTGTTATAGGTTGCTTTGCCACATAGGTCACATAGTGATCGGTCATTATGACAGGCAGCACAGCTGTCGATATGGTGTGTAGCGGATGGAGGGTTGATTGTAGAAATCCCCACAGTGTGATGGTTGGTACGGAGGTGTGTGGAGGGTCGACTCTTAGGTTTGGGATGGGACATGTTGCATGTAAATATTCTGTTGCCATTATGTATGGGCCAAGGACCATAATGTGTTTGTGGGCCTCAAGGCTTTTATTTGTTTCCGGGATTTGCACACTGAGTCTTGGTGACTCACCCTTTTATTTTTCCCAACTTTTCAGATGAGCAGTAGATCGTGGACATGGGAGCCGAGGCAGACTCGAGGGGCCATCAAGTCTTTTATCTTCATAGGCTATTTTTGGTTTTTCTTTACGTTTCAATTTTAGGATTATTTTAGTAATAAGGCCTCCATAACTTAGGTGATCGAACTATTTTTTTTTTATGTTACGTCTTATAAACTTATGTTTTCAAAGTCTTAATTATAAAGTGAAAGGAAAATGGGTTTTCCAGCATGTTCAACGCAAATATTGAAGTTTCTTTAAAAATATCACAATTAATGATTAATCGGTTAAAATAAACTGAGATTTTCAAAACCCTTCAAAGTAAAGTTTTCAACATTCAACCCGTAGCATACCAGATCCGGTCATGACGTATGTGCTAGGTTTGGGGTGTTACATTTTTGGTATCAGAGCCTAGTTACAATTTGGGCTGTGAAATGGGTCCAGTGGTGATTTGTAAAAGTGATGCAAGTTTGAGAAAAATTCAATTGAGATATGGCCTTCGAGTCTATCGGCACCTGATCCACGCAGGTAAGTATTCTAAACTCATTATGTGATATGCATGTTGGGCTTGATGGGCTTTATGGGACGTAGACAGGTATGCTAGCGCTAATGGACTTTAGGATTAGTATAAAAAATTCTTCAAATCTCATAAGACTTAATTTCTAATTAAACATGTCTGTGAACAAGTCACAGGGTTAAGGTGTGGTAACAGGCATACGCATGTCTAGGATTGGATCCAAGGAGAGCTTGGTATTTAAGCGGCCGTAGCGGCTCACCTCCTCTTTTCTGGAATCCTATCTGGTGCGTAGTGTTTGTTCACTCTAACCGAGAGGGCTTGTTGACGGGCCAAAATTTATAACTAAAACCCGAAAGGACCAGCCACCCTATTTTTGTAAAATTACTTATATCCCTAGTTTTGTAAAATTTTTGAAATACCCTTGATTTGTGAAAACTTTCCAAAATACCCTGGATTTGTAAAAATTACCAAAATTTATAAAAATTACTGAAATACCCCCGGTTGGCCAAATTACCGAAATACCCCCAGATTGTAAAATTACCAAAATACTCCTATTTTGTAAAATCACCAAGATATCCTATTTTGGAAAATTACAAAATATCCTCAGAGGATAAAATTATAAAAATACCCACAGGTATCGCAATGACAAAAATACCCTTATGTGACGAATGTGAGTTCATGGATGCTACTTATATGTTGATGTGTGATGGTTGAATGTATGTGGATTCTAGAGCTAGGAAATCTGGACTGGCCCGAACCTTGTAGATAGAGTTTGAATTGAAAGAACTATCGTTAAAACTACTTTCCATAAGATTTTTCATTATTAATCGATGGAAGAAATTAATAATTCATAAAATCCTAATCGATATACACAAATCGGTAGAGTGAGCACTAAAGGACATGGTGTGCGTGGTCGAGGTAGAGACAGGATTGTTGTGTTAGAACCGGTAGGGTTTGGTCACGAGTCGGGGAATGAGGTACCAGTGCCACCAATGTGTAGAAGTAAATTTTAGGATCGACGATCAAGATGATCTGAGTATCTCAAAGGCGATGTTGAGGGTGTTAGAGAGGGTTCTTTGGGGCGAGCATGAGCACAGTGAGTTGATAGCTCCACGGTGAGGAGAGGAATTTCTTTGTGCTTGTGGAGAAGGCTAAGATAGGCGAGGAGGTAAAGCGAACGGAAAAATTGAATCGGGATAAAGATAGAAGTGGAAGTAGGAGGAATTTTGGATCGTCAGGAGCAGCTGGGCGTACTCGGAATAGACCTAGGTCAGATGGGCCGAACCGGGTGGAGAGACCTACTGCTAACCAAACACAGAGGTGTGTTCGTTGTCGTAAATTCCATGTAGGTGAGTGTTGGGCAGGCAGTGGAAAGTGCTTTATGTGTGGGTCTTTGGACCATCAGATTAGGGGCTGTCAACAGCCACGGAGTGATGTAGGACCCGTATGGCAGGGAAATGCTCAGCCAGGTAGAAGAGGTTAGCAGTCGCAGAGGGGTCGTGGTCCAGCTAGAGGTGGTAGCGGTTTGATCGGGTCGTGGAGCACCGGCCGAAGGCGAAATCTTGAGGCGAGACGGTCGGGGTTAGTCTATCTTGCCGGACATCGAGAGGAGGATGACCTTGCGGATGTTATAACCGGTACATTTTAATATTTGGGTTGCTTTATCTTGCATTGATTGACATTGGGTCGACACATTTATATGTTGCTATCTAATACAAAACATACTAATCTTTAACATAGCTTTAATTTAAAATCATCAAACATCAAAAACCTCATGAACACATCAATGGCTGAATGTCATATACACACTAATCTCAAAAATTTTAGCATGGGTGGGATAGTATACTGAAGCAACGATCACAAAAACGTAAAATTATAAAAAAATCGACTAAAATACATACCCGATTTAGCTTGAATGTATGACCGAATGCTCAAAGCCTTTAAACCCTTATTTATTAGTTCACATACGACAATGAAGAAGAAAGAACAAATGTGATGGCTTTTAATTTCATATTATTAAACATATAATAACATTTTTATGTTTTACCATTTTAACCTTTAATAAATAATAAAACAACATATAAATTAAGGTCAATCTTGTCATATGCCACCCACTAACTTAAAAATGGGCTAATTTCCCTTTTAATGCCCCACATTAAAAAGCCATCATCATTTTAGCACTTTACACTATAGTATGCAACTTTTACGTTTTACGCGATTTAGTCCTTTTTTGTTAAATCGAACACCCAAACGATTAAATTTTTCTCTGAAACTTTCACACATTAATTCACATATAATAAACACAAAATATAATATTTTAAAATTTCTCAAACTTCAGATTCATGGTCCGAAACCACCATTCCGACTAGGGTCAAATTTGATTCATTATAGGTTGCTTTGCCACATAGGTCACATAGTGATCGGTCATTATGACAGGCAACACAGCTGTCGATATGGTGTGTAGTAGATGGAGGGTTGATTGTAGAAATCCCCACAGTGTGATGGTTGGTACGGGGGTGTGTGGAGGATGGACTCTTAGGTTTGGGATGGGACATGTTGCATGTAAATATTCTGTTGCCATTGTGTATGGGCCAAGGACCATAATGTGTTTGTGGGCCTCAAGGCTTTTATTTGTTTTCAGGATTTGCACACTGAGTCTTGGTGACTCACCCTTTTATTTTTCCCAACTTTTCATATGAGCAGTAGATCGTGGACATGGGAGCCGAGGCGGACTCGAGGGGCCATCAAGTCTTTTATCTTCATAGGCTATTTTTAGTTTTTCTTTACGTTTCAATTTTGGGATTATTTTAGTAATAAGGCCTCCATAACTTAGGTGATCGAACTATTTTTTTTTTATGTTACGTCTTATAAACTTATGTTTTCAAAGTCTTAATTATAAAATGAAAGGAAAATGGGTTTTCCAGCATGTTCAACGCAAATGTTAAAGTTTCTTTAAAAATATCACAATTAATGATTAATCGGTTAAAATAAACTGAGATTTTCAAAACCCTTCAAAGTAAAGTTTTCAACATTCAACCCGTAGCATACCAAATCCAGTCATGACGTATGGGCCGGGTTTGGGGTGTTATATTTTTGGTATCAGAGCCTAGTTACAATTTGGGCTATGAAATGGGTCCGGTGGTGATTTGTAAAAGTGATGTAAGTTTGAGAAAAATTCGGTTGAGATATGGCCTTCGAGTTTATCGGCACCCGATCCACGCAGGTAAGTATTCTAAACTCATTATGTGATATACATGTTGGGCTTGATGGGCTTTATGGGGCGTGAGCGGTATGCTAGCGCTAATGGACTTTAGGATTAGTATAAACAATTCTTCAAATCTCATAAGACTTAATTTCTAATTAAACATATCTGTGAACAAGTCACGTGGTTAGGGTGTGGTAACAGCATATGCATGTCTAGATTGGATCCAAGGAGAGCTTGGTATTTAAGCGGCCGTAGCGGCTCACCTCCTCTTTTCTGGAATCCTACCTGGTGCGTAGTGTTTGTTCACTCTAATCGAGAGGGCTTGTTGACGGGCTAAAATTTATAACTAAAACCCGAAAGGGACCAGCCACCCTATTTTTGTAAAATTACTTATATCCCTAGTTTTGTAAAATTTCTGAAATACCCTTGATTTGTGAAAGCTTTCCAAAATACCCTGAATTTGTAAAAATTACCAAAATTTGTAAAAATTACTGAAATACCCCCGATTGGCAAAATTATCGAAATACCCGCATATTGTAAAATTACCAAAATACTCCTATTTTGTAAAATCACCAAGATATCCTATTTTGGAAAATGACAAAAATACCCCTGTAGGATAAAATTACGAAAATACCCCTGGGTAGTGCAATGACAAAAATACCCTTATGTGACGAATGTGAGTTCATGGATGCTACTTATATGTTGATGTGTGATGGTTGAATGTATGTGGATTCTAGAGCTAGAAATCTGGACTGAAAACCTGAACCTTGTAGATAGAGTTTGAATTGAAGAACTACTGTTAAAACTACTTTCCATAAGATTGTTCATTATTAATCAGTGGAAGAAATTAATAATTCATAAAAATTCTAATCAGATATACACGAATCGGTAGAGTGAGCACTAAAGGACATGGTGTGCGTGGCCTAGGTAGAGGCAGGATTGTTGTGTTGGAACCGGTAGGGTCTGGTCACGAGTCGGGAAATGAGGTACCAGTGCCACCAGCTGTGAAAGTAGAATTTTAGGATCAGACGGCCAAAAATGATGCGGTATCTCGGGCGATGTTGAGGGTGTTAGAGAGGGTTGCTGGGGCAGGCATGAGCACAGGAGCCCGAAAATCTGTGTTGGAGCGACTTAGAGCTAATGGGGCAGAAGTGTTTAGGGGAATTCCTGGTATAGCCTGAGTACAGCTGAGTATTGGTTAGAGGTGGTCGAACACATAATGGATGATCTGGATTTCACGGAAGAAGAGAAGCTGAAAGGAGTAGTGTCCCTTCTCCGACACGAAGCTTATCAATGGTGGCTTACAGTTAATGATGGTGTAGTGGCTGACCGTATCACCTGGGATTACTTTAGAACGGCGTTCTAGAGTAAGTATATTGGAACGAAGTTATGTGGACGCCTTGACATAGAGCATTTCGAATACTGTTCGGGGAAGTAGGTCGATGGCGTATGAAGCAAAATTCTTACGCTTGAGTCGTTATGCTCGAGGGATAGTGGCCACAGAACATGAGCGTTGTGTTCGATTTGAAGATGGCCTGAAGGATGATTTACGTGTTTTGATAGCTCCACAGTGGGAGAGGGAATTTGTTGTGCTTGTGGGGAAGGCTAAGATAGCTGAGGAGGTAAAACGAACGGAAAAGCTGAATCGGGATAAAGATAGAAGTGGAAGTAGGAGGAATTTTGGATCGTCAGGAGTAGCTGGGCGTACTCAGAAAAGATCTAGGTCAGATGGGCCGAACCGGATGGAGAGACCTGCTGCTAACCAGACACAGAGGTGTGTTCGCTGTCGTAAATTCCATGTAGGTGAGTGTTGGGCAGGCAGTGGAAAGTGCTTTAGGTGTGGGTCTTTGGACCATCAGATTAGGGGCTGTCCACTGCCACGGAGCGATGTAGGACCCATATGGCAGGGAAATGCTCAGCCAGGTAGAGGAGCATAGCAGTCGCAGAGGGGTCGTGGTCTAGCTAGAGGTGGTAGCGGTTTGATCGGGTCGTGGAGCACCGGTAGAGGGGCGAAACATCTTGGCGAGACGGTCGGGGTTAGTCTATCTTGCCGGACATCGAGAGGAGGTTGGCCTTGGATGTTATAATCGGTACGTTTTTAATATTTGGGTTGCCTTATACTGCATTGATTGACATTGGGTCGACACATTCATATGTTGCTAGTAGTGTGTCTGGAACTTTAAGTTTAGATTTCGAGATTACCCCTAAAGCGATGACTGTAATTAGCCTATTAGGACAATCTGTGGTAGTAGATAAACTCTATCCGGAGGTACCCTTAGAAGTTCAGGGAATAGATTTCTTGACTGATCTGATGGAATTACCGTTCAAGGAGTTTGACTCAATATTAGGCATGGATTGGCTGGTGAAGTACCAAGCTAATTTAGATTGTGCAGCCAAGCGTATGGTGTTGAAAACCCCCGAGGGTGGTGAAGTGTTGGTGATAGGAGAAAGGGGGAATTGTCTGTCGAATGTAGTGACTGCCCTAAGAGCAGAAAGGATGGTGAGAAAAGGATGCGAGGTAGTTTTAATGTTTGTTCGAGCTTTGGAAGCCAAGGACCTAACTGTTGGGGACATTAGGACGGTGAAGAAATTTGAAACACCCCAAACCTGGCCCACAAGTCCTGACCGGATCTGGCAAGCTCCTTGAGTAAAATGTAGTTAAACCTCGTTCTGTCACTTTAGAAAAAATTGGTGGTTTTAAAGAAATTGGATTTGAGTTGTGATCAGTTTGAAAATCGTGTTGTTTTTGAAGTTTGTATTGAAACATTATTATCATGTGTTCAAAAATTTCAAGTTAAAAGAAATGTCGAATTTTAGGTGTTTAGGTGTCAAAACAATTGAAGTTGTTTCTGAAAAATGTTTAATCATTTATTTGATGTTGTTTGTATCATAATAAAAATTAATCCGTAAAAAATAAAATAGTTAAATAGTAATGGCCTTATTACAACCAAACAAAACCCGAAATAAATCTAAAAAAACTTAATAAGAAAAATCGATAACACTGAGCTGAGCATGGCCACCACTAAGTCCCCACCGACCCGGTCCATCTACTGAGTATCACCTGCAAAATGTTAGCCCATGAAGGGTGAGTCAACAGACTCAGTGTGTAACAGCCATCACAGATTCCCAATCGATAAAAGCATATTATTTCTCATATAATAAACATAGGCAATGATGTAACCCAAACCCACCTAGATATCCAACCTCTACACATCACCCGTACCTGCCAATCACACCGTGGGGATTACTAAATCGACCCTCCATCCGCTACACACCATCGAAGGCGATCATTGCGATCAAGCGTACATCGCCTTATAATTGTGGCATAGCCACGGATAATGAGACAGAGTCACCAGATTCATAATATGTGACATAGGTCACCAGATAATGTGGTAAAAACCACCATAACACTTCCCCTTTATCATTATCACCCATATGCCCATGCAACATACAAATCATACACATATCATGCAATTTACCTTACCCCATGGCCATAATGATATTTCTCATATTTTCATATCAATATTTATAAACTTTATTAACCGAAAGTTAGGGGTAACAAACCTGAATGCACTGTACCATTGAATGGTACCCTTAGCCATATTCATTCATTGCCTTATAAACATATACATAATATTATTATTAATCGGGAATTTAGGGTGGGTTACACACCTAACCATTCGTAGGTTTAAGCGAAATCCCGAACTACGCGAAAATAACGAGATCCCGAAACTTTTGCCTTACCCCTTCCTACAATCGGCCAACACTTGTTAGTAACCGAAAGCTTATTCGGCTCAACTGGAAATCCCGAAGGATATGTCGCATGGAGATATCATCTTACCTTATACCGATTTGGTTTTCAACCAAATCCCGAACTACGTGATGATCCCTCCTTGCAATCGGCCAAGCACTAATACACACAAACAATTAGCCTTGACTTTTGAATGAATAAGAAATAGATCAAAACACTAGAACCCTTACCTAGATCGCTTGGCCAAATCCCAAACTTCTCCTTAACTCGTCAATTCCCCTAAGAAAACATAGTTAGAATCGGCCATCTTCAAAATGATATGGCCTTTGGCCGAATACTAACCCTTTACCTTGGATCTCAGATCCCGGCAGATCTCTTTCTGCTGTCGGCTACAAGTGGATCCCAAAAAATCTCCTTTATGGTTGGCCAAAAGAAAATAAGAGGAATTAGATCCCTAAATTTCGGCTAACCAAAAGAAAAAGAAGAGAAATTGAAATTAGAAACCCTTACCAACTATTAGATCCAATCGAAATAGATCCTGAAAGATTCGGCCTAGTGATCAATCTTGAAGAACAAATCGAGATGGCAGAAGAGAAAGAAAGGGTATAAACGCAAAGTGAAGAGGAATTTGTGGATAGTAGATTTGGCTAAGATTTCAAAGGCTAGAAGGGCTATTTGGTTTTGAAAGTGAAGGGTAAGTTTAAGACTACCAACATGGGAAGAAAAGTGAAGAAGAAAGAGAGGTATAGTTCGGCTTTAGAGAAGAAGTAAAAAAGAAATAAAATGCACCAAATGGTCACCTTCAATTTCGGCTGAGAATTAAAAGAGAAGAAAAGAAAGTAAAAGCTTAAAGATGCCAAATGAATTTCAGCTTCTCTTCCCTACCTACATGACCGAAATTGTCATCCTAGAAGTCCCTTGGCAGCCAACTCTCCTTCCTCATCCAAATCCCCTTTTCACTCCTACTTAGTGAATCTTTAAGCTATTTGACCCAATCTACACTTCATCCATGAAGTGTCCTTGTGTTAATCCATCACCGCCCATCCTTGCTGAAAAATAAAAGCTTCAAAATGCTTCCCTTGCTACTTGAAACTAGGTCCCTTTACACTCCCTGTGGCGTCACTGACTAAGGCCCTAAGTGGCACCTCTTTGCCACTTTACCAAGGCTTTTCTTGTGTCCTAAGCCACACAATAAACTCCTTAAGGCCTAGCTCCTTAGTTTCCCTTTTAGGCTAAAATCAATATTTTTCTAAGGCTTCTACCTACAACCCAAGGTTCCTGAAGCCCCCAAAACACATTCAAATCACACACAAGCATGTTACCACGTACATTTAAGTGAAAATGCATAACCCCTAAATCCTAAATATTATAGAATTTCCTGATGTTTTCCCAAAAGAGCTTCCGAAATTACCTTCGGATCATGAAGTGGAGTTTGGTATCGATCTTCTTTCGGGAATAGCACCAGTGTCTATCGCTCCATATAGGATGGCGCCAAAAGAGTTGGTAGAGTTGAAAGCACAAATACAAGAGTTGTTAGATAAAGGATTTATTCGACCAAGTGTGTCACCTTGGGAAGCGCCGGTGTTATTTGTTAAGAAGAAGGATGGACCAATGCATATATGCATTCACTATCGTCAACTGAACAAGTTGACTATCAAGAACAAGTATCCATTGCCAAGGATTGATGACTTGTTCGATCAACTGAAAGGGGCGTTAGTGTTCTCAAAGATAGATTTGAGATCAGGATACCATCAGCTTGGGGTCAAAGAATCAAAAATCCATAAGACAGCTTTCAGACCCGTTATGGCCATTACAAATTTTTGGTAATGCCATTTGGGTTAACTTATGCACCAGCGGCCTTTATCGATTTGCTGAACCTAGTGTTCTAACCCTACTTGGATCGATTTGTCGTGGTATTTATAGATGATATATTGGTTTACTCAAGATCGAAAGAGGAGCATGATTCACATCTGCGAGTGGTTTTGTAGATTCTAAGGGAGAAGCAGTTGTATGCCAAATTCAGGAAGTGTGAATTTTGGCTAAGTGAAGTTACTTTTCGAGGCCATGTTGTGTCGGCAGAGGGGATTAGGGTTGACCTTCGAAGAATTAAAGCGGTATTAGATTAGAAGCTGCCTAAGTCTATGGCGAAAATTTAGAGTTTTCTTAGTCTGGCTAGGTACTATCGAAGGTTTGTTAAAGGATTTTTTCAATTGCGGCACCATTGACTAAGTTATTACGAGAAGGAGTTTCGTTTATTTGGTTTAGTAAGCAGCAAGAGAGTTTTGAGAAGTTGAAAAGGATTTTGACAAAGGCTCCATTATTGATTCAACCGAGGCTGGGAAGGAATTCGTAATTTACTATGATACGTCACACACGGGACTAGGATGCGTGTTGATGCAACATGGAAAGGTTGTTGTGTATGCATCTCTATAGTTAAGACCGCACGAAGCAAATTATCCCACCCATGATTTGGAGTTAGCGGCGGTGGTTTTTGCTTTAAAGATTTTGAGACATTATCTGTACGGGGAGAAATCTGTTATTTATACAGATCATAAAAGCCTAAAATACCTTTTGACCCAGAAGGAGTTGAATTTAAGGCAAAGAGGTGGATCGATTTGTTAAAGGATTATGATTGCTCGATCGAGTACCATCCCGGTAAAGCTAACGTGGTGGCGGATGCTTTAAGTCGTAGAGTAATCTCTGACTTGAGGGCAATGTTTGCTCACCTTAGTTTGTATGATGATGGGAGCTTATTGGTTGAACTTCAAGTGAAACCCTCTTGGATCAGTCAGGTTAAGGAGAAGCAGCAGACTGATGAGTTGCTAAAGGAGAAGTTTCATGTAGGATAAAGTGATGGATCAACGGACTTCAGTATGAATGAGGAAGGACTGTTATGTTTTCAAGGGAGAGTTTGCATGCCAAAAGATCTGGAATTGAGGCATAGGATTTTGCAAGAATGCATGGAAGTTCATACGCTATGCACCCCGGAGGGAGTAAGAAGTATCGGGATTTACGGGATCAATTCTGGTGGCCGGGCTTGAAGCGTGAGGTAACTGAATTGGTGAGTAAGTGTTTGACCTGTCAGTAAGTAAAGGCAAAGCATCAGTTACCATCAGGGTTGTTGCAGCCAGTGTAGATTCCACAATGGAAGTAGGAAAGGATCACAATGGACTTTGTTAGTGGGCTACCCCTCACGCCTACTAAGAAAGATTTAGTTTGGGTGATTGTTGATCGCTTGACGAAATCTGCTCATTTCATACCAGTACGGGTCGATTACTCTCTGCAGAAGCTGGCTAAGTTATATATAGCGGAGGTAGTGATGTTGCATGGAGTACCAGTATCAATCATATCGGACAGGGACCCGAGGTTCACGTCACGATTTTGGAAGGCTTTGCATCAAGCGTTGGGTACGAAGTTGGATTTGATCTGAGTTTCATCCTCGGATCGATGGACGATCGGCGGGTGATTCAGATCTTGGAGGACATGTTGAGGGGATCTGTCATTGATTTCAGAGGTAGTTGGGAAGCTTTTTTGCCATTGGTGTAGTTTACTTACAACAGCAGCTACCAGTCTAGTATTCAGATGGCGCCCTATGAAGCATTGTACGGGCGAAAGTGTCGTACTCTTACCTATTGGATGAAATTAGGGAAACGTCGATTTTAGGTCCAAAGGTGGTTACCGAGACCGAGGAGAAGGTTGAGTTAATTCAAGCTCGACTAAAGGAAGCGTCGGACCGACAAAAGTCCTATGCAAACTAGAAGCGTAAGGACATAGAGTTTGTGGTGGGTGACAAGGTGTTCTTGAAGGTGTCGCCATGGAAGAAAGTACTAAGGTTTGGATGGAAGTGTAAATTAAGTTCTAGATTTATCGGGCCTTACCGGGTGTTGAAATGAGTTGGACCAATAGTCCATCAGCTTGAGCTACCTTCAAAGTTAAGCCAGATTCACAATGTGTTTCATGTCTCTATGCTGAGACCATATCATTTAGATCCGTCTCATGTGGTGCCTGTGGAGGAAATCGAGGTAAGACCTGACCTATCCTTTGAAGAGGAACCTATGGAAATCTTGGATCGTGATGTCAAAGTGTTGCGAATGAAGACGGTTCTATTGGTTAAGGTTCTATGGCGGAATCACAGTTCTGAGGAGGCTACATGGAAACTAGAGGAGACGATGTGGCATTAGTACCCTCATCTATTCTGATCAGGTAATTTCAAGGTCAAAATTTCTTTAAGGGGGTAGAACTGTAACATCCTGAATTAATGGGCCTATGCGTTTAATGTGTGGTTATGTGTAATGTGTTAATTAGAGTGTTAGGGGTCAGATTGGGCTCGGGATAGGTAGAGGCCTTGGTTAAATTTTCTGTTTGGACACTCTAGGGTTTAAAAGATGGTATCTGTGGTTTAAATTACAAAATGGGCTTGTGGCCCAGTAGTAAGGGCGCTGCAAAGGAGCTATAAGGTGGCATCATTAGCAGGTGATGAGGCCCAAGTTATGGCCGCTTGGAGCCCATGTATTTGGGCCATTTTTGACACTTAATGGAGGAGCAAGTGGGACGGCAATAAGGCTTAAAATTATGAGGGATTAAATGACTTGGATAATGTGGATAATGTGCTAATAAAGGAAGGAAAAGGTGGTTTTATTTAGGCCTCTTTTGGAGGTGTGAATGGATAAAGATAAGGAAGAAAGAATAGGAGTTATCTACTAAACAGCCAGTGGTGGTTGAATTTCCATCTCTTAGAGGGGGAAGAAATCGGTTTCAGTATGCCATAGGGGTACCGAAATTTCCCTTATTAATTGATTAGTTTTTAGTTCGAGAAAGGGCATTTTTTACTTTTGAGAGGTAGGTGTCGAAATTCTCTTTAATTAGGGGGATATCTCTTCAATTCCGGCATTTGAACCCTATTCTCTTAATATTTTCTCTATTCTCTATTCTCTTCTACAAGCTGAAACCCTAGTCAATCTCTGCAATCTTTTCTTTTGATTTCTTCAGAAGTCGAAACCTCTTATTTCACTCTCTTCTTCATTATTTTTCCTCTTGTGCCGATTTTTCCATTAAGTTAAAATCCTCAAGGGGTTGCCGAATTCTCTGTAAAGGTAGGTACCAATTTCTTCTGATCTATTTTTTCTTTCTCTTTCGGTTTTTAGAAGACAAAGCCGAAAGGCTAATAGATTGTTGGTTTCTTGTGTCTACGTGTTGGGCGACATTAGAAGTGAAGTAGATCGCATCGATCTAAAAGTCAGAATCATTAGTCTCTAAACCTCATATCTCTCTTTTCGGGATTTCAAGGTAAGGGGTTCTCTTTAGATTTCTGCTAGATTCACTATCGTAATTGTGATCTTAACCATATGTTATGATGGTAGCAACTGATAAGGTCTTTTGATGGAATCAAATATCGATCGAGCAAAGGAGGATTAGATCTGTTAAACCAATCCCTAAGTTTAAGCGGCGATGTCGATGATTGGGATTGGCCACCGGGTTGTGGACCGAACGAATAAAACCTTAGACTATTAGCAGTCGTATCGACTTCTGATTGTGTCGACTTAAACGATGTCGTCTTGTCGATGTCGGTGTGTAGATCTCTATCACACTAGTTAATCTGTATTATATGTATGTTATGGGCTAAAAGTCAATGAGGCTATATGAACAGTCGTATTACCCAGAAAGGGTAGGCAAGGGATGCCAGGTACGTAATCATAGAAACTTCTCTATGTGTATCAAAGTATGTGAAAGCCTGTGATAGCCTGTGATCTATTTAGATAGTATAATGTTCTAATTCTTGCATGTATGTATGCATGGGATGGGATTGATATGATGAAGGGGAAGAAGGTCGCATAGCGATCGGTGGCTTTGCCACATAGGTCACATAGTGATCGGTCTTTATGACAGGCAGCATAGCTGTCAAAATACTACAATGTATTATTAAGGTCACATGGCAATCGGTGGCTTTGCCACATAGGTCACACAGTGATCGGTTTTTATGATAGGCAGCACAGCTGTCAATATGGTGTGTAGCGGATGGAGGGTTGATTGTAGAAATCCCTACGGTGTGATTGTTGGTACGGGGTGTGTAGAGGATGGACTCTTAGGTTTGGGATGGGACATGTTGTATGTAAATATTATGTTGCCATTGTGTATGGGCCAAGGACCATAATGTGTTTGTGGACCTCAAGGCTTTTATGTGTTTTCGGGATTCGCACACTAAGTATTGGTGACTCACCCTTTTATTTTCCCAACTTTTCAAATGAGCAATAGATCATGGACATGGGAGCCGAGGCGGACTCGAGGGGCCATCAAGTCTTTTATCTTTATAGGCTATTTTCGATTTTTCTTCACGTTTCAATTTTGGGATTATTTTTGTAATAAGGCCTCTATAACTTAGGTGATCGGACCATATTTTTTTTTATGTTACGTCTTATAAACTTATGTTTTCAAAGTCTTAATTATAAAGTGAAAGGAAAATGGGTTTCCAGCATGTTCAACGCAAATGTTAAAGTTTCTTTAAAAATGTCACAATTAATGATTAATCGGTTAAAATAAACTGAGATTTTCAAAACCCTTCAAAGCAAAGTTTTCAACATTCAACCCGTAGCATACTAGATCCGGTCATGACGTATGGGTCGAGTTTGGGGTGTTACATTTTGGTATCGAGCCAGTTGAAACTAGAAATTTGTGAAATGGGTCGATAGTGATTTGTAAAAGTGATATAAGTTTGAGAAAAGTTCGGTTGAGATATGGCTTTGAGTCTCTGACACCCAATCCACGAGTAAGTATTCTAAACTCATTATGTGATATGCATGTTGGGCTTGATGGGCTTTATGGGGACGTGAGGCTAGTATGCTAGAGCTAATGGACTTTAGGTTTAGTATAAACAATTCTTCAAATCTCATAAGACTTAATTTCTAATTAAACATATCGTGAACAAGTCACGGTGTTAGGGTGTGGTAACAGCATACGCATGTCTAGGATTGGATCCGAGGAGAGCTTGGTATTTAAGCGGCCTAGCGGCTCACCTCCTCTTTTCTAGAATCCTACAGTGCGTAGTGTTTGTTCACTCTAACCGAGAGGGCTTGTTGACGAGCCAAAATTTATAACTAAAACCGAAAAGGACCAACCACCTATTTTTGTAAAATTACTTATATCCCTAGTTTTGTAAAATTTTGAAATACCTTGATTTGTGAAAACTTCCCAAAATACCTGGATTTGTAAAATTACCAAAATTTGTAAAATTACCCCCCTATTGGCAAAATTACCAAAATACCCCCAGATTGTAAAATTACCAAAATACTCCTATTTTGTAAAATCGCCAAGATACCCTATTTTGGAAAATTACAAAAATACCCTATAGGATAAAATTATGAAAATACCTCTGGTAGTGAAATGAAAAAATACCTTTATGTGACGAATGTGAGTTCATGGATGCTACTTATATGTTGATGTGTGATGGTTGAATGTATGTGGATTCTAGAGCTAGAAATCTGAGACTTGAGAACTGAACCTTGTAGATAGAGTTGAATTGAAAGAACTCTTATTAAAACTACTTTCCATAAGATTATTCATTATTAATCGGTGGAAGAAATTAATAATTCATAAAATTCCCAATCGGATAAGCGAATCGGTAGAATGAGTACTAGAGGGCGTGGTGTGCGTGGTAAGGTAGGGACGGGATTCTTTGTGTCGGAATCGGTAGGGTGCAGTCACGAGTCGGGAATAAGGTGCCAGTGCCACCAGTTGTGGAGGCAAAATTTTAGGATCGACGGTTGAAAATGATGCGGTATCTCAGGCGATGTTGAGGGTGTTAGAGAGGGTTGCTTTGGGGCAAGTATGGGCACGAGAGCCCGAAAATCTATGTCGGAGCGACTTAGAGCTAATGGGGCAGAAGTGTTTAGAGGAATTTTTAGTATAGCCCAAGAGTCTGGTGAGTATTGGTTGGAGGCGATCGAACACATAATGGATGATCTAGATTTTACGGAAGAAGAGAAGCTGAAAGGAGTAGTGTCCCTTCTCCGGGACGAAGCTTATCAATGGTGGCTTACGGTTAAGGATGGTGTAGTGGTGACCGTATCACAGGGATTACTTTAGAACGGCGTTCTGAGTAAGTACATTGGAGCGAGTTATGTGGATCTTGACGTAGAGCATTTCTGAATCTGGTTTAGAAAAGTAGGTCGGTTGCGGCGTATGAAGCAAAATTCTTATGCTTGAGCCGTTATGCTCGAGGGATAGTGGCCACAGAACATGAGCATTGTGTTCAATTTGAAGATGGCCTGAAGGATGATTTATGTGTTTTGATAGCTCCACGGCGAGGAGAGAATTTCTTTGTGCTTGTGGAGAAGGCTAAGATAGTGAGGAGGTAAAGCGAATGGAAAAGTGAATCGGGATAAAGATAGAAGTGGAAGTAGGAGGAATTTTGGATCGTCGGGAGCGGTGGGCGTACTCGGAAAAGACCTAGGTCGGATGGGCGAGCAGGTGGAGAGACTTCTTGCTAACCGGACATGGAGGTGTGTTCACCGTGGTAAATTCTATGTAGGTGAGTGTTGGGCGAGCGGTGGAAACTACTTTAGGTGTGGGTCTTTGGACCATCAGATTAGGGATTGTCCACAGCCACGGAGCGATGTAGGACCGTGAGGCGGAAATGCTCGGCCGGTAGATGAGGTCGAAGCCACGGAGGGGTCGTGGTCCGGCTAGAGGTGGTAACGATTTGATTGGGGTCATGGAGCACCAAGTGAGGGCAAAACACTTGAGGCGAGATAGCGAGGGTTAGTCTATGCTACCAGACGTCGAGAGGAGGCTGACGCACCGGATGTTATAATCGGTACGTTTTTAATATTTGGGTTGCCTTATACTGCATTGATTGACATTGGGTCGACACATTCATATGTTGCTAGTAGTGTGTCTGGAACTTTAAGTTTAGATTTCGAGATTACCCCTAGGGCGATGACTGTAATTAGCCCATTAGGACAATCTGTGGTAGTAGATAAACTCTATCAGGAGGTACCCTTAGAAGTTCAGGGAATAGTTTTCCTGACTGATCTGATAGAATTACCGTTCGGGGAGTTCGACTCAATATTAGGCATGGATTGGCTGGTGAAGTACCAAGCTAATTTAGATTGTGCAGCCAAGCTTATGGTGTTGAAAACCCCCGAGGGTGGTGAAGTGTTGGAGATAGGAGAAAGGGGGAATTGTCTGTCAAATGTAGTGACTACCCTAAAAGCAGAAAGGATGGTGAGAAAAAGATGCGAGGCAGTTTTAATGTTTGTTCCGGCTCTAGAAGCCAAGGACCTAACTATTGGGGACATTAGGACGGTGACAGAATTTCCTGATGTTTTCCCAGAAGAGCTTCCGGGATTACCTCCGGATCATGAAGTGGAGTTTGGTATCGATCTTCTTTTGAGAACAGCATCAGTGTCTATCGCTCCATATAGGATGGCGCCAAAGGAGTTGGTAGAGTTGAACGCACAAACACAAGAGTTGTTAGATAAAGGATTTATTTGACCAAGTGTGTCGCCTTGGGGAGCACCGGTGTTATTTGTTAAGAAGAAGGATGGATCAATGCGTATGTGCATTGACTATCGTCAGTTGAACAAGTTGACTACCAAGAACAAGTATCCGTTGCCAAGGATTGATGACTTGTTCGATCAACTGAAAGGGGCGTCAGTGTTCTCAAAGATAGATTTGAGATCAGGATACCATCAGCTTAAGGTCAAAGAATCGGGTATTCATAAGATAGCTTTTGGGACCCGTTATGGCCATTACGAATTTTTGGTAATGCCATTTGGGTTGACTAACGCACTAGCGGTGTTTATGGATTTGATGAACCGAGTGTTCCAACCCTACTTGGATCGGTTTGTCGTGGTATTTATAGATGATATCTCGGTTTACTCAAGATCAGAAGAGGAGCATAATTCATATCTGCGAGTGGTTTTGCACATTCTAAAGGAGAAGCTGTTGTATGTCAAATTCAGTAAGTGCGAATTTTGGCTAAGTGAAGTTACTTTTCTAGGCCACATTGTGTCGGCAGAGGGGATTAGGGTTGACCCTCGAAAAATTGAAGCGGTGTTGGATTGGAAGCCGCCTAAGTGCATGGCAAAAATTGAGTTTTCTTGAGTGCGGCGGTACTATCAAAGGTTTGTTGAAGGATTTTCTTCAATCGTGGCACCATTGACTAAGTTATTACGAAAAGGAGTTCTATTTGTTTGGTCTAGTAACCCGATAAAGAGTTTGAGAAGTTGAAAAGGAATTTGTGAGGCCGGTATTGATTCAACGGAGGTGGAAAGGAATTAAGTAATTTACTATGATCGTCACACAAGGGACTAGGATGCGTGTTGATGCAAGATGGAAAGGTTGTTGCATATGCATCTCGGCGATTAAGACCGCACGAAGCAAATTATCCACCATGATTTGGAGTTTGCGGTGGTGGTTTTTGCTTTAAAGATTTGGAGACATTATTTGTATGGGGAGAAATCTGTTATTTATACAGATCATAAAAGCCTAAAATACCTTTTGACCTAGAAGGAGTTGAATTTAAGATAGAGGAGGTGGATCAAGCTGTTAAAGGATTGTGATTGCTCGATCGAGTACCATCCGGGTAAACCAAATGTGGTGGCGGATGCCTTAAGTCGTAAAGTAATCTTTGACTTGAGGGCAATGTTTGCTTACCTTAGTTTGTATGATGATGGGAGCTTATTGGCTGAACTTCAAGTGAAACCCTCTTGGGTCAGTCAAGTTAAGGAGAAGCAGCAGACTGATGAGTTGCTAAAGGAGAAGTTTCATGTAGGATCAAGTGATGGATCGACAGACTTCAGTATGAATGAGGAAGGACTGTTATGTTTTCAAGGGAGAGTTTGCATGCCAAAAGATATGGAATTGAGGCATAGGATTTTGCAAGAAGCGCATGGAAGTTCATCGCTATGCACCGGAGGAGTAAGATGTATCGGGATTCTGGGATCGATTACGGTGGTGGGCTTGAAGCATGAAATGGCGAATTGGTGAGTAAGTGTTTGACCTGTCAGCAGGTAAAGGTGGAGCATCAGTTACCATCAGGGTTGTTGCAGCCAGTGAAGATTCCACAATGGAAATGGGAAAGGATCATAATCGACTTTGTTAGTGGGCTATCCCTTATGCCTACTAAGAAAGGTTCAGTCTGGGTGATTGTTGATCGCTTGACGAAATCTGCTCACTTCATACCAGTACGTGTCAATTACTCTCTGCAGAAGCTGGCTAGGTTATATATAGCGGAGGTAGTGAGGTTGTATAGAGTACCGATATCAATCATATTGGACGGGGACACGAGGTTCATCATCGCGATTTTGGAAGGCTTTTCATCAAGCGTTGGAGTGCAGTTGGATTTGATATAACGTTTCATCCTCGAGACGGATGGGCGATCGGCGGGTAATTCGAGATCTTGGAGGACATGTTAAGGGATGTGTTATTAATTTTGGAGGTAGTTGGGAAGAGTTTTTGTCGTTGGCGGAGTTTGCTTACAACAATAACTCTGGGTCTAGTATTGAGATGGCGTCCTATGAAGCATTATGCGGGTGGAAGTTTTGTACTCCTACATTGGGCGGAATTAGGGAACATCGGTTACGGGTTGCAGTTGGTTCTGAGACCAAGGAGAAGGTTGAGTTAATTCAGCTCGACTAAAGGCGTCGGACCGACGAAGTCCTATGCAAACTTGAAGCGTAAGGACATAGAGTTTGCAGTGGGTGACAAGGTGTTCTTGAAGGTGTCGCCATGGAAAAAAGTACTGAGGTTTAGACGAAAGGGTAAATTAAGTCCCAGATTTATCGGGCCTTACCGGGTGTTGAAACAAGTCAGACCAATAGCCTATCAGCTTGAGCTACCTTCAAAGTTAAGCTAGATTCACAATGTGTTTCATGTCTCTATGCTAAGACAATATCGTTCAGATCTGTCTCATGTGGTGCCTGTGGAGGAAATCGAGGTAAGACCTGACCTATCCTTTGAAGAGGAACCAGTGGAAATCTTGGATCGTGATGTCAAAGTGTTGTGAAGGAAGACAGTTCCATTGGTTAAGGTTCTATGGCGGAATCACAGTTCTAAGGAGGCTACATGGGAACGGAGGAGGCGATCGATAGTAGTACCCGCATCTATTCTGATCAGGTAATTTTGAGGTCAAAATTTCTTTAAGGGGGTAGAACTGTAACATCCTGAATTAATGGGTCTATGCGTTTAATGTGTGGTTATGTGTAATGTGTTAATTAGAGTGTTTGGGGTCAGTTGGGCTCGGGATAGGGTAGGGCCTTGGTTAAATTTTTGTTTGGACACTATAGGGTTTAAAAGATGGTATCTGTGGTTTAAATTACAAAATGGGCTTGTGGCCCAGTAGCAAGGGCGCTGCAAAGGAGCGATAAGGTGGCGTCATTAGCAGGTGAAGGGGCCCAAGTTATGGCCACTTGGAGCCCATGTATTTGGGCCATTTTCGGCACTTAAAGGAGGAGCAAGTGGGACGGCAATAAGGCTTAAAATTAAGAGGGACTAAATGACTTGGATAATGTGGATAATGTGCTAATAAAGGAAGGAAGAGGTAGTGTTATTTAGGCCTCTTTTGGAGGTGTAAATGGATAAAGATAAGGGAGAAAGAATAGGAGTTATCTGCTGAACAGCCAGTGGTGGCCAAATTTCCATCTCTTGGAGGGGGAAGAAATCGGTTTGATATGCGGAGGGTGCCAAAATTTCCCTCATTAATTGATTAGTTTTAGTTAGGAAGGGCATTTTCGCTTTTGAGAGGTAGGTGCCAAATTCTCTTTAATTAGGGGATATCTCTTCAATTCTGGCATTTGAACCCCATTCTCTTAATCTTTTCTCTCATTCTCTATTCTCTTCTACAAGCCGAAACCCCAGTCAATCATTGCAATCTTTTCTTTTGATTTCTTCAGAAGTTGAAACCTCTTATTTCACTCTCTTCTTTATTTTTTTCCTCTTCTGCCAATTTTTCCATTAAGCCGAAATCTTCAAGGGGTTGTCGAATTCTCTGTAAAGGTAGGTGCCGATTTCTTCAAATCTATTTTTTTTTTTTTTCTTTCTCTTTCGGTTTTTAGAAGACAAAGCCGAAAGGCTAATGGATTGTTGGTTTCTTGTGTCTACGTGTTGGGTGACATTCGGGAAGTGAAGTAGATCGCGTAGATCTAAAAGTCGAAATCATTAGTCTCTGAACCTCATATCTCTCTTTTCGGGATTTCAAGGTTAGGGGTTCTCTTTAGATTTCGTTAGATTCGCTATTGTAATTGTGATCTTAACCATATGTTATGATGGTTGCAACTGATAAGGTCTTCTAATGGAATCAAATATCGATCAGGTGAAGGAGGGGATTGGATCTATTAAACCAATCCCTAAGTTTAAGAAGCGAGTGGTGTCATCAGTTTGGGATTGGCCACCGGGTTGTGGACCAGCTTCAGAACAAAACCTTAGACTATTAGCAGTCGTATCGGCTTCTGATTGTGTCGACTTAGACAGTATCGTCTTATCAGTAATCAAGTGTGTAGATCTCTATCACACTAGTTAATCTGTATTATATGTATGTTATGGGCTAAAAGTCAGAAAATGAGGCTGTATGAACAGTCGTATTACCCAGAAAGGGTAGGCAAGGGATGCCATGTACGTAATCATAGAAACTTCTCTATGTATATCAAAGTATGTGAAAGTCTGTGATCTGTTTAGATAGTATAATGTTCTGATTCTTGCATGTATGTATGCATGGGATGGGATTGATATGATGAAGGGGAAGAAGGTCGCATAGCGATCAGTGGCTTTGCCACATAGGTCACACACGATGATCGGTCTTTATGATGAAAGACAAATTGTTGAAATACTACAATGTATTATTAAGGTCGTATGGCGATCGGTGGCTTTGCCACATAGGTCACATAGTGATCGGTCTTTATAATGACGACAAATTGTCGATATGGTGTGTAGCGAATGGAGGGTTGATTGTAGAAATCCCACGGTGTGATGGTTGATACAGGGGTGTGTAGAGGATGGACTCTTAGGTTTGGGATGGGACATGTTGCATGTAAATATTCATTGCCATTGTGTATGGGCCAAGGACCATAATGTGTTTGTGGGCCTCAAGGCTTTTATGTGTTTTGAGATTTGCACATTGAGTCTTGGTGACTTACCCTTTTATTTTCCCAACTTTTCGGATGAGCGATAGATCGTGGACATGGGAGCCGAGGCGGACTCGAGGGCCATCAAGTCTTTTATCTTCATAGGCTATTTTCGATTTTTCTTTACGTTTCAATTTTGGGATTATTTTTGTAATAAGGCCTCCATAACTTAGGTGATCGAACTATTTTTTTTTTATGTTCGCCTTATAAACTTATGTTTTCAAAGTCTTAATTATAAAGTGAAAGGAAAATGGGTTTTTCGGCATGTTCAACGAAAATGTTAAAGTTTCTTCAAAATGTCACAATTAATGATTAATCGGTTAAAATAAATGAGATTTTCAAAATCCTTCAAAGCAAAGTTTTCAACATTCAACCCAGAGCATACGAGATCCGGTCATGATGTATGGGCCGGGTTTGGGGTGTTACAAAGGAAGCAGGCTAGAAAGTTTAGATTTTGTTCCCTCGAGATGGTAGTGGAGTAGACTGAGGATTGAAGTCTTCCTGAGATAGTCATGAAGCAGATTGGAATGTTCAGATTTTGTTCCCTCGAAATGGTAGTGGAGCAAATCAAGATTGAAGTTTTCCGAGATAGTAAGGAAGCATTGGAAAGTTTAGATTTTGTTCTCTCGAGATGGTGGTGGAAGCGATCAAGATTGAAGTCTTCCTTGAGATAGTAAGGAAGCATTGGAAAGTTTAGATTTTGTTCCTCGTGATGGTAGTGGAGCGCAAGTCTCCTTGAGATAGTGTAGTTCAAATTTTGTTCCTAGAGATGGTAGTGGAGTTTGAAGATTGTAGTCTTCCGAGATAGTAAATTTCGAAAGTTGTTCCCACGAGATGGTAGTGGAGCAAATCAAGATTATAGTCTTATCTTCCTGATGTAGCAAGGGAGCAGACTAAATAAATATTGTAGATCTTGTCTCCTCGAGATAGCAGTGGGGCAAATTGAATTTGGTGAATCTTATCTCCATGTATTTGTAATGGAGCAGATTCAAGTTACCTAGCCTTATCTTCCTGAGGTAGCAAGGGAGCAGGCTGAAGATTATAGTCTTATCTTCCTGATCTAGCAAGGGAGCAAACTAAATAAAGATTGTCGATTTTGTCTCTTCTAGATAGAAATGGGGCATATCGAAGATGGCGAATCTTATCTTCCCAAGGTAGCAAGCGAGCAGATTTTAGCCAGTAGGGTTATCTTCTTGAGGTAGCAAGGGAGCAGGCTAAAAATTATAGTCTTATCTTCCTGATGTAGCAAGGGAGCAGACTAAATAAATATTGTATTCTTATCTTCCTGAAGTAGCAAGGGAGCAGACTAAAGATTGTGGATTTTGTCTCCTCGAGATAGCAGTGAGGCAGATCGAAGACGGCAAATCTTATTTTCCCGAGGTGGCAGGGGAGCAGATTTTAGCCACTAACCTTATCTTCCTGAGGTAGCAAGGGAGCAGGCTGAAGATGATAGTCTTATCTTCATGATGTAGCAAGGGAGTAGACTAAATAAAGATTGTAGTCTTAGGTTCCTGAGGTAGTAAGGGAGCAGACTAAAGATTGTCGATTTTGTCCCCTCGAGATAGTAGTGGGGCAGATCGAAGACGACGAACCTTATCTTCTTGAGGTAGCAAAGGAGCAGACTAAAGATTGAAGATGGAGAATCTTATCTTCCCGAGGTAGCAAGGGAGCATATTTAAGCCACATGTCTAGATTCCTTGAATTGGTTTGAAGTGCTAGTTCTCATGCCCCTGAAGATAAAGCGGAATGGAATGAAGCTGCTCAAAGAGAAAAAAAACTGAAAGGGGTCAAGATTTGGCAAAATCGGGCAAAATTAGACCTTTTAAAGTTTTTGCTCTATTCTTGTTACACGAAAATGAGCAAAGAGGGGCAGCTGTAATAGGACCAATTTGCCCGGGCCTATTAATTAACCCATTAATAAAACCAAAGTAACAAAAAAATAAACCAAAATATAAATTATAAACCAAAAACTAAAGATTAAATTGTTTACAGTCTAACTTACAAAACTTTGGCCCAAATTAAACTCAATCTAGGATTTCATCCCAGCCCGATACAAATGGAACCCAAACCTAAATAAAACCTAAACCAGGCTAGACCCAAATGGCCCAGACCCTAAAAGGATCCAATGCCCGATACAGAACAGATCTGATTCGCCCAAAATGGGCTAGGTATCTCAAAAACCTAGAAGGTTCTGGGGCTTCCTGGAGTCTCTGTTCACACGAGCGGCTCCTCCGCCTCGTCCACTCCACGTCACCACAAACAATTTTGGCCTCATGCTGGAATCTGTGAGAAGAAGTGAGAAAATAGTACTAGATAACAGCATACAGTATAGCAAAAATGTGTATTTCGATTTTGATTTTTCTATTTTTGGCTATAAAAAGAGCCTGATGTAAACACTGATTTTTTGGACGGAGGAATACGCAAAAAAAAAACACGAAATAAAACATATAATTTTTTTTTAAAAAAGGTCCCAGATATTATAAGATTTATTTATTTTCTATGTTACACTCTCGTTTCTTTTGCATGCATAGAAAAAGAAAGAATAAAAGAAAAGGTTTTCATACCGCTATCGGATCTCTGTTGGCTTTGCTATCATCGAAGTCCAGGCAGGGATTAGAAGGTTAAAAGCCTTTCGGTGTACTCAAATGGAGCCTAATCGACTTTCACACAACCATTCGTCATTCATGGTGGCAAAATGGCTGTCGATTTAGTTCGCTCAGCCGAGTAAAGAAAGCGGCGTTCTATGATTTTGTTTTGTGTTTGTTCGATTAAGAGTGTTAAGTGTGCTTGTGTTTTAGTTTTTTTTTTTTTTTTTGTCTTTGAAAATGTATTGAACGACATCATTAAAGCCAAATTCATTGGTTTTGAAACGGCGCCGTATAAGCCATGACCCGATGACCCGATCCAAACTCTACTAAACCCGCGTGGTTAGGGATCTGAGGGAGTAATTGCGCTATTGATTCCTTTGCTTAGCGCTGCCATGCAATTGAGTCCAATTTCTATTCCATTTTTTTTTCTTAGATTTTACCACAAAATTTTGGTATTGATTCCATTTTAGTTCGTGATTTAACTCTGCGTTTTGATAATTTGGAATATTTGTACTTTTAATCCCTGATTACTTTCACACATTCTATTTTAATACTTATTTCTGTATAATGGCTTTGTTCATTTCTAAATTAACCTTTTAATTTTATCTTCAATTCAATTAGGTTTTTCTATTCTTTTATTGTTTTAAATTTATTGATTTCTTTGGTTTTTTAATAAATTGTTTGGAATTAATTTATCAATTTTGATATGTTTTAAATTACTTACATATACTTTTATTATATACATTTTATCTTTTATTTCTAAATTCCTTTTTTAAATGTTTGTATGATTCAAAATTGATATAACATTGAATATAAATATTTTTTCATCATTATGTTGTATATATAAATGTTTACATATAAAATTTTACCAAAGTGTTTTCATTTCATGTATGTATTATTTTATGTATATTTATATATCCATATATTTTCATTTAAATTTGTATGTACATTTGAAATTATCGTTTGCCTATTTTAAACATTAATTATTCATATAAATGTATATAGGTTTGCATTCAAATTTTCCTTCAATATGTATATATTATTATTTTATGTATATATTTTACTTTAAATCTATCTATATGGGTATGTTTTTCTTATAAATTTAGTTAAATAACTTATATCTTTTAAAAAACTTTAATCTTATTCATATTTTTGTTCATTGCAAGACTTTAATCATACATAATTTACTTATATTAAGTTTTATTGCATATATATTACTTATATTATTTTTATTTACCATTTTGGTATACGATTTATTTTATTTTCTTTCTACATGTGATTTCTAAACTTCTATATGTATAATTTGTATGATATTGGTTGCAAATGTTTTTTCCTTTATGTTTTTTTTTTTTTTGCATATATTGATCACATTTGGTTTGTCTTAATTTATTCGATGATTCTTTCTTGATTGTCCTTATTACCTTCAAATGTTAATGTTGCATGGTGTATGAGGTATTGCAATTATATAAACTCTAATTAGCTCTTTTGTATTTCCATTATTGCTTTGAACTGCAATTTCATATTTGCAATATTATTTTCATCTGTGATTGTGGCTAAAACTTCAAACTTATTCATGCAAAGTTTTTATCCAAACAAATTAAATTAAAATATGTTTTGAGTTATCATTGAAAGTTTTTCAAAATAATGTGATATTTTGATATTTGGAAATACAAGAAATCGTGCCCTAACGTATTGGACTGCGGTTTTGCGTTGGACCAAATAGCTTAATACCTTTTTTAATCACAAGTTTTAGAAATCGTGAAACGATCTCGACTTTAAGGATTCAAAATATTTCATCCTAACATATTGGGAGTAGTATTTTTGTTCTTTTGAAATGAAGTAAGTTTTACGTTTAAAATTGGGATATTCCAACCCTTTTTCAGAGAAATTTCATTTTCAAAACTCTTCAAATTTTCGATGTTAGGACATCATTTAATCAAATTGGTACCAATTTTGGGCGTATGAGGGTACTAGCCTTTCTTTTTACGTAACCGACTCCCTAACCCATTTTTTTTAAATTTCGCAGGCCAAAATTAATTTTTAAAGATGAAACATTTTACGAGGTGATCCGATTACACCTAAATAAAAAAGATCGGTGGCGACTCCATATTTTTTTAAAGTCGATCCTGTTGTTTTTCCAAACATAAGAAAAGATGGTTTCGACAATCATAATAAAAAATTATTATTATTTACTTTTACCAAATGACGATAGATTGATTGGTCCACACATATCAATATGAACAAGTTAAAGAGGCTCGGTTACTCTTGATGTTGCTTCTTTTGGGAAGCTTGATCTTGCATGCTTGCTTAGGAGACACGTCTTATACAATTGATTAGGATGGTTAATGGTTGGAATTCCTTTAACCATCTTCTTTTTCTCCGAGAACTTTGAGTGCTCCAAAATTTAAGTGGCCAAATCTCATGTGCCAACCATATTTCATCCTTTACACTAGCCTTCAAGCACTTTGCTTCAATTGTCTTGAGATTTAACATAAACATTTTATTCTTCAACATGGATACTTTAGCAAACAAGTTGGCATACTAATCTCTTAGCCAAAGGAAACAATCTTTCATGTGAATATCATAACCCTTTTCAAGGAGTTGTTCCAAACTCAAAATATTGCTTTTTAACTTGGGAACATAGTAAACATTAGTAATAAGGCTATGACCACCATCCTTTAGAGAAATTAGAATGGTATATTTCCCTTGGATTTGGACTTTCGAAGAGTCTCCAAATGAAACATTGCCTCTAACCTTCCCATCAAGCTTCTCAAAAGCCTCTTTGCATCTGCACATGTGATTGCTTGCTCCATTGTCAAGATACCATATGTTTGCATCATTTCTTTCTTCATTCTTATGTGCTAGCAATAAAGTTGGCTCTTCCACATCTTGTTGATCTTTAATGAGATTGACCCTTCTCTTCATTTTTGTTAGAATCATTTTGGCATTCTGAAGAAAAGTTGTCAAAATTATGACAATTGTAACGTTCAACACTAAACTTATCATACCTCCTTTCATTCGATCTTCGATAATTAACTCTTCCACTTCCTCTCACTCTTCCACGATTTCCAGTTGATGGGCTCCCATTATCGTTGTTGCTATTTTCACGATCACCTATTTCACACCCTCATTGTCCATAACCTCGTTCGTGACCTCTTTGTTTATTTTCTTTTCAACAACCTTGGCTTTGAGAGCTTATTCTTAGGACTCATCTTGTCTCCTCTTGAATTTGTCTTATTGTGCTTGCAACTCACCCATTACTTGTTCAATAGTCATAGAGTTTAAATCTTTTGACTCAATGACACAAACCACATAATCAAACTTTGAAACAAAATAATAAAGGATCTTTTCAATAACACGAACCTTTTCTAAGGTATCTCCATATCTCTTCATTTAATTTACAATAGCCAACACCCTTGAATAATAGTCCAAAATTGAATCGGATTTGTAACACCCCTTACGCATGCTTGACACTGAAACAGGGTACGAGGCATTACCTAACTTAAACATATACTCACATACAATTTTGGGTCATAAAAGTGTGTTCAAATTTCTATTTTGGCAAAATTACCAGCTATTCAAAACATTTCAAAATTTCTATTTTGGAAAAATTACCAGTTTGCCCTTAGACTTTCACAAAATTATGATTTTGCCCCTAGGCTCGTAAAATGATTCTAATCAAATTTCCTCCTTTAACAAGCCTAGCTAAAGATTTATTACTCCTATAGCAACTCACAATACCAATTATTTCACACATTAACTACCTAATTTCCAACCTTTATAAAAAGGTCCTTTTTAGGTGTTTTCATGAAAACTCCTTTCACAAAAGTTGTTTATTTAACAACCAAGTTTCATTTCCTTCCATAAAAGTTTAGCAAACATCACTAATTTTCCCATGGAAAAACCCTAGACTTTCAACCAATTTGCAAAATAGTCCCCTCATTAGCTAGCTTAAGCTACAAGGGTTCCAAAAGTACAAAATTATAAAAAATGAACATCAAAAACACTTACTTGCAATGATTAAAGGTTGCTAAAATTTTCAAGCTCCCATGGCCCTTTCTTGAGTGTAGAGAGAAGGGTGAATGAAAAAGATGACAACTTTCCCTTATTTTATTCTATTTCTCCAATTAAGTCACCTAATCCACCAACCTTGACCAATTTTTCATTTCCTTGTCCCCTATGACCGGCCAACACATTACTAAGGGCCTAATTGCACATTAGGGACCTCCAACTTAATATTCTATAGCTATTTGACACCTTTAGCATGTAGAACAAAACTTTCGCACTTTATGTGATTTAATCTTTTTTCAAAATTAAGCATGCAATCACTAAAATTAATGCACCAAAATTTTCATGCACCCACATAATCATGCTAGAACACATAAAATAATATTAAAACTAATTTTTCCAACCTCAGATTAGTGGTTTCGAAACCATTGTTTCAACTAGCCCCAAAATCGGACTATTACAATTCTCCCCCTTAGGGATTTTCATCCTCGAAAATCTTACCAGCAAAAAGGTTCGTATTGGTCTCTTATGGTCTCCTCGTGTTCCCATATGGCTTCTTCAACCCGATTTCTATGCCATAATACTTTTACAAGTGCTATACTTTTATTACTCAATTGTTTGACCTCTCGATCTAAAATCTTAACTTGCTCTTCACCATAGGTCATGTCTGAACAAAGCTCAACCTCTATTGGTGAAATCATGTGTGATGGGTCAGAACGATAGCGGCATAACATAGACACATGGAATACATCATGAATCTTATCCAACTCCGATGGCAAAGCCAAATGATAGGCTACCGACCCTATCCTCCTGTAATCTCATACGGTCTGATAAAATGTGGACTTAACTTGCCTTTCCTACCAAATCTGAGGACTTTCTTCCACGAAGATACTTTCAAAAATACCTTAACATCGACTTGAAACTCAATCTCTTTCCGTTTCAAGTCCACGTAGGATTTCTGTCTATCCGAAGTGGCCTTCAAGCAACCATGAATCACTTTTACTTTTTCTTAGATTTTTCTGACCAAATCAACCCCGTGTATCTGATTTTCCTTGAGTTCAGACCAATACAAAGGTGTTCGGTACTTACGCCCATACAAGGCCTCATAAGGTGCCATTTTCAAACTCGACTAATAACTATTGTTGTAGGCAAACTCTACCAATGGTAAGTACTTTTCCCAACTACCTTGGAACTCAGGAACACAACATCGCAACATATCTTCAAGAATCTAAATTACTCTCTCCGACTGACCGTCGGTTTGTGGATGGAAAGCAGTACTAAAATTCAACTTTGTCCCCAAAGCGTCTTGCAACTTTTTTCCAAAATCGTGATGCGAACCTCGGATCTCTATCCGAAATGATCGATAAAGGTACTCCATGAAGTCTCACAATTTTAGAAACATACAGATCGGCTAGTTTTTCAAGTGGATAATCAGTACGCACCGGTATAAAATGAGCCGACTTAGTCAGCCCATCAACCACAACCCATACAGCATCTTTCTTCTTTGATGTTAACGGCAAACTAGACACAAAATCCATGGTAATATGGTCCCATTTCCACTTGGGAACCATCACAGGCTGAAGTAAACATGAAGGTACTTGGTGCTCGGCCTTCACTTGCTGACAAATTAAACACTTAGAGACAAACTCTAAGATGTCTCTTTTCATCCCCGACCACCAATACATTTTCTTCAGGTCATTATACATTTTCACATTACCCGAATGGATAGACATACAACTGCTATGTGCTTCATGCAAAATCTTCTGAATAAGCTCATCATTTTTGGATACACAAATTCTATCTCGAAACATTAAACAGCCATCTGAACCAATCCAAAAATCTAATTCCATACCCGTCTCGCACTGAGTTATTTTAGCTTTCAACTCTTCATCACCTTTTTAAGCTTTGCAAATCTCTTGCAAAAACATTGGTTTCGCTCTCAGCTCGACTAAAATTGATCCATCGTCAGTCACAAACAACTAAGTATTCATAGCCCTCAAGGCAAACAATGACTTCCTACTCAAAGCATCGGCGACCACATTCGCCTTTCCAGGGTAATAGTCAATTATCAACTCATAATCTTTTATCAGCTCTAACCATCTCTGCTGCCGTAGGTTTAACTCCTTTTGAGTCATCAAATACTTTAAGCTTTTATGGTCAGTGAATACTCAGCACCTCTCACCATACAAATGGTGTCTTCAAATTTTCAGTGCGAACACTATGGCGGCTAGCTCTAAATCGTGAGTTGGGTAGTTTTTCTCATCCGGCTTCAGTTGTCTCGAGGCATAAGCTATTACCATGCCTTCTTGCATAAGCACACACCCCAATCCATTTAAGGGTGTATCGCTATACACCACAATTTCCTTTCTCGGTTCCGGTTGCACTAAAACTGGGGTTCAATCAACAATGCTTTTAGCTCCTCAAAACTCTTTTGGCACTTCTTTGTCCATTCAAACTTAACATCTTTCTATAGCAACCACATCATCGATGTAGCAATCATAGAGAATCCCTTGACAAACCGTCTATAATATCCCGCTAAGCCCAAAAAGCTTCTAATTTCTGATACATTCCTCTATAGTTTCCACTCCACAATAGCCGAGATCTTACTCGGGTTAACTCTAATTCCATCACCCGACACGATGTGTCCTAAGAATCCGACCTTTCGGAGCCAAAACTCGCTTTTTCTAAACTTGGCATACAACTTCTTATCTCTTAAAGTTTGCAAAATAGTTCTCAAATGCTCTATATGCTCACTCTCATCTCAAGAATAAATTAATATGTCATCAATAAAAAACAACTACAAACTTATCCAAGAACAGTCGAAAAATACGGTTCATTAAATCCATAAATACGGCAGGAGCATTTGTCAAGCCAAAGAACATGACGAAACTCATAATGGCCATATCTCATCCGAAATACAGTTTTCGGTATATCTTGTTCCTTAACTCTCAACTGGTAATAACCAAACCTCAGGTCTATCTTAGAAAACATTATGGCTCCCTTCAATTGGTCAAACAAATCGTCGATCCTTGGCAAAGGATACTTGTTCTTAATCGTTACCTTGTTGAGTTGTAGGTAGTCTATACATAACCTCATCGATCTATCTTTCTTTTTCACAAAATGCACGGGAGCACCCCACGGAGAATATGTAACATCCCGAATTTGGGCCTAGTAGAATTGGGCCAAATGGGCCTTGGGCGTAGTAGCAGTTAAAATTTTTTTTGGAATAAGAGAACGACTTTAATGCAAGTTGGATCTAGTAGGTGAGGGATTTTAGAAGGTTAGGGGGCTTCTATGAAGTCCCGGTTTCAAGTTAGGCCTTAGGAAAAATTTTGGTTTTAGGTGAATAAAACCCTAGGAGTTAGTAGGTAGGCTTTAAGAATAAAATGTGGAGAAAATGACACAAGTGGAGTGTGTGTTGTAGTGGCAAAGTGACGCCACTGAGGGAGCAAGGGAGTGACGCCATAGGAAGGAAGGAGATCCAAGGTTCAAGGCGTGGCACTTGCATTTCTTTTTGGTATTTTTTCAAAATGGATTTAGACCTTGGCCATAGATTTATATTTAGTTGCGCATGGTCTTAGACACAAAAGGAGTTTGTGGCTTAGTGGCAAGTGGTGTGAATTGGCTGATGGGAGAGCTTGGGTTTGAATCTTATGGAAAGCAAGGGAGTATTTATTTTGTGGATTGGAAGGCAAGAGTTTGAGTTGGATTTAAACTCTACTGAGGAGGGATCCCACATCAAAAGATACAAAGAAGGAAGGTGAGAAGCTAGCTATATATAGAGCTGTCTAGGAGGAGAATAAGCATACCTGGTTGGCGTTGGACGTAGGAGTGCTCGGAGCGCGGTTTAGCAACTTCAAACTCCTATCAAGTGTATATTCTCTCTACTCTAGCTGTAGAGCGGCAAATGCCAAAATGCCGATCACACGAGCGTGCAAGCGCACGTGTGGGGGCTTCGACGCGATAGTTGAGGCCATCATGAGTGTTCTTGTGGGTTAGGCTATTTGGGCCGAAAAGGGCCAAGTAGGCCCAATGGGCCCGTGGGCCCATATGAATAAATTGTATGGTTGTGTAATAGATAGTGAACTGGACTATAGAAATCTTGTATCTGTGGCTAGATTTGGGCTAAGTGGGCTACACGAGCGTGTGGGCTCACGTGGGCCGAATAAGGGGCCTCGGGTCCATTTACACCGTTATGACCATTTAAGTTATCTGAGTCGCTCGGGGCGACAGCAGGCCTTTGGAAAGGCTATTAAATTACCGAAATACTCCTAGTTTGTGAAATTACCGAAATACCCCTAGTTTGTAAAATTATCGAAATACCCCTGATTTGTAAAATTACCAAAATACCCCTAGTTTGTAAAATTACCGAAATACCCTTGGTTTGTAAAATTATAGAAATACCCCTGGTTTGTGAAATACCAAAATACCATTGGTTTGTAAAATTACTGAAATACCCCTAGTTTGTGAAATTACCAAAATACCCCTGGTTTATAAAATTATCAAAATACCCCTGGTTTGCAAAATTACTAAAACACCCCTAGTTTGTAAAATTACCAAAATACCCCCAGTTTATAAGATTACTATTTTACCCCTAAATGTCAAAATGACCGTTGTACCCTCGTGGTAGTACTAGCGTTTTATGTGTTAATTGTATGATTGATTATGTTTGAGATACATTGCATATAGGAATTAGTTATGAGTAGAATTACCGAACTACCCCTGAAGGGTAGGATTATCGAAATACCCTTACAGGGTAAAATGACTAATTTGCCTTGTAAGTAAGTGATTGGATTGTGCTATGATATTACCGGAATACCCTTACAGGGTAAAATGACTGATATGCTTTTATTACATGTTTAAATGATTTTTATTGAGCATGGCCATTCTGCATACACGTGTAATGAGTGAGCATAGCATACACGACATATTGCATTGGGTTGGGATATTGATGATCGGGGAAGTATATATCGGTGGCTCTGCCACATTCTGTATAATGGCTATATGCCAACCTAAATATGGCTCCGTGCCATCTTGATTATGGCTTTGTGCCAATCGTATTTACCCAAGGCTATGTGTCGATTATATTACCGTCGCTGATGGCTATGTGCCAAGCATAATACAGTTATTAATGACTCTGTGTCAATCATATTCACCTAGGGCGGTGTGCTGATTATATTATTATTTCGGTGGCTCTGCCACATTGTTTCGATGGCTTGGTGCCACACATATCAGTGACTCTGTCACGTTATATCGACTTTAAGCAGTGTGACAGTCAGCATGACTGCCAAAGAGGAGTGTAGAGGATAGAGGGTTGATTGTAGAAATCCCCACAGGTGTGTTGAGGATGGACATATGGAATGGAGTGTAGAGGATGGAATACTAGGTTGGGTTGGGTTACATTGCATTCACTATTTATGCCATGTTGTTTGGGCTACGGCCCAGTTCGAATTGTATGGGCTTCGGCCAATTTCATTACTATGAGAGCTAAGGCTCAATGTGCTTCTGTGGTCTTAGGCCCAGTTATCGTTCGTATAAGAGATTACACACTGAGTTCTCGAAACTCACCCCTCTGTTTAATTTTGCAGGTAATTCCTAGCTTTGCGGATTTGGAGCTAAGGTGAACTCTGTGGTGGCCATACATTGTAGCTTAATAAATTCTATTTTACGATACTATAGATTTTATTTAAATTTGGGTTTTTGTTTTGTAATAAGGCCTTTGGTATTTTGTTTTGGCTTTAGCTTTTAATTGATTCTCGCTATTAATTTTGAATGCTCAATTTGGGATTTTCTAAAACATTAATAACGGTTTTTCTATAATGTTAATACACTTTACAAACTATAATGGATAAAACTCTAGATTTTCTTAATGTTGATAACTCTTTTCAAAATATCGCATGTCTACAATAATTTAAATGTCATTTTTCTGAAACTCATTGAGTTGGATTAATTATAAACAAGATCATCAAAAATAGCAACGAAAATGTTTTTTCAAAGAGAACTATAAAACAAATTGGACTTTTCACAAAAGTTGATATTTTTAATGAACGCGTAGATTCTTTAACAACCTTTCCATGTGACATGCCAGATTCGGTCGTAACGTCTAGGCCGGGTTTGGGGTGTTACAGAATAGCTCGGTCTTGCAAAGCCCTTATCCGTTAACTCTTGTAACTGAGCCTTCAACTCTTTTAACTCCAATGGTTCCATCCTATATGGGGCAACGAAAATAGGTGCCGTACCAGGGACCAACTCAATACTAAATTCGACTTCTCTAATTGGAGGCAATCCAGGTAACTCCTCCGGAAACACGTCCAAGTACTCACATACCACAGGCACTAACTCAATCTTTACTTCCGACTCTTGGGTATTCAACACAAATGTAAGATGGGACTCATACCCTTTTCTCACGTATTTTTCAGCAGCCATAGAAGAAATCAATACAGGTAAGCTTTTTGGTTCACCTGATTCAACTCAAATAATATCCTCATTTTCACATCTCAATTCAATAAACTTACTACCACAATTTACTAACACGGTATGAAAAGTCAACCAATCCATGCCAAGAATTAAATCAAATTCATCAAACGATAATAGCATGAGGTTAGCCGAAAAATAATGGCCTCTAATCATCAAAGGACAGTTTCTACACACTTTGTCAACTATCACATGCTTTCCTAACAGATTTGAAACTTTTATCATGAATTCTATAGACTCAACAAGCATACCCATGCTAGACACCAATTTCATACAACCATACGAATGGTTAGAACCCAGATCAATCAAAGCAACAATAGAGATATCATGAAGAGAAAAAGTACCCGTAATCACATCTGGGGATGATGCCTCTTCATGAGCGCGAATAGCATATGTCCTTGCAGGAGCTTTACCCTCCAATCTCACGATGGAATCTCTAGGTCCACCTCTACTATTAACCCCACTTCTCGGGTTCTTCTATGGTATACCTCTCGAAGGAGCATTACTCGCCCGCACATCTTATTTTCTATCTTTCTCATCCATCTCAGGACAATCTTTGATAAAATGCTCTCGAGAACCACACTTGTAGCAAGCTCGATTGTTTCCCCAACACTCTCCAATACGTTGTCTACCACATCTTTAACACTTGGGTTTACTAGACTTCACATTACCCACACTTGCCATCGAGGTGGCTTGAACTCTAGAGTCCAAATATGTTTTACCACGATCTCGATGTAAATACTCGAATGAAATGATCATTTGAGGATGTTTTCCTTGGACCTCTTTGATTGGGATTGGAATGACTTACTCATCGACTTCTTCCTTGCTTCTCGGGCCTCAATCATAGCCTTTTTTTTCTCTTTGGCCAATTCCTCGGCCTTGCAAGCTCTCTCTACTAGCACAACAAATTATTTCAATTCTAGAAAACCAACAAATAACCAGATATCCTCATTCAATCCGTCCTCAAACCTTTTGCACATGATGGCTTGGTGGATACGCACTCCCGAGTGTATTTGCTGAGCCTCACGAATTCACACTCATACTCCATTACTATTACTCGACCTTGTTTCAATTCTAGAAATTCATTTCTCTTCTGGTCTATAAACCTCTGGCTAATATACTTTTTACGAAACTCTTCTTGGAAGAATTCCCAAGTTATCCTCTCCCTTGGTACAATTGACACAAGGGTGTTCCACCATTGGTAGGCCGAGTCTCGCAGGAGTGACACCACACACTTCATGCACTCCTCAGGTGTGCAAGACATCTCATCGAATACCCTAATGGTATTTTCTAGCCAGAACCCTGCCCTCTCCTGATCATCATCTTTATTAGCTCAGAATTCCTTAGCTCCTTGTATCTGGATTCTGTCAACCGGGGGCTTTTCCCTTCTTACCATTTCTATAGCTTAGGGAGCTACAAGGGTAGGCTGAGGAATAGATGGGGGTGGAGGAGGTGCAGTGTTCGAATTTACACGAACAAACTCCGAATACCATACATTCATCATGTGGAAGAAAGCTTCTCTAGCCCATCCGCCCCGACTCAGCGTCACAGGTCCACTCTCGACTAGCTCGGTCCTTTTAGCGGGAGCCGATGTATTACTTTCTACATCATCTGTCACTGTTCCGTCGGGATTCATTTACTATATAAAAATACATTTTAAATTGTTAGGAGTCATCACACTATCATAATTTATATATGGCATATAGCTAGACTCGTACACACGCTAGGTTAGTCTGAGAATCGACTAAACCATAGCTCTGATACCACTAAATGTAACATCCTTTACCCGTGTTTGACACCGGAACAGGGTACGAGGCATTACCTAACTTAAACACATACTCACATACATTTCTGGGTTATAAAAGTGTGTTTAAATTTAAAACTTCTCAATCTTCAACTCAAAATCCTTAATATGGGCTTACGAGGCCCAAAACACACTTTAAAAATAGTTCGGGACCAAATCGAGTTTTTTAGAAAACTTTGGAAAATGACACTGAAAACAGGGGCACACGCCCATGTGGAAGAGTAACACGCCCGTGTGACCTGATAACATGGCCATGTTGACGGACCGTGTAACACACACGACCTAAGCATTTAGAGACACACCCATGTCCCATGCCCGTGTAAATTTATTACTAAATTTGAACCTATAGGGGTTTTCACACGGCCTAGCACACGCACGTGTCCATAGCCCGTGTCTCTCACACGACCTTAACACGCCGTGTCTTAGCCCGTGTGCAAAAACCTTAACTTTCTATTTCTGACGTCAGCAACCTCATATGGTTATACGGCCAAGGCACACGCCCATGTCCTTAGACCGTGTGGTGATTTAAATTCCTAAATTTAGGTGCAGACTTCACATGGCCTGGGCACATGCCCATGTCCTATGGCCGTGCCTTTCACACGGTCAAGACACACGGTCGTGTCTCAGTCCGTGTGGTTACTACTGGGCATTCTATTTTTCCAACTTAGGATGCAGATAGACATACGGCCAAACTACACGCCTATGGGACAGACCGTGTGGACATAAACAAGGCTATTTACCAAACCCTTTTTTCACCCTTACTTATACCATTATAAGCCACGTCAAACAACCTACTTATTCATGCAATAATATACTAAATACCCAACCATGCAATTTGCTCATCCATGAAAAACATCATCATTTTCATATAACAATAATGAGTAATAGCCATCGATCGTGGCCTTATACAAAATGAATCAATTTCCAAAACAAGCCAACACTTTTGGCCAAAACAAGATGACACTTGACAAAGACTAAGTCCCTATACATGCCATACTCAAAATAATCAAACTTTACTATACCCAAAAGAATAGCTTGATAGTGTGAAACGAGCTCCGACTTCCTTCGAATCACCGAGTTAGCACTACAAGGAAATGGAAAAAAGAGAGAGTAAGCATAAAGCTTAGTAAGTTTACATGTAAACAATGAACACCATACCACATACTTATTCATCAAGAACATTTCATACAACTCAAGAACAATTCTAAACCTTGTAGTTGTACTTACTCATTTCAAATCTCACCACATCTCAAATACATATCATAAACATTGCTCACATTTATATGCACTTATACCCTGCACTTGTCATCACAAAATCTCATGTAATTTCACTTAGTCAAATTTTTCTATGAACACTTCGAAATATTACCGGATATACAGTGGTTTCGCACATAGCCCACCAAATAATCACATATCCACGGTGGTATCTCACATAGCCCACCAATAATCATAAATACGGTGGTATCGCACACAGCCCACCAATAATAATAATTACAGTGATATTGCACACAGCCCACCAAATACTAATAAATACGGTATTTATCCTTATCATTTTCCTAATTCAAAGGTTCATCCGAGAATTTCCTCACTTTCTATCATTTTGATAGATATCAATAATATTCATTCACAGTTCACATAATACATTTATATGTAAAAACATAATTAAAAAGGATGTATCATTTACATATAAACTTACCTCGATACAAAATACGTCAATTTAAAGTTTAGTCCGAAACCTTGCCTTTTCCTCAGTCAAGGTTGATTCCACGTTCTTCTTGATCTATAATGATATATTCACTTATTTAATCACCACGTTATTCAAAACATTTCAAATTTTCTATTTTGGAAAAGTTACCAGTTTGCCCTTAGACTTTCACAAAATTATGATTTTGCCCCTAGGCTTGTAAAACGATTCTAATCAAATTTCCTCCTTTAACAAGCCTAGATGAACATTTATTACTCTTATAGCAACTCACAATACCAATTATTTCACACATTAACTACTTAATTTCCAACCTTTACAAAAAGGTCCTTTTTAGGTGTTTTCATAAAAACTCCTTTCACAAAAGTTGTTTATTTAAAAACCAAGTTCCATTTTCTTCCATAAAATTTTAGCAAACATAACTAATGTTCCCATGTAAAAACCCTAGACTTTCAACCATTTTGCAAAATAGTCCCCTCATTAGCTAGCTTAAGCTACAAGGGTTCCAAAAGTACAAAATAACCATCAAAAACACTTACTTGCAAGGATTAAAGGTTGCTAAAATTTTCAAGCTCCCATTGCCCTTTATTTAGTGTAAAAATCGGTGGAGAGAAGGGTGAATTAAAAAGATGATAACTTTCCCTTATTTTTTTCTATTTCTCCAATTAAGTCACCTAATCCACCAACCTTGACTAATTTTTCATTTCCTTGTCCCCTATGGCCGGCCAACACATTACTAAGGGCCTAATTTCACATTAGGGACCTCCAACTTAATATTCTATAGCTATTTGACACCTTTAGCATGTAGGACAAGACTTTCGCACTTTATGCGATTTAATCCTTTTTCAAAATTAAGCATGCAATCACTAAAATTAATGCACCAAAATTTTCATGCACCCACATAATCATGCTATATTGCATAAAATAATATTAAAACTAATTTCTCTAACCTCAGATTAGTGGTTCCATAACCACTGTTTCGACTAACCCCAAAATCGGGCTGTTACAGGTTTCCTTCATCTGTAAAGCTTTAAACTCACCTTGTAATACTTAGAGTTGAACCTTCTTCACTTTGTCAACTCCTTGAGAGAAATTTGAAAAATCTCCCATGCTTCCTTTGCGGTGTTTGCATTAGCCACTTTCACAAACAGCGATTCAGCCAAACATTGATGGATAAGGGTGAGAGCTTGTTGATCCTTCTTCCTTGTCATCGCCAAGACATCCCTATCTTGTTGCGACAAAGATGCCTCATCTTAAGGAAAATCATAATTATTTTATGTGATCTCCCAAACATCTTGTGAGCCAAGTAGAGCCTTCATACAAAGGCACCAATTTTTATAGTTGTGTTTTGTAAGACGAGGAAATTGAAACGGAGACATTCCATTGTGGGCTATCTTCTCTCAATATCAAACCCAGCTTTGAATACCACTTTGTTAGAAGGAGGTGGAAGAGAAATAACCTTTAGGAAAGAATAAAGTCACTTTGTATTGAATTTTGTTTTCTTTCACTCTCTCTTACCATGCTTCATCACATACAACTATTTATATAATAGTTGTTAAGTGACTATTGATTTCAACACATTCATGTATCCCAGTTAAGTACATGCATGAATACTAGATATATGTACTCTAAATACATTCATTAAATACAAGTACATGTAAATAATGAACAAGTATATTTTAGAATGTTACAAATTATAATATTCAACACTTCCTTCTCAAACTTTCTATGACTTCTTCCTTCTATGCAACTTTGAACCAAACAAAACCAATGAAAATTTGATATATTTGACAGATTTCCTAACATTTTATAAAGAACCTAAAGATGGTTAAATATGCAATATTAAGTTTAAATTTTAGATGAATAGGATATGAGGTATATGTAAGTAATACTAATATGCTTATGTGGAATATCAAGATTGAAAAAAAAAGTTGCGTTACTTTTTCATCCAACTTTCAACGATACAAGACTAAAATTTTAGAAGTTTATAAATTAAATAAAAAAAATTTAAATTTGAATGACTAAAATAGAAACACACTCAAAGATGGATGACAAATAGTATAATTTATCCTAGAGCTAAAATGGTTGTAAAAAATTCAAGAGCTATCGAAACACCTGGTCTCCATTCCATATATGCAAGCGTTAACCAAACACTTTGTTACGCTTACTATTTTTTCATCAACAAAGTCTGAAGTGAAAGCAATTCAAATCGAACCAAAATGTTGAAGCTATACTGTAACAGTAATTAAATGAAGTAATACATATACACTACTATATCAGAAAAGTGCAGCATAAAGAAATGCTTTTAAGTTGTAGATACGACTTCACTGAATCTAAAAGTGGCTTTACACGTGTTACTTACAAGACTACACAACTTCAAAGGTTATTAAAGAAAAAGCTGATCCTTATGTTTCGAGACACTAAATTCCAACTCTCAAAATGACTCCTCCATTGAGATTTTGGAAATAACGTGAAAGGCAGTGGTCAGGCAAGTGTCAGGTCCAAAACCCAAATTTATTAAAACAAGTGAAACACGAAACATATTTGTGAATTGTGACATTTGATGGTTTCATTTAACCGCATGGCACCAATGGCATGCACCCATTCCATGCATTGATAGGGTATCAAATGCTTAATAACCCTTTCTGTTGAACACCTGATAAAGTGCCCTTGGAGTAGTTAATTAGAATATGATCTAACAACTTCAAAGAACATATATTTAACAGATGAAGAATAACAACAATTACATGTGTGGGATATTGCGGACTAACGCATAAAAGGATGCTTTAAAAATGCAGTTGTCTTCTAACAAATATTATCACTCCCGGTACCAACTCCATGACCGAAGTGCATAGGATCTCCAGCAAAGCCTTCCATGAGAGCGAATTTCATATCCTCGGAAGGTTTCCAGTGCCGCTTCCTCTGGTTGATAAACCAATTGTTGATTTGCTTCTGATCTAGTCCTGTTATCTCTGATAATTTCAATTTATCCTCCTCCTGCAATTACCACAAACCCTTCCTAACCATTAACCCCTAGAGAAGCATATCAAACCTTCAATAAAGTGTAATCTAGAAATAGAAAAGAAAAAAAAATTTCCAACTCCATACCTACTCAATAATGCTTTTCAAAGATGATTACATTTTTAAGGCCAAAAGAAAAACATGATGCTCATGATGTTAATTTAGCTAGCAAACAATATTCGGTAAAAGCATCATGAAGCATCGAATTGCATTTTACACATTTCACTCAAAAATAAATAAATTAGTCCTGTATGTTAGATCAAAAAACAAATTGAACATTTTTATTAAAAAATTATCCATTCTTATTGTCAAAAACTGATATGACTGATGAAATAGTCAAATAGTTACATGTGAAGTGTCACGTGTACCTCATGCTAACTTATAATAGCCAATTTTTTTAACAGAAATATCAAATTTACAAGAACTTATTTACCCATTTTTTAATAAATAAGGCAAAATGCAATATAACTCTCAATACAAAGCTCTTCATAGTAATTTCCACCCAACATCTTCCTACATCCCAAATACATGATAAAGAACGCCCCTCAACCATAATGCAAAAAGAATAAATGAGTTCCGACACTCCTTGAATGGCTCTTAGGGTATGTTTAGTATTGCTTTTAAAAAAATACTTTTGGGACAAAAAACACTTTTGAGATAAAAATATTTCTAAACAAGTTACTTTTTGAGATAAAAATACTTCTCCCAATCCAAAAATTAGCCCAAAAACACTTTTTAAGAAGCTGAAAATTGTAGTTTCTCCCCAAAAATACTTTTTTTCCAGAGCCTTACTCTTTTTTTTTTTTGTAACATAATAGTTGAAGACAAACTTTCCAAGACATTCTTGTTAACTGTCATTGTTTTAGGACTTAGTTGGGTTGAAAAGATACTAAAAGAAGTCTACGTTTGGTGGATATGATTTTAATGAACAACTGAATTAGGGTTCAAAGACAATGCAGTGGTCTTTCTACTGATTCTTTTCAGTGAAAAGTAACCCCAAAGAGAGCAAAAAAGCATTTAGAAATGACAAGTTTTCCGTTTGAATTGAACTAGCTACAATTCTTTTCTCTCTCCTTTCACGAAATTTCCATTGAAATTCATCAAATACTGCATAGGCAAGAATGAAAGAAAAAAAGTACAAGAGAAGAGAGAGCAATGTTAAGTAGGAAATAAGTTGTAGTGTAATTACCGTTGGATAAGGCCATCTATAATGATTGTTCCACCAATCAAGCAGTGTGACCCTTGCTTCTTTTGGTAGCTTACCCTTTTTCCTTTTCTTCAAGAATTCTTTCCTCAAACAGCTGAGATAGCCACTGTATTTGCGCATCAGCATTCCTTTAATGTCCTGCCTTCCACACTCATCTTGATTTTCAAAACCTTCTACCTTCCCACCACTTAACTCTTCCACAGAACTCCCACCACCTTCATCTGAAAAGAAATGCACATAAGATGGATACCCCAGTCATCTTTTTGGTTCTTGTTGGGTCAATGGAATGCCGAGTAGGGGCATGTTACATATGTTATGGGGTTCTTAAGCGTTTTTGTTACTTCTGGTTTTGAGGTGTTTTTCTTTCTACATTGGACATGATCTTAGAGTTCTTTGCTCTTAGATTTTTCCATTCTTGGATGGTCTTCAACTCTTTGTATTCTTAGTTAAATTCTGAATTGGAAAAAGAAAAAAGAAAGAACAACCTAAGCGTGATCAGCAAAATAGATGAGTAGACAAGAGTAAGTTTGGTTGGTTCAGGTTACCTTACATTTTCAAAAGTAATAAGTAGTGCAAGATTCCAAGGCAATATTTATTCTATAACAATTTTACTACTCGTGTAATTTTGGTCAACTATATCCTTTCATTTTATAACATTTTATATATTAAATAAATAATTTTTACATATTTTTAAAATTATTATAACATAATATTTTAACTAAAATTTTCCGTTATTATAATTAATATAAATAGTATATTAATCAAATTTAAATATTGATTTAAAATTTACAAAATTTGTGTAATAATATTTAATACAGTGAAATTTTAAATTCCATAAGTAGATTTAAGGAGTTTCGGGTATCTTATAAAAGTACAGTGAATTATTAAATATATATTTAAAAAGAAAAGACATCAATGTCTTAAAATTTAGATTTCTATAACGAAAATAATGATTTAAAATTACGAAAATGTGGATAGTAATATTTGGTACAATGAAATTTTTAAAAAGTTGCGCTTATAAAGGTATAGTAAATTATTAAAATATATATTTAAAAAATATCAATTTTTAAGACGGCTTTGTATGCCAAATACTCGTCTATTATTATAAAAATATTACTTAAAATAATGTAATATTTAGATTTCTATAACAAAAAATAGAATGTGAAGCTTTAAAATCAAATGAAAAAGCTTGGTGAACTTTCAGATGAGTCCAATTAATGTTGAAGAAATTAAATTTGTTAAGAAAAAAAATTCTAAAACAATAGTAAATTAGTAGAAATTTTTTCTTATATTTTAATTAAATAAACCAAACAAAATATCAATTATGTTTTAAATAATATTAAATTGTCGATATCCTATTACAAAAAATTCTTTAACTAAACTCGGATTTTCAACTCAATGATAGTTGATGAGGGAAAAGAATATCTTTTACATGCACAGCAGAAAGGAGATTGAGCTCTTTAGAGATTACTATATATACATTGATTCTTTTTTCTAATGCAAAAGCACTACTTATGGTATTAGTATATTAGCAAATATGTAAATATAATTTTGGATGAGAAAATGCACTGTTAAAAAAACTTTACCAAAGGGATAATCCAAGTTCTTTGTCAGTGCTCCTTTACAGAGATCACTTAGCTGTAATTTGATGTTGCTTAAGAACGTTGTCGCTTCATTGAATGGCTTTGATAGCTCTTCTTTGTATCTATGGAGAACCTCACAATATGATTCCTTCAACCAATTAAACAACAAATGAAAACCAAAAAAAAAAAAAAATTGTGGTCATCCAACTATTTATCCCATGCAAACAAGTATTCTTCTCTCTCTTTCCTTGCATTTTCTCGAGAACCAAACAAAACATAAAAATAGTTTGAAGTACCATGAACTCGTCCAGTTCAGGATCAGCTCCTATCTCACTGCGAGCATTTACAGACCGGTTCTCACGGCCAATTTCTTCAAGAAGAGAGGCCAGCTTAGGCGGTGCTCCAACCTATATTTTAAAAAAAACATTTATTATTATAATTAATCTTAAAAAACCAGAAAAAAAGGGTTAAAAACACAAATAACCACCTTTTGGCATTCGATGTAAGCAGATACTAGGTTTGGATAACGAGGGTGATTCGAGATCTGGGACTTGATCAGACCAGACATATGGGATCCAGTGGCATCTGTATCAACTTCTTGATTATCAAATTGAAGTAAATGATCAACTGGACTGAGAAAATCAGTTGCAGTAAAGTTTGGTGCAGCAAAGTTATTCACCCTTGCAATACCATTAGAACACGAGATTATAGGATCATCAAGTCTATACAAATCCTCCATGCTCACCAAACAAAATTTAACAAAATACTAATCTATTAATTAACTCCTTTCAGGGCAACTTGGGTTTTGAGTAAAAATCGGTAACTTGCCCTAGGATATAACAAATAATGAGCTTAGAGTAACCCTAGAACTGCAAGGTTTTGAGTCATTGTACACCAAGGAACTAGTCGTTCAAGAAACAGTAGCAGCCATTAGAGAAAGCAAAGAGAGGGAGGAGGAGGAGGAAGGCAAAGAAAGCTAGGGAGGAAGCAAAAACATCTGAGAGGTCAGAAAAAGTGGTTTTCTCATCTTAGCTGAAGTTGAAGTAATGACAAGGACCAGACCTTTGCTTTTTCTTTTCCAATTAGGCCTGAGAGAGAAAGAGAGAGAGAGAGAGAGAATGTTGGGTGCGGATTACATTTTTTACACATTGCAGAGATGTGGTAGCATTGATAAGAGCTAAAAATAAGGGGGAGGAGGGGGCTTAAACACTCACCACACGTGTTCCCACGCTCTGCAACAGTGATCGCTGTTCCATCACTCATTCACTCATTTATTGAACTTCATTTCATCTCATCTGACCAACGAACAGAAAACCCTAATTTATTTCTTTCATTTTTTTAAAGATTTTCAACTTGGACTAGCATTTAATTAATTTACTTAGTTAGGAGGCCGTGCTTTCTTTTATTGCGTAGAACTAAGGTGAGGTAAATGAAATCTATCTAATTCTCTGTGCTGATAGACATGCCATTCTGCCACGTTTCTTTACGAAATTGGTTGTCTTACTGAGATGTTAGCCCCTACAAAAATATTATGGGAAATGAAGTACACTGCCGCGAAATACACGGTGGTTTTGCACAACACCTCAAAGTGAACAATTTCCTTTTCAAGTTTCAAACAAATTTCATTCCACAAAGATGAGTTGTTATAATGTCAATTAAATGGTAAATGACTAAAAGATAAAAAGAGAAGTTGAAAAGAAGCTAACCACATCTTAGATTAGTAGTAAGAATATTAAATTGCGAGTATGATATGATCTGCAATAGGAATCACCCAGACAATAATATAGCACAAGTTCATCCAATAGAATAGAAAATTTTCAGCAACCAAACTTCAATAGCAGAAATAGAGTCCCAAACAGAATCGCAGAACAGAGAAGTAGAAAAGAAGAAAGGAAAGAAAGGCTCTAGTATAAGTCTACTGAACCTGGAAGGAAATAGCTGCAGCCACAAGATGATTACAATACTGACATAAAAATTTCCCTAGGTCATCTATTTTTTATTTATACTCAAAGAGTGTTGCCCATTCCAACAATAAACCAACTAATACAACACATAGTCCTTAAGGACCATTGAATTGGTCTTCTGACGCGTGGCTCTTCTGTTGGCTAATGATATTTCTGTCATTCCTCCAGGTGGCTCTTCCTCAACAAGATTTTCCACATCACTCAATGGTTTTTGGTTCGTCACATTACCCCCATCTCCTAAAAAAACCTTGTCCTCAATGTTCCAAGAAGGATATGCAGCTTGAAAATGGGTCACTATTAGAGTAATTATTGCTGTTAGGAAATGGTTAAGTAGTTAGCAGCAGTTGAGTGATTTTGATATCTTATTTTAGATTTAACATGTAATATTTCTTAATCTTTATTCATCGCCAAAATAAAGTTACGAGCATTATTTTACTATTCAGATCAATTATGAACAATAAACAAGTTAAATTACAAACACGTCATAAACTAATCATATTGTCCCTTTTACGGGTTCTTGAGGCCTAATATGAGTATTTAAAACAAATCGGGACTTAATCGGAAATCCAGAGAATTTTTCCCGAAATTTCAATTTTTTATCAAGTGCAGGACTCACACGCCCGTGTGGTCTAGGGACATGCCCGTGTGACCCTAAGACATGCCTGTGCTTCAGGCTGTGTCCTACTTTATGTGCTCTCTGACTTAGCTCACACGGCCAAGCCACAAGGCCGTGTGCTAGACCGTGTGGTGAATTTATTTTTCGAAAATTAGGTGCAGTTTTCACACGGCCAAAGCACATACCCGTGTATCAGGCCGTGTTCCTCACACGGTTGAGACACACGCCCGTGTCTCTACCCGTGTGGCAAAACCTGAGCATTCTGTTTTGAGAAATTAAAATTGCAAGGGACACACGGCCTAACCACACGCCCATGTATAAGCCATGTGCCTCACACAGTCTAGTCACACGCCCATGTGCCAGTCGTGTGGACTCAAAATGAGCCTTAGACATCAAGTTTACCAACCCTGTAAATCTTGGACAACAAGCAATGCATTTACCAATCTTTCAACCAATCCAAAACACATACAAATACATCTAAAACATGTTAAATTAATCATTCTTTGTACTTAATTCATATGTTTTCATAAGTAATTCACATATACTAATCAAATTAATTTAATTAAAACTCATTCAAACCAATTTCAATTTCATATGAGTTTACTACTAAACTTGCCATTTAATAATTTTAACACACACACATATATATATATATATATATATATATATATATATTTCAACCATTACCATATTATAACATCATTTACAAACATTTTTAAAATAACAAATACAACAACCTAGGTACATGCCATATACCAAAAGGAAAGTATTTCACCACAATGAGTTCGGGATTGGCCTTAGATGCTGATTCAGTAATTTGACTTTTACCTAACCTGCGCACGGAAACAAACCGTACGCTGAGTATAAAACTCAGTGGTATTTCTATAATCCGAATACTTATTAAACAGAAATTTACAATGTTTAATACATAATTGCACATAACAAAAATCATTCAACAAATAATCAAATTTCATAAACACATCAATCATAACACTTCCAAACATCATATCTTCTATTTCAAACTCTTAATTCAATCACAATATCATTATTGTAACAGACTGAATCTGACCCTAATCGGAAAGGTGGTTTCGGGATCACGAATCCGAGTCCGATAAATATTTAATATTTATATTTTGAGTTTATTATATGTGAAATTATGTGTGTGGAAGTTTCGTAGAAAAATTTTATCGTTTGAGCATCGAATTTGACAAAAAAGACTTAATCGCGTAAAAGGTAAAAGTGGCATACTAGAGTGTAAAGTGCCTATTTGAGCATGGCTTCTTAATATGAAGCATTAAAAGGGTAAATAACCCATTTTTTTTGAGATAGTGGACGGCAACATCCAAATTTTATAAAGTAAAAATATGTTTATATTATATGTTATATTATAATTTATTATTATATTATAAACATATTATAAACAAAACATAAAAGAAAAGAAAGTGGAGTGTCCATCTTTATTTTCATTGTTATTGCCGAAACATAAGAAAAAGAAGAGAGAAACCAAAGCTCTCAAACATTCGGTCTTTGCAAGCTTGATTAGGTATGTAATTGAGTTCGGTTTTGATTATTTTTACGTTTTTGAGATCGTTGCTTGAACGCACTTCACCCATGCTAGAATTTCTAAGATTATTGTGTATGTATGAATCGCCATTGATGAATTCTTGAGGTTTATGATGCTTGATGATGTTAGATGATAGATAGGTTAAAATTAGTATATTATGTGTTGGAAGTATTGGTGAATTTGTGTTTTAAGGCCAAATTGTAAAAATAAAAATTTAGAGGGCTTAATTGCAAAATAAATGAAAGATATGGACTTGTATAGTCCTCATATATATTCGCCCTTAAGGAGTATGGGGAAATTTGATGTATTTTGAGTTTTATGCAAATAGGACTAAATTACAAAGTTGTGAAATACTAGGGGTAAAATAGTAATTTGCCCATTTATGTGCTTAGGGACTAAATTGAGATGAATTGTGCTTGAATAAGCTAAATTTAATGTGTTTTAGATCAAGAGCAAAGAAAACGGAGTTAGATCTGGGAAAGACGAAGGTTCTCGAATAAGCCGATTCGCATACTATCGACAACCGAGGTAAGTCCTTAAGCGTAAATCATTAAAGAATTATTCATGAACTTATTAAATGATAATGTTTGATAAATTTTAGTATATAATCATGTTATACCCGAATGTATATATGTGTATTGGATTGATTTCATAAATTGATAATGTGATATGAATAAGTGTATCAATGTGAATTGTGGGATTGTACGATGAAGTAATGTTTTATTTATTTAAGGTGAATAAGTTTAGTTGAATTGGATATGTAATATAGATATGAAATGTGTGTGAATGATTGATCACATTGATATATTCGGGCTTAGTGCCTAGCGTGCTTCGTCTTGATATATTCGCTTAGTGCCTAGCGTGCTTCGTCTTGATATATTCGGGCTTAGTGCCTAGCGTGCTCGTGTCGGGATATATTCGGGCTTAGTGCCTAGCGTGCTTCGTGCGGTGATATATTCGGCTTAGTGCCTAGTAGGCTTCGTGCGGTGATATATTCGCTTAGTGCCTAGCGTGCTTCATGCTTGATGATTTATTTCGGCTTTAAATGCCTAGCGTGCTTTATGCCTGATATGCTATAAGTGGAAGTTCAACATCAAACAAGGTGAGATGTTTATATAGTGTTATGTGGTAAAAGTTCGTAAGAACTAACCTACCATTTTAGTAAGGAATGAAGTGAACAAAATAAATTCTTAATGTATAGTTAAAGATCCGTGATGAGTGTGACAAAAGCGCTTGCTTTTGTGTATAAGTAGAAATAGAAGATCGATGCCTAGATTGGTTTTCGATGTTATAGCAATGATATTTAAGTAAAGAGTATTACTATTATTCAACGATTTATATTTTACATAATGAAATAATTATGCTTTATACTATATGCTCATTATATTTATGTATGCTTGGGACTTACTAAACTAGTAAGCTTACTTGTGTGTGTGTCTTGTTTATTTTTGTTTTATAGATTTTGATTCAACTACGGGCTCGAAGGATCATCCGTGAAGTCAACCACACTATCGACTTCCTTTTGGTATTGAAAACTTAGTTCGTTATTTAAAAAGGGCATGTATAGGCTAGATTAAACCGTATAACTAATGTTTTGTAATAGTGTAAATATGCTAGCCATGCTAAAATGGCTATCTATTTTGAATAACTTGTTTCGTGTTTTGATGATATTGTTTGCTCATGCCATGAACTATTATTTATGCTTGATTATGGTCTAATCATGTGTGAGTGGTATTATTATTTATGCATGTTATATTATGATAAGAAAGACTTATTAAGTGGTTCATGTTAAGGAGCTTAATATATGGTATATACATTGATAATGTTTGGATTATGATTCAGGCAATGAATAAGGGTAAGCTTGGTGTAATATTCGGTTTAGTCAATAAAGTAAATGATGGATGTATATTCAAGTTATAGTATATGAGATTTTGATAGACCTTTTATATCCTAATAGGGTGGTAGTTTAGTGAGTTGGATTAGGACTCAGTGCATATTATTTTGGATGTTTTAAATTTGATCATGGCCTAAATTATATATGGGATTTGTTTCTGGTATAAATATATATATGTATGGATAAGGTATAGAGTTTAAATAAATTGAGTAAGGAAGTTATAAACTAGTTAATCATATTTTGTTATGAAACAGTTTTAGTTGTAACAGTGAGGTGATTTTGAAAATCACCAAAATAGGAGAAATTGAATTAGAAAGTGAATAAGACATAGAATTAAAGTTTATTGTGTCTATTTTGGTATGAAAGAAACAAGTTAGGCAAAGGAATTATATATTATGAGATATTTAAGTTTTAGTGAGACTTGTCCTGAATGAATTCGTGAGTCCCTGTTCTGTCTTGGAAAAATTGTTAAAAATTGTACAAAAATAATTATGGAGCATAGTTTATATGTTTAAAATCCTTAATGAGTCAATTTTTGATTGGAATAAACAAGGACATTATTGAAATTTTGTGCATTGCAATAACTGAGTTTTTGTAAAGATAGGTCAGAATTATCAAACAGTGAAATAGGGGTAATTTTGATGAATAAACTGTACTAATTGGCCACATGAAAAATTCTGGAAAAATTATGGTAAAAATTTATATGAGTCTAGTTTCAAGGAAAATTTACGGATCTAGATTTCGAGTTTTGTAACTCGAGTTATGGTCAATTTAGTCAGCCTGATGCAGTTGGACAGCTTTAAATTTTTTTGCCCCAAACTAGTAGTCAAGTTCTAGTAATGCCCCATACCGACTCCCAAAAGGTTTCGTAAGGGTGTTACATTTTATTGGTATCGAGCCATGGTTTAGTCGATTCTAGGACTATCATAGTATGAAAGAGTCTAGCTATACATGCCTTTGAATTGTATATATGATAGTGTGGTGACTTCTGAAAATTTCAATTGTATTTTATATAGTAAATGGATTTCGATCCCGATAGAGCCGTAGTTGATGATGTGGAGAGCGTTGTGCCTGGTCTCGCACGTGGATCAGCACCATTAGACTCTCGACTAGTTACGGGTAGCCACGAGGGGGAGTCTAAATAAGCCTTCTACCAAATGATGAATGAATGGTTTACCCGTTTGTTCGAATAATCCACCATACAACAACCTCCACCCGAATAATCCAACTCCAGACCTTCAAAGACCCTCGATGATAGATCCGACGAGATCTAGTAGGCCTCCCGTAGATAAATCAGGAAATATGGGGCCAAGGAATTCAAGGCCAATGATGATGATGACACAGAGCGAGCCGAGATGTGGCTTGATAACACTATTTGGGTACTCGATGAGTTATCTTGTACTCCAGATGAATGCCTAAAGTGAGCTATATCTCTACTTCGGGACACTGCCTATCACTGGTGGAACACACTGGTATCTGTAGTTCTGAAAGAAAAAGTAACTTGGGACTTCTTCCAAATTGAGTTCCGTAAGAAATATATCAGTCAGAGATTCATCGATCAGAAACGGAAAGAATTTCTTGAACTAAAACAGGGGCAAATGACCGTGACTGAATATGAGCGAAAATTTGTCAGATTGAGCCGATATGCTCGGGAGTGTGTATCTACTAAAGCCATTATGTGCAAAAGGTTTGAAGACGGTTTGAATGAAGATTTGAAGTTACTAGTTGGCATTCTTGAGATCAAAGAATTTGTGACACTAGTTGAGCGAGCTTCCAAAGTCAAGAGCTTGGGAAAGAGAAAAGAAAGGTCGAGATGAAGCTAGAGACACCCGTAAAAGATCGTCTGTAAGAATTTTCATTCCACATCTAAAAGTTTAGAGATGACTTCAGTCGACACAAAGCTACTTCAGATTCATTTAGACGTGATCGACCTCCAGTGGGCTCCCGAGCTACCTCGATGGCGAGTGTTGGTAACGTCCCACGTAATTGAGTTGAATGCAAACATTGTGGAAAATGGCATCCCGGAGTTGTAGAGTTCGTGACCGATCTTGCTTTAAATGTGGATCCTCGCACCATTTCATTCGAGAGTGCCCGATGTTAGCCGAGGCGAATACGACCTGTAACTCTAGACCGAGTAGTGCATCAAGACGGGCGCACCACCCGCATTCCGTAATGTAGATGGTCGTCGAGAGGGACAAAGAACACAACAGATCGATCCGAGGCTAGAGCTCCAGCTAGAGCTTATGTTACTCGAGCTAGGAGGATGCTTGCTTCTCGAGATGTCATTACCGGTACTTTCACCCTTTATGATACTACTTGTGATTGCATTGATTGATCCCGGTTCGACCCATTCATATGTATGTGAAACTCGGTATTCAAGAAGACTCGCCATTGAGTCTCTCGAGTTTGTGATTCAGCGTATCCAACCCTTTGGGTAGATGTGTTTGTTAATAAAGTGTGTAAGAGTTGCCCATTGATGATTCGGGATTTTTGCTTCCCATTGATTTAATGCTATTGCCTTTCGATGAGTTTGATATAATTTTGGGAATGGACTGGTTAACTTCGCATGATGCAGTGGTGAATTGCAAAAGAAAGCTTATTGATTTGAGACACCAGAACGGTGAGATCATTAGAATTGAATCCAGTGATTCAGGTGGGTTTCTACAGTTATATCATCGATGTTAGCCCGAAAGTATATGAGAAAAGGGTGTGAAGCTTATTTGGCTTATGTAATGGATAATAAATTGTCCGAGAAATGATTGAATCTGCATGATTGTATGTGAATACTCGATGTGTTTCAAGAACTACCGGGTTTACCCCTATACGAGATTGAGTTTGGCATTGAATTAGCTCCAGAATGACTCCGATCTCAATAGCTCCATATCGGATGGCACCTCATCGAGCTAAAAGAGTGAAAGCACGCTTGCAAGAGTTAACAGATAGGGCTTTGCACGACCAAGTTTCTCTCCTTGGGTGCACCAGTTCTTTTGTGAGAAAGAAAGATGGAACGATGCGAATGTGTATTGATTATCGATGAATCGAATAAGGTAACTATAAAGAATAAGTACCCGTACCTCGGATTGATGATTTGTTTGATTAGTTGAAAGGGGCTTGATTTTCAAGATAGACTTGAGATCGGGTTATTATCGATTCTGAGTCGAGATACGTATGTGCCAAAGACCGCATTTGGACGAGGTACTGGACATTTTGAGTTTTTGGTAATGCCTTTTGGGCTTACTAATGCACCTGCTATTTTATGGATTTGATGAATCGGGTTTTAGACGTTTTTGGGTCGATTTGTGGTGGTGTTTATTGATGACATATTGATCTACTCCAAAGATGAAATTGAACACGCTGAACATCAAGTGCCATCAGGACTACTTCAGCCAATCATGATACCTGAATGGAAATGGGATAGAATCACAATGGATTTTGTATCCTGTCTCCCTATGACACCGAGTAGGAAGGATGCCGTCTGGTTATAGTTGATAGGTGACTAAATCAGCTCATTTTGTGCCAAGACGCATGCACTATTCACTTGATAAACTTGTCAATTGTACGTATCACAGTTGTGAGATTGCATGGTGTACCGAGTTCCATTGTTTCAGATGAGACCGAGATTCACATCACGGTTTTGGAAGAAGTTGCAAGAAGCTTTAGGTACTAAACTTCATTTTAGTACAGCCTTCCATCCGCAAATAGACGGTCAGTCCGAGCGAACTATTCAAATACTTGAGGACATGTTGAGATGTTGCGTTCTCGAGTTTGAAGGTACGTGGGAACGATACCTACCTTTGATTGAATTTGCTTATAATAATAGCTTTCAATCAAGTATCAAAATGGCACCTTATGAAGCCTTATACGGGCGAAAATGTCGAACACCATTATACTGGACTGAGCTCAGTGAAAATAAGATACACGGGGTTGATTTGATTAAAGAGACTGAACAGAAAGTGGCCATAATCAAAGATAATTTGAAAGCTGTATCAGATCGACAAAAGTCCTATGCTGATTTGAAACGTAAAGACATTGAATTTTAGGTAGGAGATCGTGTATTCTTAAAAGTTTCCCCGTGGAAGAAAGTACTCCAATTTGGTCGAAAAGGCAAGTTGAATCCGAGGTTCATCGGACCGTATGAAATCGTTGAACGTATTGGGCCTGTTGCTTATAGATTGAAGCTACCTCCAATTAGAAAAGATACACGATGTATTTCATGTTTCTATGTCCGTAGATACAGATCGATCCGTCACATGTGATTGTTCGCTCGAGATTGAGATACAACTGATATGACGATGAGGAAAAGTCGATCCGTATTCTAGCTCGGAAATAAAAGAGTTAAGAAACAAAAGATTTTCTTAGTGAAAGTGTTATGGAATCGACACGGAGTTGAAGAGGCAACGTGGAGCCCAAGATTCAATGAGGCAACAATATCCGACGTTGTTTAACGGTAAGATTTTCGGGGACGAAAATCCTTAAGGGGGGAGAGTTGTAACAGACCGAATCTGACCCTAATCGGAAAGGTGGTTTCGGGACCACGAATCCGAGTCCGATAAATATTTAATATTTATATTTTGAGTTTATTATATGTGAAATTATGTGTGGAAGTTTCAGAGAAAAATTTTATCGTTTGAGCATCGAATTTGACAAAAAGACTTAATCGCGTAAAAGGTAAAAGTGGCATACTAGAGTGTAAAGTGCCTATTTGAGCATGGCTTAATATGAAGCATTAAAAGGGTAAATAACCCATTTTTTGAGATAGTGGACGGCAACATCCAAATTTTATAAAGTAAAAATATGTTTATATTATATGTTATATTATAATTTATTATTATATTATAAACATATTATAAACAAAACATAAAAGAAAAGAAAGTGGAGTGTCCATCTTTATTTTCATTGTTATTGCCGAAACATAAGAAAAAGAAGAGAGAAACCAAAGCTCTCAAACATTCGGTCTTTGCAAGCTTGATTAGGTATGTAATTGAGTTCGGTTTTGATTATTTTTACGTTTTGAGATCGTTGCTTGAAACGCATCAACCCATGCTAGAATTTCTAAGATTATTGTGTATGTATGAATCGGCCATTGATGAATTCTTGAGGTTTATGATGCTTGATGATGTTAGATGATAGATAGGTTAAAAATTAGTATATTATGTGTTGGAAGTATTGGTGAATTTGTGTTTTTAAGGCCAAATTGTAAAAATAAAAATTTAGAGGGGCTTAATTGCAAAATAAATGAAAGATATGGACTTGTATAGTCCTCATATATATTCGGCCCTTAAGGAGTATGGGGAAATTTGATGTATTTTGAGTTTTATGCAAATAGGACTAAATTACAAAGTTGTGAAATACTAGGGGTAAAATAGTAATTTGCCCATTTATGTGCTTAGGGACTAAATTGAGATGAATTGTGCTTGAATAAGCTAAATTTAATGTGTTTTAGATCAAGAGCAAAGAAAAACGGAGTTAGATCTGGGAAAGACGAAGGTTCTCGAATAATGATTCGCACTACCTATCGACAACCGAGGTAAGTCCTTAAGCGTAAATTTGTTAAAGAATTATTCATGAACTTATTAAATGATAATGTTTGATAAATTTTAGTATATAATCATGTTATACCGAATGTATATATGTGTATTGGATTGATTTCATAAATTGATAATGTGATATGAATAAGTGTATCAATGTGAATTGTGGGATTGTACGATGAAGTAATGTTTTATTTATTTAAGGTGAATAAGTTTAGTTGAATTGGATATGTAATATAGATATGAAATGTGTGTGGAATGATTGATCACATTGATATATTCGAGCTTAGTGCCTAGCAGGCTTCGTGCCGGTGATATATTCGGGCTTAGTGCCTAGCAGGCTTCGTGCCGGGGATATATTCGGGCTTAGTGCCTAGCGTGCTTCGTCGGGATATATTCGGGCTTAGTGCCTAGCGAGCTTCGTCTTGATATATTCGGGCTTAGTGCCTAGTAGGCTTCGTCTTGGTGATATATTCGGGCTTAGTGCCTAGCGTGCTTCATGCCTGATTTATTTCGGCTTTAAATGCCTAGCGTGCTTTATGCCTGATATGCTATAAGTGGAAGTTCAACATCAAACAAGGTGAGATGTTTATATAGTGTTATGTGGTAAAAGTTCGTAAGAACTAACCTACCATTTTAGTAAGGAATGAAGTGAACAAAATAAATTCTTAATGTATAGTTAAAGATCCGTGATGAGTGTGACAAAAGCGCTTGCTTTTGTGTATAAGTAGAAATAGAAGATCGATGCCTAGATTGGTTTTCGATGTTATAGCAATGATATTTAAGTAAAGAGTATTACTATTATTCAACGATTTATATTTTACATAATGAAATAATTATGCTTTATACTATATGCTCATTATATTTATGTATGCTTGGGACTTACTAAGCTAGTAAGCTTACTGTGTGTGTGTCTTTGTTTATTTTTGTTTTATAGATTTTGATTCGAACTACGGGCTCGAAGGATCATCCGTGAAGTCAACCACACTATCGACTTCCTTTTGGTATTGAAAACTTAGTTCGTTATTTAAAAAAGGGCATGTATAGGCTAGATTAAACCGTATAACTAATGTTTTGTAATAGTGTAAATATGCTAGCCATGCGAAAATGGCTATCTATTTTGAATAACTTGTTTCGTGTTTTGATGATATTGTTTGCTCATGCCATGAACTATTATTTATGCTTGATTATGGTCTAATCATGTGTGAGAGTGGTATTATTATTTATGCATGTTATATTATGATAAGAAAGACTTATTAAGTGGTTCATGTTAAGGAGCTTAATATATGGTATATACATTGATAATGTTTGGATTATGATTCGGCAATGAATAAGGGTAAGCTTGGTGTAATATTCGGTTTAGTCAATAAAGTAAATGATGGATGTATATTCAAGTTATAGTATATGAGATTTTGATAGACCTTTTTATATCTGAATAGGGGTGGTAGTTTAGTGAGTTGGATTAGGACTCAGTGCATATTATTTTGGATGTTTTAAATTTGATCATGGCCTAAATTATATATGGGATTTGTTTCTGGTATAAATATATATATGTATGGATAAGGTATAGAGTTTAAATAAATTGAGTAAGGAAGTTATAAACTAGTTAATCATATTTTGTTATGAAACAGTTTTAGTTGCAACAGTGAGGTGATTTTGAAAATCACCAAAAATAGGAGAAATTGAATTAGAAAGTGAATAAGACATAGAATTAAAGTTTATTGTGTCTATTTTGGTATGAAAGAAACAAGTTAGGCAAAGGAATTATATATTATGAGATATTTAAGTTTTAGTGAGACTTATCCTGAATGAATTCGTGAGTCCCTGTTCTGTCTTGGAAAAATTGTTAAAAATTGTACAAAAATAATTATGGAGCATAGTTTATATGTTTAAAATCCTTAATGAGTCAATTTTGATTGGAATAAACAAGGACATTATTGAAATTTTGTGCATTGCGATAACTGAGTTTTGTAAAGATAGGTCAGAATTATCAAACAGTGAAATAGGGGTAATTTTGATGAATAAACTGTACTAATTGGCCACATGAAAAATTCTGGAAAAATTATGGTAAAAAGTTATATGAGTCTAGTTTCAAGGAAAATTTACGGATCTAGATTTTGAGTTTTGTAACTCGAGTTATGGTCAATTTAGTCAGCCTGATGCAGTTGGACAGCTTTAAATTTTTTTTGCCCCAAACTAGTAGTCTAGTCTAGTAATGCCCCATACTCGACTCCGGCAAAGGTTTCGGGTAAGGGTGTTACAATTATTCATTTCATGAATCCATAATTAATGCAATTTCAAGCAATTTGTTAGAATTAAGTGATCCAAATCCTTATTTAAATAAAATACAATTGTAAAATAAAATAAAATAAGAATCCCTATAGAACTACACTTCTTTTATTTTATTTTAAATAAGGTTTTTTTAAACCTTATTAAACTCTATCTATTTGATATTGATTAGAATAAGGTGTTTTAATCTTACTATACTCCTATTAGAATATGGCTTTACAAGCCTATAAATGACATAGTCTATTCCACTTGTAACTCATTCGAATTCGACATAGTAAATTTTCTTCTCCTCTACCCGTGGTTTTTTCTCGAAAGGGTTTCCACATAAAATATGTGTGTTCTTTAAATTTTATTTCTCTTTTCTTTGCGATATATTGTCATTACCGACGTTATATTTTTCACAAATTGGTATCCGAGCTTTCGGGTTTTTCATCTCGATCATGGTAATGGCGTATTTGAAGTATGAAATTTCGCTGTTGGATCGCAACACCAGATTTGCATTGTGGCAGATAAAGATGCAAGTAGTTCTTGCACAGATGGATTTAGAGAAAGCCCTGCTAGAGGTAGATAAGATGCCTTCGACATTGACGGAGAAAGAGAAGAAGCACAATGATTGAAAGGCATTAACACAGTTACATCTGCATTTGCCTAATGAAATTTTGCAAGATGTGATGAAGGAGAAGACAACCGCTGCATTATGGAAGAGGCTAGAACAAATATGTATGTCGAAAACTCAAACTAGTAAGTTGCATATGAAGCAATTTCTTTATACTCATCGTTTGGAGGAAGGTGCGTCTATGCACGAACACTTAACAGTGTTTATAGAAATTCTCTCAAACTTGGAGGCTATGGAGGTTCAGTATGATAAGGAAGATCTAGGGTTGATTCTACTTTGTCCGTTGCCCCCGTCTTATTCAACCTTCAGAGACACGATTTTATATAGTCGTGAGTCTCTCACAATTGATGAGGTTTATGATTCTTTAACCTGGTATGATAAGATTAAGCATCTTGTGATTAAACCCGACTCTTAGAGAGAGGGTCTCATTGTTTGTGGGAGACAAGATCAGAATGTTGATTATGATCGTGGAAGGACACAGGAACGAAATCTCGAGGTAAATCTCAAGGTAGATCGAAGTTTTCAAACAGAGGTAAAACTTGTAACTTCTGCAAGAAGAAAGGGCACATTAAATCTGAGTGTTATAAGCTACAGAACAATATTAAAAGGGAGGCTACGAATCAAAAGGGAAAACAATCAGAAAATTCTGGTGAAGTTGATGTTGTAGAAGACTACAGTGATGGTGAACTTCTAGTCACTTCTGTCAACAATTCTAAAGTGAGCGAGGAGTGGATACTTGATTCAGGCTTCACCTTCCACATGAGTCTCAATCGGGATTGGTTTACAAATTACAAAACCGTGTCTGAAGGTGTTGTTTTGATGGGAAATAATGCTTCATGTAAAATCTCAAGTGTTGGAACAATTAAAGTTAAGATGGTTGATGAAGTTGTTAGAACACTTAGTGACGTACGACATGTTCCAGAATTGAAGAGAAATTTAATTCCGTTGAGTACTCATGATTCAATAGGGTACAAATAAACAACTGAAAGTGGGATTTTAAAGATTCCCAAAGGTTCCCTCGTTGTGATGAAAGGGCATAGAAAGACTGCCAAGTTATATGTTTTATAGGGTTCAACTGTTATTGGTGATGCAGCTGTTACTTCCTCTTCCTTGTCAGATGATGATATTACTAAAATTTGGCATATGCGCCTAGGGCATATGAGTGATAATGGCATGGCAGAATTGAGAAAAAAAAGGACTTCTTGATGGGCAAGGAATTTGCAAACTGAAGTTCTGTGAGCACTGCGTTTTTGGGAAGCAAAAGAGAGTTCGATTCACTAGAGGAATCCATAACATGAAGGGAACGTTGGAGTATATTTATTCTGATCTGTGGGGGCCATCAAGAGTGCCTTCAAGAGGTGGAGTTAATTATATGCTAACTTTTATTGATGATTTTTACAGAAAAGTTTGGACATTCTTCTTGAAGCAGAAAAGTGATGTATTTTTTGCATTTAAGTCTTGGAAAACTATGATTGAAAAATAGACAGGAAAATAAAAATATACTCCACACAGATAATGGCTTAGATTTTTGTTCTGATGAGTTTAATAAACTGTGCAAGTCAGAAGGGATTGTGAGACACTTGATAGTTCATCATAATCCACAGCTAAACAGTGTTGCAGAACGAATGAACAGAACGATTATAGAGAAGGTTCGATGTATGTTGTCAAATGCCAACTTACCAAAGTCGTTTTAATGGGCGACCTCTGCTCGCATGTTTTTTGATCAACTAATTTCCATCTATTGCCATTGAGAAAAGACTCCACAAGAGGTATGGTCTGGTAATCCTGCTAATTATTCTGATTTAAAGATATTTGGGTGTCCTGCGTATACTCATGTTGATAATGGAAAATTGGAACCGAGATCCATTAAATGTGTTTTTCTTGGTTATAAAGTTGGTGTAAAAGGGTATAAGTTATTGTGTCCTGAAAATAGAAAAGTTGTGATTAGTAGAGATGTTGTTTATTATGAAACTGCTATGCTACCTAACTTATCTCTTAAAGACTCTTCCAATAAAGAAAATCAAAAGCAGGTGGAGCATCAGATTAATACAAAGTCAACTCTTCAAGCCAGTACAAAAATTGAGAATAGAGTTGCTTCTTCACAACAATACTCTATCGCCAAAAACAAAACTAGAAAAGAAATTAAACCTTCAAAGAAGTATGCCGAGGCTGATCTAGTTGCTTATGCTTTAAATGTGGTCGAAGATATAGATACAAACCAAGAGCTGTCTAATTATTCTGAGGTGGTTAATTGTGAAGACTCAGAAAAGTGGATGTTTGCTATGCAAGAGGAGATGGAATCACTCCATAAAAATAGAACATAGGATCTTGTGAAACTTCCTAAAGGTAAAAAGGTTGTTCGCTGTAAATGGGTGTTTAAAAAGAAAGAAGGGACTAAAGGAGTTGAAGAACCCATATATAAAGCAAGGCTTGTTGCAAAAGGTAACAGTCAAATTCTAGGAGTGGACTTCACAAATGTGTTCTCCCCAGTTGTGAAGCATAGTTCGATTCGAGCTTTGCTTGGTATTGTGGCCATGCATGATTTGGAGCTTGAGTAGTTAGATGTAAAATGTAACAGCCCAAAATAGGGCCTAGTCGGAACAGTAGTTTCGAACCACACACCTGAAGTAAAAATATTTAATTTATGATTGTTTTAGAGTCTATGATATGTTTGGGTGATGATGTGTAAATTTTGTTAAGTAATTTTATCAATAAAATGCCCAATTTTATTATTGTGATTAGATTGCATTAATTGCAAAATATGAGTTCTAGAACAAAAGTACTTCATTTAAATGGGGGTTTAAACTAGAGGTCTTTAAATGGAAAATAGACCATCATATTTTGTTATGGACAAAACTAGTCATGGAAGGGTAAAAATTAAAGGTTTAGTACAAAGGGCATTTTTGTTATTTGGGTGTTTTAAGGCATAAAAGACAAAATTTAAACCCAAAAATCTGCTCATTCTCTTCTCCATGCTGCCGAAATTTTCATGAAGCCATGGCTAGGTTTTCAAGCTTTTTCAATACTCAATTGTAAGTGCATTTGAGCCCCATTTCTAATGTTTTTCGTATTTTTGATATCCTAGAAGCTTAACCTTTCTATTTATACCATTTATTTGCATGAAAAAGGAAGTTTAAAAATTGACCCATGCTAGATATTTGTGCATTTTGATGTTTAATGGTAGAATAAGGGTGCACGAGGTTAGGACAACGATTTTTGCTAAGTGATTTTCGTTGAAAATGGTTAAAATGGGTTAATTAGTAAAAGTTGTAAATGCTCCTAAAAGTGTGAAATAATAAGAATTTGAGGTTGCTTTAGAAGAGAAAAAGGTTCGGCTGACCTTAAATTTCATAGAAATTGAATAAAAATCATATTACGAGCCTAGGGGTAAAATCATAATTATGAGAAAGTTTAGGGAAAAATTATAAATTTACTGTACTATGATTTTTGTATTAAAATGAGTAATGTGGGTGATAATTAAGTGAAATGTGACATTTTAGATCAAAGAAATCAAGATTTGGACCAAGTACGGGGAAGTGTCAATCAAAATGACCGATTCGCGTTGAGGTAAGTTCATATGGATAGTCTATAGTGAACGATTATTAAATTTGAATTGAGATGATGTATTACTTTATAAATGTATGTTATCTAATCATGACTGTATGCAAGTACGAGATTGGATTGAAGGATCAATCGTGAGAAATATAGGGTCAAGTACATTCGTACTACGACTCATGATGAATTGACGGAAAAGACCATGGTTGGACCATGGCAGTGAATGTACCAGTGTAAGACCATGTCTAGGACATGGCATCGGCATCGATATGTGATCCCATAAGACCATATCTGGGATATGACATCGGCGTCCTATCAGGTGTGCGAGATATACCGAACATCCTTAATATTACAAGTAGTTCAATGGGAAATTCAAGGAGTATGCTCAAGATAAGTAAGAGTAGGATATGTGAGTATTATGAATAGGCACAGGTATGTATACAAGACTCATAAATAATGTGCTCGGATTATGATGTATTATTGATAAGAATGCAAACAAGTAAGATATGTCTATGATCACCTGGTTGTTATGAGCCAAATTATAATATGCTTTGGTGTAAGTGTGTATAAATGAAAGTGAACACAAAGAATTAATGAATGAGTGAAATTGACATTAAAACAGTGTGGGCAGCAGCATTAGTATAACTTTGAAAAATCACCAAAAATAGTAGAAATTGAATGAAAGGCTGGGAGAGATATGAAATTAACTCTTTATGAGTCTATTGTTCTATAAAAGAAATAGAGTAGCAAAAGAAGTGTGAATTATGAGATATTTGAATTTTAGTGAGACAGGGTCAGAATGAGTTTTGGAATCTCATGTTTCAACTTTGGAAAATTAGAAAAAATTGTACAAAAATAATTATGGATTATAATTCATATGCTTGAAATCCTTAATAAGTCTATTTTAAAGTGAAACAAACAAGAACATCATACAACTTTTATATAAGGAGAAAATTTATTCGTAGTGAAGAAGTGTTGGAATTATTGGACAGCAAAATATGGGTAAATTTAATGAATAAACTGTACTAATTGGCAAGACCAAAAATTCTAAATTTTTATGGTGAGAAGTTATGTGAGTCTAGTTTCAAGAAAAATTAATAGTTCTTCATTTGGAGCTCTGTAGCTCGAGAAATAAATAATTTAGTGATAGTGACTCAAGTAGACAGATTAATGTGAACATGAGTAACAAGGTGTAAGCATGTGATATAATGATTATATCATCTTAAGAAATTATTGTGAGGATTTATCCATACAAGTTTATTAATTTCTTATTATTTGCATATGAACTTACTAAGCATTTATGCTTACTTCCCCTCTCTTTTCCCTTACCTTGTAGTATCGCCAAGTTAGCTCGGGGATCGGTGGACGTTGGAGATTCGCTCACACTATCAATTGGAACACTTGGTATATCTAGATACATTAATTTTTGGGTTATGGCATCTATAGTAGGCTTGGTCGTTTTGTCACATAAGTCATTTTTTTTATGGCCTAAAATGTTGGCCCTTATTTAATAAATATTCATTTTTTATTAAGGCTATTTGGAGATGGCCAACATTAATGGTTGTTACACACTTATGATGTGGTTATTCATGTATGTAGTAATTGCATAATTGAGATATTGTGGGTGCAGTCTACAAATGATTTCATGAATGGTGATGACTATGAGAATGTGTAAGCAAAAATTGGATATTTGGATGTCCAATTATAAGATGATACATGTTGATGAAATGGATACAAGAGAGTTTGTGTTTTAGAGGGGGAACTGGCTTGGAAAATAGCCAACTTCCAGGCCACACGGGCAGAGACACGGCCATGTATCTCAGCCATGTGACAGACTACGGGCGTGTTGAGGCCGTGTAAGGGATACGGGCCAGGGACACAGACGTGTGTTTGGTCGTGTGTAATAAGTCAATGTCGACCACGGGTGAAGAGCACGGGCATGTCTTAGGGGCACACGGGCGTGTCCCTTGAGCAACATGGGCGTGTGCCCTAGCCGTGGGAGTTTTGGCAGAATGCTAGAGTTTTTAGACACGATTTGGGCACATGGGCGTGTGAGACTATGCACGGAGTATATGTCATCTAACACGGCGCGTACTCAATGTTTAGATGGGAAAGAGATTTTACGGATTGTAAGAGTTCCCGATATAGTCTTGAGAGTCCTCGTATGTATGAGTGAGGTCTCATAAGTCGAAAAAAAGTTGTGGTAGTGACATCAAGGGGAGTAGTCGCGTTAAGCCTAAGTGGCGCTCAAGTAGTTCTATACGGTAACGCCTCGTGCCGATTCTGACGGGGATTACGGGTAAGGGGTGTTACATAAAAACTGTATTTTTGCATGGAGAACTTGAGGAAGATATTTATATGCAACAACTTGAGGGTTTTATAGTCTCAAAAAAAGAGGACTATGTTTGCTTGCTGAAAAATTCCCTTTACGGTTTGAAATAGTCACCAAGACAGTGGTACAAGAGGTTTGATTCCTTTATGATTTCTCATGATTTTAAAAGAAGTAGTTTTGATAGCTATTTTTACTTTAAGAAAAACTGTGATGGTTCTTTTGTGTATCTACTTCTTTATGTTGATGACATGTTGATAGCATCAAAAGATAAATGAGAGATAAGAAAAGTCAAAGCCTAACTAAGTGAAGAATTTGAGATAAAAGATTTGGGACTAGCAAAGAAGATACTTGGTATGAAGAATCTTAGAGATAGAAAAGCAAGTAAATTGTACCTAAGTCAGAAGGGGTACATTGAGAAAGTTTTTTGCAGGTTCAATATGCAGAGTGCTAAGCCTGTTAGTATTCCTTTAGCAGCCCATTTCAGACTTTCATTGGCTTTGACTCCACAATCAGGTGATGAGATTGAGTACATGTCACATGTTCCATACTCTAGTGCAGTGGGATCTTTCATTTATGCTATGGTTTGTTCATGTCCAGATTTATCATATATAGCCAGTGCAGTTAGTAGATACATGGTGAATCCCGGTAAAGAACATTGGAAAGCAGCTCAGTGGATTTTAAGATACTTACGAGGTACTATTGATGTTTGCTTATAGTTTGGAAGAACTAGAGATGGAGTCATTGGGTAAATTGATGCTGATTTTGATGGAGACCTTAATAGAAGAAGATCTCTCACTGGTTTATGTCTTTACAATCGGAGGTTGTGCAATCAGTTGGAAAGCTACTTTGCAAACTACAGTCGCTTTGTCTACCACTGAAGCTGAGTACATGGCGATTACTGAGGCTTGTAAAGAAGCTATTTGGTTGAAGGGACTCTTTAGTGAGCTCAATGAAGACCTTCAAATCAGCACATTATTTTGTGACAGTCAGAGTGCCATCTTCCTTACAAAAGATCAAATGTTTCATGAGAGAACAAAACACATTGATGTTCGTATCATTTTGTTCGTGATATTATTTCTCGTGGTGATACTGTTGTGAGCAAAATTAGTACTCATGAAAATTCTGTAGATATGATGACTAAGTCACTTCCTATAACAAATTTTGAGCATTGCTTAGACTTGGTTGGTGTTCATTGTTGAAGTTAAACTCTTAAGGGGTTTTATGGAAGAGGTAGAGAACTTGTTCATTGAGAGTTCGCGATGAAGAACTTGTTTATTGATTCGTGTCAAGGTGGAGATTGTTAGAATTAAATGACCCGAGTCCTTATTTAAATAAAATAAAATGATAAAATAAAATAAAATAAGAATTCCTATAGAATTACACTTCTTTTATTTTATTTTAAATAAGGTTTTTTTAAACCTTATTAAACTCCATCTATTTAATATTGATTAGAATAAGGTGTTTCAATCTTAGTACACTCCTTTTAGAATATGGCTTTACAAGCCTATAAATAAACATAGTCTATTCCACTTGTAATTGATTCGAATTCGACATAGTGAATTTTCTTCTCCTCTTCCTGTGGTTTTTTTCCCGAAAGGGTTTCCACATAAAATTTGTGTTCTTTAAATTTTATTTCTCTGTTCTTTGCGATATATTGTCATTACTGACGTTATATTTTTCACACATTTCAATTATATTTTTCATTCCATAGTTCTTTTCAATCCATAATCAATATCATTCAATGTCAATCAATTGGCCAATTCACTCGTATGCCACTATTAACATGACTCGGACGGATACACAGATCCAACCAAAACACATCAATACGACACTCAATGCCTCATCGGCCTTGCCGAAGTAAAACAATATGGTACTCAGTATCTCATCAAATTTATCCGAAGCAATAATAATACGACACATAGTGCCTCATCGACTCAAAGTCGAAGTATCCCTAAACACTTCCAATCCTATTGTAACACCACTTACCCGTGTCCGGCCGGGATAGGATACGAGGCATTACCGAACTTAAACAAAAACCTTTATACAAAATCGGCTATAAAATTTCATTCAATTTAACATTCCTCATTCACATGTAAATCGCCCCTTATATGGGCCCACGATGCACAAAACATGCATTGAGAACTGTTCGGGACTAAACCAAGAACATAGAAAAATTTTCATCAAAACATGGGTCACACGTCCGTGTGGCTTGAGACACGCCCATGTGGGTAGGCTGTGTGGTCACACACGCCCATGTCCTTAGCCCATGTGACTCTCTGTTTATGATGTCATCAACAAAATTGGGTCACACGACCAAGTCACACTCCTGTGTGCTTAGGACATGTGGCGAATTAAATTTCGAAAAGTAAATGTAGACTTCACACACCCTGGGCACATACTTAAACACATCTTCAATCCATCCATCCCAAACATACTTAAACACATCTTCAATCCATCCATCCCAAACACACATAACCACATCACATAAAACCTTTAGTATAAGCACACAAGTATAAATAGGCATTACAACTTATTAACCAATATGAACAAACACATTTGGCCAAATCAAATGACACATACACAATTGACTAAGTCCCTATACATGCCATAGACTCAAAAGGTTTTGCATTCACTTATAACCAACATGATAGCTTGATAGTGTGATAGCATCTCCAGCGATCTCCAACCCGAGCTAGTATAAAACCCTACATGATATGAGAAAGGAATGGGAGTAAGCTATAAAGCTTAGTAAGTATGTATGTAAATAATAAACAATTTATTACCATGCTTTAAACAATCCTTATTTTGAGTTCTGAAGATAATGCCATCATTATTGCATAAAATTTCTCAATTCACTTATGTTCATCTTGAGTTGTCTACTCAAGTTACAGTCACTAAATTATTTTTATCCAGAGCTATGGAACTCCAAATTAAGATCCTATAATTTTCCTTGAATCTAGACTCACATGTATTCTTACCATAAAATTTCCAGAATTTTTAGTTCAGCCAATCAGTACAGTTTATTCTTTAAAGTTTCCCCTATTTCGCTGTCTGACAGTCCTGATCCCTCTTCACTAAAAAATAATTTTCTCATTGCAAAGAACTCAAAATATGTTCCCATTTGTTTCTCTTGAAAATAGACTCATTAAGAAATTCAAGCATATAAATTTTATCCCTTGATTTTTTTTTTTACAAGTTTTAATGAATTTCCAAAGTCAGAACTGGGGATTACGAAATTATTCTGACCCTATCTTATAAAAATTCAAATATCTCATAATCTGAAATTCTTTTTCTTACATCGTCTCTTTTATGTGAAAATAGACTCAATAAGATTTAATTTTATATCTTATTCAACTTCTAATTCAATTTTAACCGTTTTTGGTGAATTTTCAAAGTGATTCAACTGCTGTTATCCAAAACTGTTTTATTGTTAATTTTACTCTATCATGTTTTCTTTGTATTAATTCTCATTTACACACTTATAATACTAAAGCATATCCATAATTAGCCATGCCAATAGCTAGTCATCATCAAATACTTACAAGCCATTCATTGGCCAATTTAACTTACACATCAACAACAAAAACTTGAACATTTCATTACTCAATTTAATTTGGCTTAAAAGCCTCACACATGATCACAATCCACATTTCCCACATATTCTTACATCATAAGCATGGACTTAGCTCTTTTTCATTGATGCATAAACTTAGATCTTTATCATTGATGCATAAACTTAGCTTTTTGCCCGTCGAACTACTCAGAATATCGAAGGATACTCATCTCATCATACATGTATCACGATGCCAATGCCATATCCCAAATATGGTGTTACATGGGATCACCTCTTGATGCCAATGCTATATCTCAGATATGGTCTTACATGGGATCTCTTAACTCGATGTCGATGCCATCTCCCAGACATAGTCTTATACGAGATCATACATAGATGTCAATGCCATATCCCAGATATGGTCTTACACGAGATCTTCCTTTGGTGCCGAAGCCATGTCCCAGACATGGTCTTATACGGGACCTTCCTTATTCGATTCCGATGCCATGTCCCAAACATGGTCTTATACGAGATCTACGTTCGATGCCGATGTCATGTCCCAAACATGGTCTTATATGGGACCTACATTCGGTGCCGATGCCATGTCCCAGACATGGTCTTATACGGGACCTTCCTTATCTCATGTTGTGACATTAGTATCCTTACTATTCCGAATGTTCAACCGGGACTTCAACTTAACATAATTTCATCATATTCTCATCGAGGCATCATTAGTCGATTTCATAGAAATAATATTCATTTCACATTATATCTAGAAATTAAAAATATAAAAACATTATGTAGCTTTAATTTCACACAAACTTACATCGATACCAAAATGGCAAGAAGAAACCTAACCGTCAGTTACTCGTTTTTCTCCCGTTCTAAGTCCGAACCTCGTTTTCTTTGATCTATAACATTACATTTAACTTACTTATTAGTCACATTATTCATTGTGACCCAAAAATCATACTATGGAAAATTACGTTTTTGCCTCCAAACTTTGTCATATTTACACTTTTGTCCCTAGTCTCGTAAAATGATTTTTATTTGATTTCCTTGTATTTTAGGCCTAGACGAACCATTTTCATAACTATAGAAGTCCACAATTTGCATTCATTCACACATTTTTCATACATTTTTAACTTTTTATAAATTAGTCCTTTTATGCGATTTCATCGAAAATCACTTAGTAAAAGTCATTTACTACACACCGAGCATTCAAATTCTACTATTAGACATCAAAGCACATGCATTTCATCCATGGGTAAACTTTTAAACACAAACCCTAGCTCAAAATAATGGTAGAACTAGCTAAACCGAGTTACAGGGATCTCAAAAATGTAAAGAACATTAAAAATGGGGCTTGGATGCACTTACTATTGAGCTTGAAAGCTTGAAAACCCTAAACATGGCTTCCCCCGTGCTAAATTCAGCCAAGGAAGAAGATGGACAAAGGTTTTTGGCTTTTATTTTGTCTTTTAGTCCATTCAATTACCAAATTACCAAAATGCCCCTAACTTAAAAATATCCTATTTCACTTATCTAATGTCCATTTTTGTCCAACAATTTAACCAATGGTCTAATTACCATTTAAGGACCTCCAATTTAAAATTTCATAGAAATTGGACACCTTTAACATTTGGAACTCAACTTTTGCACTTTTTACAATTTAGTCCTTTTGACTAAATTGAGTGCCCAAACGTTGAAATTTTCAAACGAAATTTTCACAAAATCTTTCCGTGAAATCGTAGAGCATAAAAATATAATAAGAATAAGATTTTTTTTCTCATCGGATTTGTGGCTCCAAAACCACTGTTCCGACTAGGCCCAAAATCGGGCCGTTACACCTATGGTATGCCAACTATATCCTACTTAGCCCGACATTGTTAATAGGATGTTTCAATACATAATTCAATTTCCAATCAATATACAATTTCAATCAATTCCAATTCAATACACTTTTCAATCATACACATACTTTCACAAAATAATTCAATTCAATGTCAATATATCAAACTCATCTCATTTCACTTACCATGCATAATAATAAATACAACAAATAATTTTAGTTTTCGGATTATAGAAATACAAACCGTATTTTTCGAGCTAATCCTCGTTGACTTTCTCTTTTCTTTTCCTAGTCAAGGCTTCCGCCCAACGTTAGCTACGAAATTAAAACAATTAAAATTTTATAAATACACTACAATTTCAAATAAAACATTTCAATTTATACTCAATTCTTGCATAATTTTCAATTTAATCACTAACCAATACTAACTGTATTTCTTTACAATTTATTCTTTATTTTTCATTCAATTTATCACTTAAAACTAAATTTAACTCTCTAATTTCACCATAAAACCTTAATTTCAAATTTCTTTCAATTTAGTCCCTACTATATCAAACTTATTATTTACTTACAATTCAATCATTTTCTCAATTCTAACTTGAAATTCTATCAATTCAAACCCTAATTCCTCAGTTAATTCAACATAACCCACATCTAAAAATCAACTAACTTTCAAAATTTTCGCATAAATCAAATAATATTTTGTTTTAGAATTCCAAAAACAACAAAATTACAAGAAAATGAATTAAATTAACTTATCACTTAAGCTTAAAACCTTAAAATCCCTAATTTCTCTTTTTCTTTCTTTCTCCCTGTTCGTTTCTGTTTCATTTCTTTATTTCTCTTTTTCTTTGTTTTATTTACTTTAGTTTATTTATGTTTTATTGGATTATATTATTATATTATTATATTAATATTTATTCTATTATATACTTAAGTATTAAGTATAAATATATGTATATTATACATACACATGGGATAATATTTTACATACATTTGTCACTTATTTCCTTATAGTTTATTTGTTAATTAGTCCTTCAATTTTTCTTGATTTTATTATTTAATTTTTACCCTATATTCAATCTAGTTCTTATACTAAATTAACCTTAATTCAAATTAATTCACCTAGTCAACATTTAATTAATCACTTTATTGACTTCAGTAAATATTTTTAATAAATATTCGATGACTTTAAAAATACACTTTCTAATTATTGAACTATCGAATCATTACAAGTTATTATGGATTGTATCAGTATAAATATAGAATTTATGTACTCATCATTAATCAAGATTAATGAATTACTTATTTTAGTCTATTCTTTCTAGGGGTGAGCGTTCGATCAAATCGAATCGAATCGAATGAAAAATTTCGAGTTAATCGAGTTGACTAATCATATTTTATTATCCTAATATGATTTGAAATTTTCTAATCGAGTCGAGTGAGATGGAATTAAATCGAATCGAATCGAATATATTTGTTCGAGTTAAATTTTAAAAATAATTTTGGGTCCTTGTAACCACTATCACCCATCGTAATAAAATTTGTCCACCTTAATCAAATTTTTATTAACTTTCATCACCTCATAATTTATTTATTAATATTTTATATACGAGTTAGCTTCTTTGCTTGCTTAGTTATTTCAATTATCTTGATTCTTGTCACTATATATTTTGGAATTAAAATATATATTAAATGTAAAATGTGATTTTTAATAAAAGTTATTTTAAAGATAAAATATGAAATTGATACCAATATAAAATTTTAATACTAATATTTTATGGCATAATTAATAATTCAATTTTAATATAAATATTCAATATAACTAAACAATTCAATAATATAAATAATATAAAATGTGAAATTTAATTTAATAATATAAATAGTAGATATAAATAAAATTATTGCTACTTATATTTAGAGATTTTTTGGATACTTTTGATTTTTATTTGAGGTAAAAGGTGATAAGTAAAAGTTTAGGGGAAAATAAAAATTTTAGGAATAAAAGTTTGAGAAAAAGTAAATAGGGAGTAAAATTTTGGAAGGAAAATATTAAAAAATTGGGGATGGGTTTGGAGTAGATGGGGAGTGGGATGGGAAGGAGTAAAAGTTTTAGGGAAAAGTGGGAGGAGTAAAATTTGGAAATAAAAAGTTTTGAGGTTTTTGGAGTAAAATTTTGAGAAAAGTAAATGGGAGAGTAAAATTTTGGTGAAATGAATTTGACTCGAATATGGTATCAGAGTTTTTTATTCACCCTTAATTCTTTCTTTATCAGCTGATTATTGCGTCAACAGTGGAGTTTGCTGCATCGGCAGAATAGTAAAAGGCAAGTTTCTCTTTTGCTGATTGTTGCGTCAACAATGCGTTACATTGAATGGCTGGGTCTTTTTGAAGTCGTGGACGGGATCGATTTGGCAGCAGAACACGACTGCAATGTCAAATATGTGGCAAAATCAGTCACATCACCTGCCGGTGCTTTTACAGGTACGATTCCACCTATGATGAGGATGAAGATGCAAACCGTAATTCTGGTACTGGGTGTATTGGCTCATATTCCAGTGGGTTGGTTTCTCATGTGAGTTGCAGGCCTGAATCAGCCTATATGTGTTACACTCACCATGGGTCGTCCGAATGCTCTTATTCTGGGCCTCACTCTCACCATTCAGTTATTGGTTATTCTAGCCCGTCCAATGCTGCTTGTGTGTCTGCAGTTACTGTACGTTCCATGCTAGCAACTGTTGCATCAACAACCCCGTCTGTTGTGGCTGACCCTGCCAGGTATGTTGATAGTGGGGCCACGGCGCACATGACGAGTAACCCTGCCCAGTTCACCGGCTCTCTTCCGTATCATAGGTCAGGTAAGGTGATCATAGGTAATGGTCACTCCATGACATTTCTCATATTGGTAACTATTTTTTTTCCCTAATGGTTACGATTCAATGATGTTTAAAGATATACTTTATGTACTTGATAATCAAAAAAATCTACTATCAGTGTCAAAGTTTGCTAAGGATAACAAAATGTTTTTAGAATTTTATCTGGATTGTTGCTTTATAAAGGACATGGAGACTCATCAGATATTGTTTCGAAGCATTGAGAAAGGTTGGTTTGTACCAATTTTCATCTAACGCCACCCCTACTTTTACGTTGTCTGCTTCGCATACAGTTGCTGCTTAGTGTGCAGTGTCTCGAAATAATTCGATTAATGTGTAATTATACAGAATCGTTGACAAGTAACAAGATAGTGAATAAGAGTTATCATCTCTAAAGTAACTGTTTATGCAAATCAAGTATTGTAAAATTAATTACTAAGCAAAGTGGTTAGTGATAAAAATAAATTAAAGTGATGGGTTTTTAATTATATTAAACTAACCTAAGTATGCTTAAAATTAAATTAAATAAATAAAGAAATAAGTATGCAAGTTTTTAGGAGAAATCACAATAACATGCATGTGTTAGAATAATTTTTCTTCTTAACTTAAAAAAATCTAAATAATGCTAATGTTATTACAACAAAAACCATGGCAACTCAACTTTTTATTAACCTTGTTTTAGTTAAAAGTACTTTGGCTTCTCTCGATGTCCTATGTTTAACCTCTTATCTGCATATTTCTATGTCCATTTCGACTTCAAGGTTACTTTTTCAAGCATCGTCTAACAATTCACACTTTGCATGTCTATGTTAACAACTTATTATTTTTAATAAGCAAAAAATAGATTATTTGAGGTAACAATAATATTTCTATATGGAAACAATTTAATCACATAAAATCCTAGGGTTATGCAAGGTAATAAAGGTTTTTCGATATTATTACAAATCTGACCTAATATTATCATAAATAGATCAAACATGCACCATTCAGATATTGTGTCAATTAATTACAACCTGATTCTGATTTAATAATTAATTCAATTGCATCCTTACATTTATAATGCACGAATGACATATTCATGGTTTTATCAGAATGAATAAGCATCCGAGGCACATAACATCATTAACAAAATTAAAATAATCTAAGCTACGAAAATTAAATCATTCTAACGTTGACAAAATTAAGCAACCATGACTATATTAAAAGCAAAAAACTCAGTTGCAATTATATTTCTTGAATTGAATAAAGATAAAAGATTGAAGGGTAAAGAAATGTGAAGTTGTTTCCAATGGCTTTCCAAGGCACAACTCACTTCGCTCATCCTTCATTCTTCACTTCTTTCTGTGACTACCGAGCTTGAATGCTCCTATTATGGTCGAATGGGTTGTTCTCAAAGCCTTGCAAAACTCTTTGAATGAGGGAAAAATATGGAGAGTACAAGAAGAGAACAAAGAGAGAAGAGATTATAAATGAGGGATGATTCAAATGGGGGGGATAGCAAGGGGTATTTATACTTGTGAGGAGCCCTTAAGTTTGCTAAAAATTGCATGTCAATCTCCCATTTTTTTTCTCTCATGCATGGTCGACCACTTTGAACTAAGGAAGAAGGGTGAATGACTTTGCTAAAAATATCTAGTTGAAGCTTGATTCATTGGAAGGAGTTGAACGATTATTTGAGGAATTTGTTAGGGGCTGATTTGTGATTTTTTAACAAGTATAGGGAGCCTAATTTATTTAATTTATGGACGGTTGGGTTGATCATAGCCGAATTTGGGCTCTTTCCACCTTAATGGAGGGTTTGGGCTTCAAATTAAGCAATAGACTTGTCCACTTCAGTGATCTAATTATGAGTTGGGTCAAGTCTATCCCATGATCCAAAAATTTATTGAATTGGACACCCAAAGCTGATTAATTATTGTCAGCCCTCCTTTGCATGGCAAGTGCTACAAGGATGCTACAACATTTGACCTTCAAAAGGTGAGCTTCAAGACTGTCTTTTCTCTTTTTGCACCAAACTGCTTCAAATTTGGCAAAAATGCATAAGTTTAGCATATAAATAATTAAAAATTAAGATTTTTTTAATTTTGTCCATCTTAGTTATTTTTTAATAAAATTAAAAAATTTTCTATCGAAACACTCAGAATTTTCATGAATTACTAGTCAGAAGGTGCTAAAAAAGTCTATATAATTTAGAATTATTGTAACACCCCTAACCCATATCAGTTGCCAAAATAGGGTTACGGAGCATTACCAAAATTTATAGATCAAATACAAACATTGCATATTATTTTACATTCATATCAGAAATCAATCATATTGTCCCTTATATGAGCCCTCGAGGCTCAAAATACACCTTCGAATCAAGTCGGGACTAAATCGGGAACTCAAAGAATTTTGAGAAAATTCTCAAAATTTTTCTAAGATACAAGGGACACACGCTCGTGTGGTCAGGCCGTGTGAGCCAAGAGACACGGTGTGGGAATTTGAAATAGGGCATACGGTCGTGTCCTAGCCCGTGTTCATGCCCATGTAACTCTCTAACTTAAGTCACACGGCCAAGTTACACACCCTTGTGCTAGGCCGTGTAAACATAATAATTTTCATTAAATAGGTACAGGGGTCACAAGGCCAATCCAAACGCCCGTGTGCCAGGCCGTGTGATAAATTCTGAGCATTCTCTTTTGAAATTTTAAAGATGCAGAGGACACACGGCCAAGTCACACGCCCATGTGCTAGGTCGTGTGTCACACATGGCTGAGACACACGCCCGTGTTTCTGCCCGTGTGGACAAAATAAAGCCATTTCTAAGCCATATTTCTCACCCAAATTTGCCTTCCACCTACATAAACACTTAAACATATTCTCAAGCCATACAAGACATTCAAATCCCTGCAAAATAAAGTCTTATACATGATATAATACCTTTTATGACCAAGTATACAAACATACCTAACCTACCATATTCATTTATATACATATTTTACCAAATATTCTAACTGAATTTAATCATTACTATACCAATATGATTCTATCAATCAACCATTTCAAACATATATCAAACATGATACAGCCTCTTATATTCACATCAAAACATGTCCATCACAAGCCATTCTAATGGCTAGATACAACCAAAACATTTATATGCCAACATTGACCAAGTTAACCTATACATGCCATTATAACCATAGTTAATTTAATAAATATACCGAAAAAGGGCGATTGATAGTGTGATGTGTTTCCGACTAGCTTCCAACCTTAACGAGCTTCCAGTTTACTATAAAATAGAGGAAATAAAACAGAGTAAGCATTTAATGCTTAGTAAGTTCGTATAACAGGAAATTAACTTACCGATTAATTTACATTTAAGGTAAGCAAATAAACATGCTCAAACCAATTTGGCCAATTGCCTAAACACATATCCTCATCAAGCTTGTTAGACATGTAATTCACATAAATACCAAGAAACAATAATGAGCTCATCAATATTCAATTTCCACGTACATGTATTTATCACTTCAAGTGTCCATGAACATGTACATATCATATCTTTGTATTTCAAGTATTTCTCATAATAATTCATCTTGAATTCATATCATCTCATATCGAAACTTTACCCGTTAAATCATTTAAAATATCGATGGATACAAGGGTAGTACACTTGAAGTGTACAAAGCTATAAACCGTCAATTCATATTCGAGAATGCTCATACGAGCATTTAAACGGGAAGCTCTCTCTTAAGCCATATAATAGTAAGCTCATGTAAGCTGTATAACGGGAAGTTTATCTAGGCTGTATAACGAGAAGCTCATAAGAGCCATAATCAAGAAGCTCATACGAGCGAATAACGGTAGCTCCGAAGAGTCATTAATCGAGAAGCTCGGAAAACCATATATCGGGAAGTTCAAGCGAGCCAATATCGGGAAGCTTCGGAGAGCCATTAATCAGGAAGCTCACAAAGAGCCTTTAATCGGGAAGCTTCAAGAGCCATATAACAGGACACTCATAAGAGCTGCGGTGTGCCCACAACAAATGCAGGATTACAACCAATCAGGATGCTCCAAAGAGCTATTAACGGGAAGCTCGCAAGAACCATATAACGGGAAGCTCGAAAGGGCTAAATATCGGGATGATCATAAGTGATAATAACGGGACGCTCTTTCGAGCTATGATGTGTCTACAACATATGCAGGACCACAACCAATTCAGGAACCCTATATCCATTAAATCTCATTTATCCAACGAGACTTAATATTTATCGGACATTGTCGGATATGTGATTGATTTTCATACATTTCCATTATCAAATATGTGATTGATTTTCATACATGACAATTACACAATTCACATACATAACATTCAATTAAATCATATAATTATACAATTTAGTTACACGAACTTACCTCGACAATTGTTCGTGTACGCAAAATCTACTAATTCGACACTTTTTCTATTCCACAATCTAACTCCATTCTTGATCTATCTGGATCTATACGAATGAGTTTAACATCAATTCACTAAAATTCATATTCAATTCATTCCATTTCACATTTTAGGCAAAATTACCATTTTCCGTATACTTTTAATTAATTCCAATTTCATCCCTAGGCTCAGAAAATAAAATTCATGCAATTTAATCCTTATCCCAAGCCTAGCCGATTTTTACATGTAACAATACCAGCCCATGTATTTTATAAAATTCAAGTTTTTCCATGAATTTTACAACTTTTCAATTTAGTCTCTAAATCATAATTTCATCAAAATTCCCTTTACAAAAGTTGTTTATCTATCAATAGCCTTCCATATTCTACCATAAAACTTCATAATTCAACTGTATTAATCCATGGAAAAACCCTAGTACTTTAATAAATTTACAAATTAATCCCCGAGATAGCTAAATTAAGCTATTACAATCTCGAAAACATAAAAATTATTAAAAACAAAACTTGAATACTCACCTAATTGAGCCAAAGTAAGCTTGTCTATCTTCAAGCTTCAAACTAGGATTTCCATGTCTTTTGATTTTAGGAAAGATGATAAATTATGATATTTTGTTTTATTTTATTATTTATCATCTTTCCAATTTTATCCTTTTCTTTTCTTAATTTCCATGGATGAATCATCATACTTATCTATTAACTCCTCTTAATGGTCTATTTACCATTTAAGGACCTCTAATTTTTAATTCCATATCTATTTGATACTTATAGCTACTAGAACTCAACTTTTTCATTTTATGCAATTTGGTCCTTTTAATTAAATTAAACATGTAATCGATAAAATTTCTTTATAAATTTTTCATACGATATTCCTATCTTAATGCAGATCATGATATAATATTAAAATAATTTTTCCTTTCGGACTCAGATTTGTGGTCCTGAAACTAATGTTCCGATTTCACTGAAAATGGGCTGTTACAGTTATCATACCCCCAAACTTAGTTCATTGCTCATCTCGAGTAATGCTAACTTATATTAAATGTAACACCCCAAAATTTGTTAATTTCGGCTTTTGTAATTTTGATACAAATGTGTGTCTGCTTCAGTGGTTAAGTGTTCTAGGAGTGTCTGAGAGGTCCTAAGTTCAAACCTTACCTTTGGCTAAATTTTGGTATTTTCTGAATCAAGCCCTATCTCTGGTCAGTAGGCTTTTAAGTAATTGGTTGTAAGTATATAACAAAATGGGCCTGCTGTTCTGGTGGTTGAGTTGAGTGTTGGGATGTTGGAGGACTTGTGTTCAAATCCCTACATGAGCAAGGGGGTTGATTTTTGCTTGGTGGACTGTAGGAGTCTCAATTTAGCCGAAATACTGAGGTGGTTGTGAGTAGTGGGATTGTGGGAGTGAAAATAGGAGAGAATTTAGGGATTTGTGATCAGAATGTTAGTTTTCTAATAATCTTTCTTTCTTTTTCAAAATTTCGGTGACTCTTTGGGAAAAGTCCTGACGTTTTCTTCCTTTCCTCCCTTCTCTATATTCGACTTTTGCTCTTTTTTCTTCCATCTTCTCTTTGATTTCATTTCTTTTTGTTGACTTTCACAATCACATTCGTAGTTCGATTTTCGTCACACGTTTTGGTAAGTGTGTTCTCGTGGTTTGTAAGTTGTGAATATTAAGTTTTTAATTGGGTTATTGTCTCTTTGGGAGCAGCATACTACGAGGATCAAGGTTCTCCTCGTACTATTTTGTGATCGACTGATTCGAGGTGGTTGGGGAAAGTTTCATCACTTTCAGGATGAGTATATCAATTTGGGTTCAATTTTAGTTCGATTTTTAAGTGTTTAATTCAGTGCTTTATTGGTTGATTATAGGTTTTGGATGCTCGAAAGTGTTTCCACATCGAAATCGTACCAGGTGTGTACCTGGATACGCAGAAAATGAGGTTTCAACGAAAGTCGAAAACCTCACTATCGATGCCACACGGGCGTGTGGTCACCTGTGTGGTAGGCCATGTGATAAGACACGGGCGTGTGATCAACGAGGCCAGGCCGTGCGTATAAGACACGGCCATGTGATGGGAGATGGGGGTGTGATCAATGAGGCCAGGCCATGCACATAAGACACAGCCGTGTGATGGCTAGGTAGGTCGTGTGTGACACAAGGGCCTGATCGAATTGGGCCATGTGGGCCCACACAGGTAGTCCACACGGGCGTGTGGCATTCTAGGCTAGGCCATGTGATCCACACGGCCAAGACCAATTTGGGCTGAGTGGGCCACAAGGCATGTGAGCCCACACGGGCAGACCACATGGGCGTGTGAGCCCATTTTTACTGAAATGTTTGTTAAGGTTGCACGGGTCACCCAAGTCAATCTGAACCTTCTATAGGGTCGGTAAGCACTTCCTAGACCCTTAACTGTATGTTGTTGATTATGTTAATTACGTACTGAGCATGTTATATAGTGGCATGTATGCTGAACTGTATGTGTATCTGATAGACTCGTTATAGCATGACATATTATTATATGTTGCATTGCATTGGGTTGGGGTTGATATTATTCAGAGGAAGTGTACTAAAAAGCTTTTAAGCCTAATATGCTGGCAACTCAGTTGCAAATTACTACTTTGTGTCGCATTCGGTACTAAATGGAATGTAGGGATGGGTGGGTTGATTAAATCCCCATATGGAGTGTAGGGTTGGACGGAGATGATGTGTAGATGTTGGTTGGGTAGGACTTTGTTGCTGTATATCTACTGCTGTTACTGATGGGCTTAGGCCCTTATGCATATTGATTCTGATACTGTATTGGGCTAAGGCCTAACTGATTCTAATACTAAAATGGGCTTAGGCCCAAGACTGCTATTGACTGTGCACTGCGATTGTTGCTTGTTTTGCTCTGTGGGATTACACATTGAGTTTACGAAAACTCACCCCTTTTTGTTTAATGTGCACAGGTAATCCCCAGACCTAGATGGATCGGTATGGCGGAGGACTCGATGGTGACCACAGTTCTGGACTGTCACGGTTTTAATTTATGATTATTGGTTTTATTATTATTATTCTATTTTTACTGGTTAAATTTTTGGGTTGTAATTGGACTTTCAGACTTTGGTTTGGTTTTGGGTTTTGAATATCTTTACTTTATGGATTACAACTGCTAGTAGTAGGAAACCTCGGTTTTCAACAGAAACAAATGATTTTCAAAAACATACGATTATTTTAACTATCTAAAAAGCTTCCGCATCAAATAATGCTTTGAAACTATCGACTAAATGAGTAACACGATTTTGGAACTAATAAGATATTAAGATATGTAATTCAAAGAAAATGATTTTATTGCAACAACACGATTTTCAAAACCCTATCATGTGACATCGCGAGATCCGACCATAAGCGTCTAGGCTGGGTTTGGGGTGTTACATTAAAAATCAAAGAACCATTTTTTCAAAAATCAATTCAAACAAAATCAAATCTTTCCCATAGTCATGTGTTTATCAAAAGTATGCTAAAAAATAGAAGATTTGGAAACATGCAATTTTAGTACATATAACACTCAATTATTTCAAATATTAATACGCTAACAAAAATATGTATTAAATACCTTCCCTCAACAAATGTGTGCTATGTACTTCCCAATCAAATTTTATTTCCTTCAATTCAACTAAGCAACAATCCTTAAGTTTAATTGTGTCTTCATATGTTGAGCTCCATAATTCTTCTCCACTAATGTTGTCAGCATAATAATCAAATCAATAGGTCTTTCACAAGGTTGTAATGTGGCTAGGGTTAAGGTTGTAATTTTTAGGTTAAAACCATAGACTCAGCTTATCTCGGACCTTCCAAGTACAAATATCCTCAAGAACACCAATTCTGTACATTTTTTAGCAAATGATTTTCAAAAGAAACAAATGATTTTAAAAATGCACGATTGTTTTAATTGTCTAAAAAGCTTCTGCATCGAATAATGCTTTGAAACTATCGACTAAATGAGTAACACAATTTTGGAGCTAATAAGATATTAAGATAAGTAACTCAAAGGAAATGGTTTTATCGTAACAACACTGTTTTCAAAACCCTATCATGTGACATCACGAGATCCGGCCATAGCGTCTAGGCCAGGTTTGGGGTGTTACATTAAAACTCAAAGAACCATTTTTTCAAAAATCACTTCAAACAAAATCAAATCTTTCCCATAGTCATGTGTTTATCAAAATTATGCTAAAAAATAGAAGATTTGGAAACATGCAATTTCAGTACATATAACATTCAATTATTTCAAATATTAATATGCTAACAAAAATATGTATTAAATACCTTCCCTCAACAAATGTGTCATATGTACTTCCTAATCAAATTTTATTTCATTCAATTCAACTAAGAAACAATCCCTAAGTTTAATTGTGCCTTCATATGTTGAACTTAATAATTCTTTTCCACTAATGTTGTCGGCATAGTAATCAAATCAATAGGTCTTTCACAAGGTTGTAATGTTGAGGGTTAAGGTTGTAATGTTTAGGTTAAAACCATAGACTCAGCTTATCTCGGACCTTCAAGTACAAATATCCTCAAGAACACCAATTCTGTACATTTTTTAGCAACTAATTTTTTTTAAACAATCATTGTGGCTTTATTGAGCATACAATTCAACATTTTGAGCATTCCAATATTTTTTTCTAACTCTCCCAAACATATTCAAAGAAATATTCTAGATGCATTGAGCCTAAGATTTAGGAAAAGTATAGATAAATTTAAAGGAAAGATGACTTATTAATGTAGGGTTTTAGAAGAAAATCAGGTCATATAGCTCAAAGTAAGGTTTCAAGGGATAATTATTATTAAGGTTGGATTGAAAGGCTCAAATTGTAACACCTCAAATTTTGGGGTTAGAATTTTTGAGTTTTGTGGTTAGGGTCAGTGAGAAGTTTGCATTATTGTGTTTACTTGCGTGTTTAAGTGACAAAATGGGCTCTGCTGGTCTGGTGGTTGAGTGAGTGTTAGTGAACCTTTGAGTTTTGGGTTCGAGCCATTGTGTGTGCGTTTTGGGTGATATATTTTTATATTGTTAAATAGTGGACTTGTTTTAGTTTTAAAATATAATTATTAGTTTTATTATTACGATTATTTTTATTTTTATTTTCATTTTATTTTTCTCTCAGATGTTCTCCTTTTTTTTATTTTCTTTTTGTTTGTTTCTTCTTTTCTTTTTTTTTTTGAAAACGATGGGGGTTGTAGTCTCTGGAGAGCTTCGATTTCTTGGTCATCGATTCAGGTTCTGGACATCTCTGATCGCGATTCAAATGTGGGATTCGAACCTTATCTATTCTATTTTTTTTATTTTACGAACTATTGTTTCAGCATTTCTTGAGTGTGCGCTAACCCGATGATTTTGGGTTTTTAGTCGTTGAAAAAGTAAGGGGAATAGTCCATTTTTCGATATAATCTTGTTATTACAAAGGTTGGGGACTATTTTGATGGCTAAAAATCGATTTTGGCTTGTTCCGAGGTGGTTTTGTAACCATACGGGTGGCCACATGGGCATGTGCCGATTCACACGGCCGTGTGCTTTTTGGAATTAGGGTTCTTCAGCAGGTTTTGGTGCTACAAGGCTAGTGTGGCCAATTTGGAGATTTTTTTTGTTTTTCACACGGTCGTGTCCCTGGGCACGCGGCCTTGTGTGTTTGAGAATTAGGGATTTAGTGTCTTGGCGCCACATGACCGTGTGGCTAATTTGGGGATTTAGGGATCCCACACGGGCTTGTGTTTTGGGCACACAGCAGTGTTTGGTGGGCACACAGGCATGTGAGACCCTTACACGGCCGTGTCTACCCTATATTCTTTTTTAGCACAATTGCAGTGAGTTACACGGCCTGTTCACACGGCCGTGTCCCTGGTTCACACGGTGTGTGCCTCCCTCCACTCGGGTGTTTTGACCCCTACACGGCCTAGGTTTTTCCACACGGCCGGTGCACAAGGTCGTGTGTTCCTAAGACACTAAAATTTAGTTTGTGTATGTTTTTTTATCTAAAATGTGTCTGTGTATTTCACCCTTGGCTAGGCTTAAGTGAGGGTATTTAGGTCTCTGTATCTGTAGGCTAGGCCATGTGCTCTGCTTATGTGTTGTAAGTGACTATGGTGTGAGATGACTGATCCTGAACCCGGTTAGCTGGGTGTGTGTGCATATTTGTTTCTGTATGACTGTCTGTCAATGTGTTCATTGTTTCTATGAGATTGTATGCATTCATGCATTTGCATAAAGTATTTTGGGGTTGGTTGTGAAGATAAGGAAGATTGATTCTGTTCTGATCTGGTAGTCTTACCTGTAACCTATTTGAATAGCGGTTTACCGCACTATACTATATGTACGGCAATTATGCTACATACCATTATCTGATCTGGCAGTTTAAACTACAATGTGTCTGTACAGCGGTTACAGCATTGCACTGTAATGCATATACGCCAGCCTTGTTGCATATTAATATCTAAGTGGCTTAGTCAATATGCAAGGTTTGTAAGGTCGGATGGGCCTTTTGAGGTCCTACGTGGTGTGTTTGGTTGGATGAGCTTAATCAGCTCTTATAGGGTGTGATCGGGGGACGGAGAGGTGTGTTGGCTGGACGGGTGGGTTTTATTACTTGATTGCATTCATACGCATCTGTTTGAGTGTTCTGGGTGAAGATTATTTGACTATGTTTTGTCTGATTGAATAACAATTGTGACTGAGTATCTGTGTGTGACATGGTGTGGTTAAATTGTTTCATTCTATTGGGACTTTGGTTCCAAGTTCACTTTCTGGATCTGTGTATAACTATATGTATGTTTCACTTTCGAATCGATTTCTAAAATCTATTGTTATTCATTTGGAACTCACACTAGGCTCATATAGCTCACCCCCTTAGTGTTTCCCCTTGCAGGTACGTTTTCGAACTCTGACGCTGGACGCAGTATGCAGAGGTCTCGGATAATCTCAGTTAAAACATGCTTATATAGTATTTTAACAATTTCTGAGTTTATAATTAAACCCCTTGAACTGTAAGTACTGTTTTGAAAACTGTGGTATGAAGTTTTATGTTTTATGCACATAAATGTCATTGGGATTGTATTTTTTGTTGAGAAATCAGGAATATATAACTGAGAATTTTACATGACTTAAATATTGTAATGTTTTTTTTTCGGTTTGTTAAACTAAAAATTTTCTTCGATCACTTCGGTGGTCAATGTAATCTCTGGGGTTCAGTTCAAACTTCTAGGCCGGGTCTACGTTGTTACACAAATGACCCAAACAAAAATTTTCCAAAATCAATTTTTCAATTACTGTGCCTTCTAGGATTTCGCCTCAAGGAAATTACTAACTCAATTCTAAAAAGTTTAAAATTTCATGCATACTTAAGTTTTCTAAAAGTTTAAAAGACTACACCATACTAGGTAGCTCATAAGAGCTTAAACTACACCACACCAAAGTCTTCGTAGAGACGTACGATATTCGATTATCCAAAAAAATGCTGGATCTCGATGTAACAAGTAGTAAATCTATGTATAATCGCATATCTTGAACAAGCGCGTGAATAAATCTATTGGCATGCTAATCGTATCCTTTCATTTACTATGTTCACAAATGCACCTTTTTCACATATAACCATTTCTTTACCACTTAGTATGTATATCACCTTTTGTACCAAATTATAAACAATTCAAATTTCAACCAAACACATATATTCATAGTTAAATTATATAAAAATTTAAATACAGTTGTACCATATGAACTTACCTAGTAAAAACAGCAAATAACAAGATGTCAAGGATTAATCTGTTATTTTACCTTTTCCTCAATTAACCTCTTCAAATCCCGATCTATACGATAATTCATTTCAATTTATCAATTCCAAATACCTTATAACACCCTATTACATGCATATGACAGTTCAATTTCACTTTTTGAATGCTCCCTATGTTCGAAAAAATGGGTTTGGAAAACGCAGCAGAAAAAAATTTAGAAAAACCTGAGTTTTAATTTTCTTTTCCAAAACAATACATTGGTTGTTATATCTAAAGTAATAAACACCTAATCAAAATTGTACCTTTTTTATTCGTCTAGAATGAGTGCTTCGACCGAGTAGTCTTCTCCGCTATCCTCAAGCTCATGTCTATCGAGTGTGGGCTCGCTTTGAATCAGGAAATTTTTCATGACAATTACCAAGGGGTAACTTCGTAATTTCTCTCAACTTTTGGGTCATGTTTTAAATCAGAAAATATCTCTAGAAATTTTTTAAAATAATCTCTTTAGAGAATTTTTTTTTCTCTACAACTTTCTTTTGAATTCAAGTATGTGTAAAATAATGAACTAAGGCTCTCTTTATATAGGGAGAGATTAGAGAGTTCAATTATGATTAAACTTAATCACTTTAACATTAAGTTAATATAATATTTATCAAGATAAATATTAGATTAAATTTAGTATTAAATCTTATTAAAATAATAGAATGTTTATCTACAATATAAACATTAAATTTAATTTAATATTAAGATAATCACTTTAATATTAAATTAATAAAATACTATTAAGATAAGTATTTAATTTAATTTAATATTAAAATATTAAAATAATAGTGTTTTTGGAATAGTTAATTTGAAATCAAATTCTTTGGTAGAGTCCCAGTAGGTGTGAGACACTCCCATTGCTCAACCTCTAAGGCCACCGGCCTCCGGGACGCCTTCGTCGTAGCCGCCGACACCGCCGTGTCCCATGATGCAAGTGTGACACCTTTACCACACCCTGAGTCAATTTGGCTGTTGTTAGTTCAATCTGGGTTAGTGACAATCCGACCGGTTCGATCTAGCCACCGGTTGGACCCTCGACCCGATTTCACATACCAGACTTGGTTTGACCATTTTTTTGGGTCTTGGCCTCGATTTTGGGCTCCCAATGATCTCAGGTCTAATTTTCAAGTTCAATTACCCATTAGGCGATTTGTTTGACTTGAAAATTAATTTTAATTAATATGATTAATTTAGTTTTACTTTATCAAAATTAAATTTCTTAAAAGTCACTTCTATTTCCAAATTAATTTTTTAAGAAAATTCTTTAATCAAATTTTCTAGTTGAACAATTCTCACGACCACCTAATTTAATTCTACATCGAATAAATCAACTCAATTAAATTATTTCCAAAGTTGTAGAATTTTCTTTCGGTTCAAATGCAATCCAATCGATCTTTTGTTGAGCTAGTGGAAGGACCAACCGAAAATATACAATTAGGCTCTTGTAATTGCAATTATTTCCAGAAGCATCGTTTCGAAAATTTGTAATTACTTAATCATGGAGTCAGTCTACAAGAAGTACCATGATTGAAAACTCATTATTTTATACTCTTTACGGAAACAATTCATCCAACTGTTTTGTCCAATGATCTTGTCATTTGTGTGTTACCCTTATATGATATCTTTAATTCCTTTGAGTTAAATCCATTCACTCAATACAATCTTATTTTATCACATTGTCACCATTGTGTCTTCTTAATGATTAATAACCACTGTCAACAAATGATTGTGATAATTTGTTCATTCGAGAACAAGCAACCCATGACCACGTTCTATATTTCTCAATCTACACAATGTCATTGAGAGGATATCATTAACTCTTTAATTGAGCTATGAATTCCACTGTTGCTAGTAAAGACATGCCATACACAAGTCATGTATCCAACATACCGGCTATAGGCTCGATCATCTTTAGAGAAAAAGCCTCTACTTATATCAAAACACATGAGTTCCATACGCATGGTCAGTGACTCATTCAGGATTTCGGTAAATCACACCATGAACTTTACAAGTGAATTAATTCACAAACGGATTCAGAATTAATTCATCATAGGTCTAGTGCAATCTATCATTCTACCAATGAATGCATCTATGTCTCTACTCGTGGAGTCAACTGCTCCGATAGCCAAGACTAGCCATCTCTCTAATTAGAATTGTAGACAACATAATAATCCTTCTCAATATTTGAATCAAATGCTCACTTCGATTCTTTTATGGGATTACAGACTTATTTAGATTATCTACTAAAGTAAGTTTCCTTTCTCGTAATGTAAACTTTCTTAAAATGCCACTTATCTTCAGTTTGAACTTAGACAATCAATGAACTGATATTTGTTTATTATAGTTTTGCTATGCATGAAAAATATAAAAGATAGAAATACAAAAGGCATAATATTAAAATGTGAAATTAACTTTATTTATTTATTCATCGTTTAAATAGATAGAAAACAATTACATGTTTATTATAATATGGGCACATTTCCCAACAATCTCCCACTTGCCTTAGTGAAGTAAATGTTTCATGTTTCACAGTATCATATCCTTGATGTGTTTGTTAAAACTCCTAGTTACAAGAGTCTTAGTAAACGAATCCACATGGTTATCTTTAGAAGCTACGTTTATCACATCTACAATTCCTTCAACTACTACCTCTCGTATCAAGTGATACTCCCGATCAATGTGTTTCTTCCTCTTGTGACTTATCATTTCTTTAATATTAGTTGTTGTAACACTATTATCACAATATAGTGTTATAGCTTTTTTCATATCAGGAATGACTTCAAGATTGATTAAGAACTTTCGAAGTCATATTGCTTCTTTTGTTGCCTCAAAAGCAGCCACATACTTGGCCTCCATAGTAGAGTCAACAGTGCAAGTTTGTTTTACACTTCTCCATATTATGATTTCATGACCTAGAATGAATACATTTCCTGATGTCGATTTCCTCGAAACTTTATAGGGTTGGAAGTTTGAGTCTTTGTATCCAATAAGAGTAAGGTTCTCCCCAGAATAAACAAGCATATAATCCCTAGTTCTTTTAAGATACCTTAATATATGCTTTACAACTTGCCCATGCCTGAGATCTGGATTCGCCTGATATTGGCTAACCATTCCTACTGTGGAAACAAATATCTGGATGTGTGCAAAGCGTCATTGCATACGTAAGGCTTCCAACTGCCGAAGCATATGGAACCTTACTCATATGCTCTCTTTCTTCCACTGTCTTAGGACAATCATCTAAAGAAAGAAGAAAACTTGATGCAGTTGGTTGAACATTTGGCTTTGTATTGGTAATTGTAAAATGTTCCAATACCTTATCGATGTATGAAACTTGAGATAGAGCTATCGTTTTATTCTTCCAATCCCTAAGGATTCAAATTCCAAGAATATAATTAGCTTTACCCAAGTCCTTCATGCTAAACTATTGAGCTAACCACAGTTTAACTAATGACAAGTCTCCTACATTGTTTCCAAGAAGTAGAATATCATAAACATACAAAACGAGGAACACCATTTTTTTTCCTTTATACGCTTATAAACACAAGGTTCATTGGCATTTTTCTCAAATCCAAAATTCTTAATCATTTGATCAAATATTTTATTCCATGAGCGGGGATGCCTACTTAGGTCCATAAATGGATCTTTGCAGTTTGCAAATTTTCTGCACATTTCCTTTGACAACATAGCCATTTGGTTGAGCCATGTAAATGGTCTCATCAAGATAGGCATTTAAGAATGTTGTCTTGACATCCATTTTCCAGATCTTGTAATCGAGTGTAGCGATAATGGAAAGAGTATGCGATAGACTTGAACATGGCTACTGGAAAGAAGGTCTCATCGTAATTGATGTCTTCTTTTTGTGTGTAGTCTTTCCCTACAAGTCTAGCTTTGTGTGTTTCCACTTTCCCTTTCGTATTCCTCTTCTTTTTGTAGATCTACTTACACCCTATGAGTTTAGTCCCAACCGGTAAGTCTACAAGTTCTTACACCGTATTGGATTTCATAGAATCCATCTCAGCATCCATGGCCTATTTTCAGAGCTTGGAATCAATGTCCTGCATAGCCTTCTCGTAAGTAAGTGGATCATCAATCTCATGATTGGCTTCCGTATTATAAATAATATCATCATAGATGAAGAAGTCTAGTTTCTTATAAACTCTCCCACTACAAAGGATTCCCCTATGTTTTTGATTGTTTATAGGTCTTTCTACAACTTTCTCGAGAATTAAACCTGGTGATTTTTCTACCACTGTCGAAAGTTCCTTGAATACCATTTTACTTCGAGGCTTAAAGTTATCAATGTAGCTTTCCTCAAGGAAAGTAGCATGAGTAGAAACTTTAATCATATTATTTTTCTGATTGTAGAATAATACTCTCTTTGTTCCTTTCAGATATCTTACAAACATGCACAATTATGTCCGTGCATCCAACTTCTTTACATCTTTATCTAGAACGTGTGCTGGACAATCCAATATTCTAAAGTGATTTAGAGCGGGTTTTTTTTCATGCCACAGTTCATAAGGTGTCTTACAAGCAGACTTGGTTGATACATCATTCAGAATATAGCAAGTCGTTTGTATTGCATACCTTCAAAAGGAAGTAGGAAGTTGTGAATAGCTTAATATCAAACAAACCATGTCAAGCAAGGTTCTATTTCTTCTCTCTGTTATGTCATTTCTTTTTGAAATGCCTGGCGAGTCAATTGGGATAAAATCTCATTCTCTATAAGGTATCCTAAGAACTCGTCAGACAAGTATTTTCAACCTTGGCCAGATCAAATATCCTTTATGGATAAACCTAATTACTTTTCCACTTCCACACAAAATCAAAATTTATGAAAGGTTTCACTTTTGTAGTGCATTAGATACACATATCCATATCAAGAATAGTCATTGATAAAAGTCACGTAATAATCATAACTTCCTCAAGCACTGATGCTCATGGGACTTCATACATCAGTGTGCTTGTTCTAAATGTTGGTTGACCTTTGTACCTTTCACATTAAAAGACATCTCAATCATTTTACCTTTCAAGCAAGATTCACATTGTGGAAGACTAACTTTCTTAAGCATAATTAAGGGACCATATTTCATGAGTATAGTGACTCTTTCTTGGTTAATATGACCAAGTCTTACCTACCATAGGTACCCCTCATTAGAGTGAGAAGTTTTAAGCTTTTTATTCACTATTTCAGTTTGAAGCATTATGTAGGTATTTGGTTTGATAAAGTAGAGATCGTTTTCCATCCAACCATTACAGATTAAAGAACGATATCTGTGAATAGCAATCCATTTAATGAATGTCACGGTATAAATGTGTAACGACCCAAAATTTACGGTTATCAGAAAGTGTATTTTCGGGTCTCCATTTTCGTAAAAGGGATTCGTAAATATTTATTAAAAATATTTACAAAGTTAGTTGTGTGGTTAATTACGTTTTAGTTAGGAGAATTAGCTTGAATTAAGGTTAATTAGGTATAAGGATTAAATTGAATAAAGTGTGAAAGCTTAATTATAGATTAAAGAAAAGTTAAAGGACTAAATAAATAAATAAACCAAATTGTGACAATTGTGTGGTAATAATAATGTACAAGTGTAATAAATACATACATACATTTGTAATATATATATGTATTTACTTATTATTTAAGAAATAATAATTACTATGTTACTATAATACTATATTAATATAATAAACATAAAATAAAATAAATAAAACAAATGAAATAGAAAAAGAAATGAATTGAAAACAAAACAGAGAAGGGGGAAAGAAGAAAGAAAAACAAAAATTAGGGTTTAAGGTTCAAAGCTTGATTGATAATTCAATTTAATCCATTTTCTTGTAATTTCTATGTTTTTGGAACCCTAAAACAAAATACTAATTTAAGTTGAAATTTTGAAAGTTAGTGGATTTTTAGATGTTGTTCATGTTGAATAAATTAAAGTATTAGGGGTTAAATTGATAAAATTTCAAGTTAGAAGTGAAAAGGATTTAATTGTAAAATAAATCATAAGTTTTAAGTACTAGGACTGAATTGATAGAATTTTGAAATTAGAGATTTATGGTGAAATTTGAGAGTTAAATTTAGTTTTAAGTGGTAGTTGAATGAAAATAAAGAATAAAATTGTAAAAAAATAAGGTTAGATTTGATTATGGATTAAATTGGAATTTAATCAAAAGTTATGTATAAATTGAAACATTCAATGTAAATGTAACACCCCAAACCAGGTCTGTGCGTTAAGACGAGATTTGATTTGTCACACAGAATGAACATCCATTTAATTATCTAATGATTTAGGTAAAACAGTTCTACAAAACCTTTTGAAAATGAAGTTTAATAAAAAACCAAGAATTTGATTTAAAATCGATGAATAAAGTAGTACTAGTTTGAAATCTTATTATTTAATATTTAATTGTTGAAGACTTTAAAATAATTTTAAAGAGTTCAAAAGAATCAAAACAAAAATATTTAAAGAATCTCATATGTTTAAAAACAAAATATTTAAGGAAATATTATTAAAATAGTATTAGTCCAAATTAAGTGTCTAAAGCATAATTAAATCCATCCACACATAAAAATCCATAAAATAATAATAATAGAGGCCTTATTACACCATACCCAAAATAGTAATTAAATAAATATACTTAATTGAAGTTCATAGTTTATAAAACCCTTGTTCGAAGTATGGCCTCCACGAAGTCATCCCCGGCCCAAGCCTCCATCAACTGCCATTACCTGAGAAGGCTAATAAAGCAGAGTGAGTTACTCAGAACTTAATGTATAACCCACTTACCATATCCACTGGGCCAAATCATCAAGACATTATATTGGGCTTGAGCCCATTTACGAATTTAACAATATAATAATAATAATGCATGTAGAATGAAATTCCCAACTAAACCTAAATTTTCCATCTGCTACACACCACCGTACCAACCAACACACACTGGGGATCAAGTCAACCCACCCCGCCAACACACCAATCACGGCATAAAGCCATTTTAAATAATATTGTGGTGCACCACCGAACTAGATTGTGCAAAGCCACCCGGACTAGATTTTTGGCAACAGGCCTTTCTTCTCTTCGTCAATTTTTTTTCCAACCCATGCAATCATGTTTATATATAAAACATAACAATACATTCACATGATAAATTTAATAAAAGGCCCATAATACAAGTGGGTCCATATCTCAAATTTTCATTTTGGCCCATAAGGCAAAATAACATTTTAGCCCATTTAATGATCTAGCAAACTTTGGCCCATATATCGATCTAGCAGTTTTTGGCCCATATATCGATCTAGCAGTTGTTGGCCCATATATCACATGAGGCATAAAATTTTACTATTTATCAATTAACCCATTAAGGGCATTTTCATAATTTCCACGACTTTAACCGTTTTCATGCATTTACACAAAAGTGTTAATTATTTTGTATTTTCTCCGATTTTTCCATCTTTACGATTTTATCCTAATACTTACGGTATAGTATCTAACCCGAGAGATAAGTGTGAAGTTACACACCTGGTTACAGTGAGAACTAGACTTTCCCGCTCGTCGATACCTAAACATGCATCACGATAATTTAGAACACTAATACTATTTATAAATCTATTCTTATAAATAACGATCTAGACTTTACCCTTGGAATTTCGAACAACTTCTATATGCGGTTTCTCCCCGATTATTGGTTCGTTACCCGTTGAATATCCACGAACAAACAAAGGCTCAGGAGTATGAAGACTTCAAATAATAGATTCTCCTCGAATGAGGGTCCATAACCCGGTGGAAAATCTCGGATTCCCAAAATAGCCCTTCGCTTAAATTTTTGGGGGAATAGCAGAACCACCCCTCTTCCAAACACTATTCACAACCTTTTTCGTCCCTATCTTGATTGTCTCCATTGACAAAAGATCGTTAGTCCAACTAAAAAGTATATCGGAAATTATGACTAACGGTTTGAAGGGTGAGATTGGCTTACCACAAAATATCCTTGTCCCACAAGATGAAAATCGAGCGATAACGTCCCCTAAAACAAAATCGATTAATAGTTCATCTATAACAATATGTCGAGTAGTATATAGCTCCTTAATAAGAACCCTTACCTTAACACTTCGACTCGATTTCTAACGAATCACGATGATAACGAATACTCCAAGTTCAGCCTTCTTTATAACACTATAAAAATGAAAGATTGTCTAAGGAAAAAGAACGTTATTATCGATCATAAGAACCTCCTAAACTTATATATATTTGGCTAAGAAAAGAAGGGAAAAGAAAATATTCGAAAAGAGTTCTTATCGATTGCTTAAACGAAGGTTGAAGGAATAATCAACAAAATAATATAGATGAAGAGAAGATTCGGCTTTGAAGGAAAATTGAAGAAAATGGTATTAGTACCATTCGTCCATGGGGAGAAAAGGATGGAGAAAGTGTTTGAATGATAAATAAAATGGAGAGGAAAAGAGAATAGGGAGTAGGTGTTTATGATTCGGTTTTTAAAGAGAAGAAAAGAGAAAGAGAAAAGTGATGAGTTTAGGAACAAAATGCATTCGGTAATGGGGGAGGGGAAGGAAAAAGAAGAATGGTCTTTAGCTTTGGTATTTCGGCATAAGGAGAAGAGTGTATTGATATGCTAGGCAAAAATGTGCCCAAATGGTAACATGAAAAAGAAATGGTCAAAAGAACTAAGCTTACCAAATGCTCAATTTCGGCTAGGAGAAAATTTTTGAAGAGAATTGAAAATTTTGCACAAATATGCTAAGAATGACCAAAAACTAACTCCTAATCCTAGCCAAGCTACAACCACATTCGCCAACCCCTTTAGTCCACAATGCCGTCCAAATACATGGTAAAAATTGCCATGCAAAAGTTTCCAAATCATCATTCTTATATCATGCCTTGTATTCCTCCACTTTCCAAATGCTTAAAAAAAAACAATCCCTAAAATCAAGCAAATTCAACCCCTTAATTCATGTTTACCATAACCTTTAGCCATCTTTCCATAAAAAATTTAGTCCATCTTATCCATGAATGAAGCTTGGCCGACACTTGCTAGGAAAGAGAAAAATCAATGCTCACAATTTGCATGCTAGGAGATTCAACCTCTCCCTCAAGACCATACATGTAGCGATATCCCTTCACCAATAGCTCAACTCATGCTATCTTTTATCACTTTAATTAACTTAAACTTCAAAGTCACCGATTCCTCTACAAGAAAGTACTCTTTACTAAAATTTATTCTAACTCCGAATAAACCCGAGCCTTATCAAGACTATATTAAACACACAAATAAAATCATTCACAAGCTAAACACTAAAAACATGCAACATATCGATACTCACATTTTTAGGATGTTACAGTTAAATTGTAGTGTATTGATAAATTTTAATTGTTTTGATTTCTGTAGCTAACGTTGAGCCGAGACCTCGACTAAGAAAGGAAAAGACAAGATTAACGAGGAGTAACTCGAGAATTACGGTTTGTATTTCTATAATCCGAAGCAAATTTTTAATTATCGTATTTATTAAATATATATGGTAAGTGGAATTGAGGTAAGTATTGGTATTGAATTGTATTGAATTGAATTGAATTGATTTGAATTATGAGTATATGTGTGATTATTTGAATGTCTATTGATTGGAAATTGAAAAGTGATTTGAAAACCCTATTAATTGTATCAGGCTGAGTCGGATGTAGTTGGCATGCCATAGGATTTGAAGTGTTCAGGGATACTTCGACTTCGAGTTGATGAGACATTGGGTGTCAAATTGTTACTTCGGATAAATTTGAAGAGGTACTAGGTGCCAATTTACTTCAGCAAGGCCGATGAGACACTAGGTGTCAATCTATTACTTCGAATTATCCGATGAGGTACTAGGTGTCATACTAGTGTGTTTTGGTTGGATCTGTGTATCCGCCAAAGTTCGAGTCGTGTTAATAGGGGTAAATGAACTAATTGACAATAAATTTGATATTGAATAACATTGTATGTGAAGTGAAATGGATAATGAATTAAATTGTACAAATGAGAAGATTGAATCATGGAATTCTTGAAATGGAAATTGACATTGAAAAATGAATGTGAGAATCAAAGTTGAGAAAAGCTATTGAAATAGTTATTGATGAGAATTGAATGTGTGATAATGATTATATATGAATTGATTAGTTGAATGGATTTGGAAATTGTATGAATTAAATGTGCATGTTTAGTTATTTTGTTTTAAAATATTCAGATTATAGAAATACCACTGAGTTTATACTCAGCGTTCGGTTTGTTTCCTTGCACAGGTTAGGTTAAAGTCAGAACGTTGAATCAGCATCCAAAGCCGATCTCGAACTCAAAGTGGTAAAGTAAATTTCTTTTTGGTGATGGCATGCACCTAGGAATGTTTATGTTTGTTAATTGAATAATGAATGTAAAAAAAAATGATATAGGATGTTATTGGTTACTTATATATATAGGTTTATATGTTATGTTGAGATTATAAAATACTATGTTTTGGTATGAAATTAGATTTGGTTTGAATGAAGTTAATTGAATTGGTTTGAATAGTATATGTGAAGTATTTATGAATATACATTAGATAGGTCAATAGATTGATAGTTTTAGCATGTTTTAGGTGTATTTGAATATATTTTGGATTGGTTGAATGATTGGCTTTTGTGTTGCTTGAGGTTCAAGATTTGCAGGGTTGGTAAACTTGATAATAAGGCTCATTTTGAGTGTACACAGCCTGGCACTCGGGCGTATGACCATACCGTGTGAGACACACTACTTATACACGGGCATGTGGTTAGGCTATAACGCCCCGAATTTGGGCCTAGAAGTATTGGGCCTATTGGGCTTTGGGCTTTGGGTCTCAAAAAAAATTTATGTGAGTAAGAAAATGACAAATTGCATGTTTTCTTTAATGGTTAAGGAATTTGGAGTATCTAGGGGTGTTGAAGATGTTCTGGGATCAAGTAAGGGTATAGGAAAAAAATTTGGTTTTAGCCCTACGGAACAGTACTTCAGTTAGTAGGCCTTTTAAATAAATGCAGAAGGAAAATGATACAAAAGGAGCTTGTGGTGTAGTGGCAAAGTTGACGCCACTTAGGGAGCAGTGAGGTGGCATCATTAGCAGGTGAAGAGGTCTAAGGTTCGAGGCTTGAGAGTGGTAAATTGGAGGTTTTATATTTGCCTTCCAGATGGCTAGTAGTGGTTTTGGAGTGGCCTCTGGAAGGGAGTGTTCAGGAGAGAAAATTAAGGTAAAGATAAGAGAGAAAAGATAGGGGATTGATGTGTAGATATGTTGGTGTCAAATGGGACTCTAAGGGGAAGGGAGTTTCGGCTTTTGGCTATAAAAGGGGGTGCCAAATTCTTTTAAAGGTTTCATTACTTTTCTTTTCTCCCCCTCAGCCGAATTCTTCCATTTATCGAAAAAAGAAACCATCATTCCTTTGTTGAAATTTTGTTTTTCCCTCTAGTCGAATTCTTCTCTTGAGAGTTGCCTAAATACCTTTTTCTCTCTAAGTGCTTAGAAGTCAAATCCTCCATACCCTCTCTTCTTAAATTCCCTTTCTTGTTCACCTTTGGTTCTAGCCGATCACTTCTTCTCTTCTTCTCCCTATTGGTGTCGAATAGTCCCTGTCACCATACTAATCTCAAAATCTGAATACTTCTTGGGCCGATTGCTTCTTGGGTAAGTACTTAGTCAATTTTCCTTTAGTATGTTTGGTAAAAGCCGGAGGGCTATCTAACTTTTCTTATCGTTAATCTTGTATTAACAAGGGTAGAATTCAAGGATCACAAGCGTGTTAAGGATCATTAGCAAAGAGGTAAATGCACTTTTCTCAGTTGTGGTTTAGTGGATGGCCGAATGTAAGTATGGCCTATAGGGGTGACTTATGTGGAATATGAGTCACTTGTTGTTGATGACATACGTTTGGGTGCAGATCTAGGGGATATTCATGAATAGTAGCTAAGGAAGGGCTATTAGAACCCAGTGGCACACGGTAAGGTTACGGTGAGGTTTCGATTTTTGATAAAGTGTGTATTAAGCCAAGATTGATCATTAAGTGATATCTACTATAGGTCGGTGATTAAAGGGTTTAAAGCACGCGTTTTTCCCAGGTGTGTACAAACACTATACACACACGATATTGGCAACACTGAAAAGTTGAAAAGCCGAAAGTGGCTAAATGGGCCTGTCGAACTTTTGGGCCCAAAACGGCAATAGTTGTTATGTGAGCATGAATAATGAATTGGCATGAACGGTTGTATGATTCTATTGTAATTGGGCCTAATGGGCCATATGGATATGATTTGGGCCTAATGGGCTGTATTAATGAGATTTGGGCCTAATGGGCCATATAGATGTAATTTGGGCCTAATGGGCCATATAAATGGGATTGGGCTTAGTAGGTCGTTTGTAAGTATGTAGGCTTATTTGGGATTTGTATATGGATTTGATCTTAGTATCTGATAACTGCTAAAACCTACATAAAACTTAAATACAAAATTGCAACCGTGGACAAGTGATAAGGTTGAAGTGTGGTAATAGGTGTATGCATGTCTAGGATTAGATCAAGAGAGAGCTTGGTACTTAAGCGGTCTCAATGACCCACCTCCTCTTTTTTGGAATCCTACCTGGTGCATAGTGCCTGTTCACTTTGACTATTGAGGACTTGTTAATGGGCCCAGGTAGGTACTGAATCCATAAAACTTAAGAATGATCGAAATGGCCCTAAGGGCGAAAAAGATGAAAATACCCTTAGTTAGGGAAGTTATCAAAGTACCCCTCATTTATAGAATTATCGAAAATACTCCTGTAGGGTAGAATTATGATAATACCCTTGTAGGGTAGAATTACGAAAATACCATTGATTGTGAAATGACTAAAATACCCCTATGTGATAAGTATGAGTTTTTATGGATGTTACTCATGTGCATGCTGCATTCATATGATATTCTGCTTAGGATGCATATGGGTAGGAATTATGGTACGGAGGAAGAATTTGAGGATCACATAGTCGCTTGACGACCGTGGATCCACCGGTGGCTTTAAGCCCATTATATGATTAGCAGCTTTGTTGTAACGTTGAGTAGTGCTGTTGTGAGGGCTACCATTGGAGTGTAAAGGAGGGTTGGGTCGAGCTAGAATTCCCCACATGTGTATAAGGTTGGAAGGGAAATGGAGTGTAGCGGTTGGATTTTTTGGGAGGGTTTTGCATAATCTTGTTTCTATGTGATATGATATGATTTGAGGTCATTGTGGGCTAAGGCCTAAGACCACCGATTTTTATATGGCTTAGACCCAGTGTGATATTTGTATATTGAAATGAATGCTAAGGGCATACACACTGAGTTTCAAAACTCACACCCTTTTTATTAAATGTTTCAGGTGATCCTCAGTTTGTGGCTTGACGTGGGAGAGGACTCGGAGATGGCCACACTACAATATATTTAGAAGTTTTAATTATTTGCTTCAAAAGACATGATTTTAATTGCTTTATTTTCATTGGATGTAATAAGGCCTTGTATCTCCAATTTGACAATACTTATGGGTTTTATTGTTATTTCCCCTGCTTAATTTTTATTTTAACTTAAATAAATTTGTAAAGTTTAGCAAGGTTTTCAAAATAACTATAACCTATGGGCTATTATTTAAAACATGGGCTTTCTTCATACTTTTCAAGTTACTTAGATTTTGGGCTTCTAAACCTTAAACTTAAGTTTTCCGCTAAACAAAGTCATTTTGAGATTTTCCTTCAATGTGACATCGCCAGATTTTGCCATAACGTTCGGGCCGGGTTTGGAGGTGTTACATAGGCCGGTATTAAGCAAATATTTTTCATTTCAGCAACATATCAAGAATGCAATATGATGCATGCGTCTTATATTAAAACCTTGAAAAAAAATTCATTGCTATGATCATTCTCACACCCATCAACCATGTCGTATTGGGGTCCATGATTAACTAGCAAGAACATGAATTACATCCAATCAGTTCGTAAATCTTAATTCTCAAGACTCCACATGAACTAACGACCGTTTAACATTTGGTCATCATCTTTAGCTTAAATATCATTTCTTAGGAATCTACTTAATAAGAGATTATCTTGACTATGTAACCATTGACTCAACACACATTATGAACATGCTCTCTCATTTATGAGTCACCTTGGGAAAATCTCTCTGAAAGTCATGAATGACTAGTTTTCATTACAAGGAGATCCCATCTAGTGAACCCAAATGACAAAGTTTACCTTGGGGTACTACCAGGGTAGGAACTGGCTCAAAACTTTATCACGCTATCACTTAAGGACCTCTAATGGAGGATGTAGGTCTTGTTTAAGGATATTCTCCCACTCAATATTTTAAAACCATGCAAAGTTTTTTATCCCAAATTTCAAGAATGATTATACAATAGTCCTAGTGGTATTCTTACCTAATCTAAATGACATGCTTCCAATATATGCATGCATGCTATGGAAATTTTATAATATTCACATTTATTCACAAGAATCAATCAATCATAAAAACAAAAAATTTTGATTCTCCATATTTTTTTAAGGGAAAAACTGAAGAAGTGAATCTGAACTGTGCACCAGGTAGGGTCCAATGAAAGGGAGGTGAATTAAATTTGACGGCTTAAAAACCAAGTCTTTCCTAGCTAGAGCAAATCCTAGACTTGCACCTTCTCATTACCGCACTTCTCACAATTATCGAATAACCTAAATAAATGAATGGTATAATACAACATATGTATTTTCAAATTACCACACTTCTTATTTTTTAAATGATCAACTGCGAATCATCTCATATATATCACAATTATAACATTAAATATTATAAATATTATAAACAATTATAAAATAGATATATAATGAGATAGGTAATTAAAATAAAATTGCCAACCAAGATTTCCATGGGTCTATTTCTAGAAAATAAAATTACATAATTTTTCGCCACAAGGCATTCCTTGGGTCTTCAACCACCATCACATCTTTTCCTCATCATGGAATCCTTTTGAAAAATTACATTTAAGTCCTATGTTTGTTTCTAATTTATAATAATTCTATGAATTTTTTTAAAAAAATAGCCCTACATGGAGATGATAGTCCACGACCTATTTCCCAATAACCAAAACCTTGGCAATAAAAAATAATTATATAACAAATATATAATATTGCATCCATTCCCATATCTAACTCAAAACATGCATAAGATCTAAAGAATGTCACTTTCTATGTAATCAAATCATTCAAGAAGAAGAAAATTTATTTTGATTATCTATTTATACTTATAGATAGAATACAATCTGACTCTAATACCCATTGCTGGAAAAAATGAGTTTGGAAAATGCAACGGAAAATAAAATTAGGAAAAAACCAGAGTTTTAAATTTTTTTTCCAAAACAAGATCTTGGTTGTGATATCTAAAGTAATAAACACTTAATCAAAATTAATATTAAGATAATCACTTTAATATTAAATTAATAAAATATTGTTAAGATAAGTATTAAATTTAATTTAATATTAAACTATCAAAATAATATTATTTTTGAAATAGTTAATCTGAAATCAAATTCTCTGGTAGAGTCCCAGTAGAAGTATAACTCTCCCATTGCTCAACCACTTAACTATCGTCGTCGTAGTCATTGGCATCGTTGTGTCCGATGATATAGGTGTAATACCCTTACGACACCCCGAGTCAATTTGGTCCTGGTCAGTGATAACCCAACAAGTGTAATATCCTGAATTAATGGGCCTTTGCATTTAATGTGTGGTTATGTTTAATGTGAGTGTTAGGGGTCCAGAATGGGCTCAGGGTTGGTGAGGCCTTAATCAAATTTTCTATTTGGACACGCTAGTTGAAAGCCAGTTAGGATAGGGCTTAAAAGATGTTATCTGTATTTTAAAATACAAAATGGGCTTGTAGCCCAATGGGTAGTGGCGCTACATAAGGGAGCCATAAAATGGCGTCAACTGAGGAGGCCCAAGTTCGAGTCACATGAAGCCCAACTTCTTTAATTAAATTTAGTTAATTTTTGGCATTTAAGAGGGTAGAGTGGGACAAAATGAGGCTTGGAAATAGGAGGATTTATTTGAGTAGATAATACAGATAATATGGCAGATAAAGGGAGGAAGAGGTAGTGTTATCTACGCTTCTTTTGGAGGTGTGATCAGATAAAGATAAGGGAGGAAATTTAGGATTTATCTGCTGGTCACAGTGGTGGCCGAAATTCCAACACTGAGGGGGAGGAGGAATCGGTTCTGATATGTTCAAGGGGTGCCAAAATTTCCCTTGATTAATAGCTTAGTTTTAGTTTTAAAAAGGGGCATTTTCGGTTTTTAGGTAGTAGGTGCCGAAATTTGGGTTAAGTAGGGGATATCTCTTCAATTCCTAGCATTTGAATCCTATTCTTTTTTTTTTTTCTTCCCTCTCATCTCCACTTTTATGCAAAAGCCAAAATTCCATTGTTCTTTTCTCTGCTTCCCTCTACAAGCTGAAACCTCACAGTTCCTCTCTACATCTTTTCTTTTGATCTCTTCTAAAGCCGAATCTCTTCACTTCAACTCTCTTCTCCACTCTTTCCTACTAGTCGAATACCTTGTCCACTCTTTTCTCCTTGCCGATTTCTTTCTTCTATCGTGCTAAGTGCTAGAATCTCTAAGGGTTAATCGAATCTGTTGGTGTTAAGGTAACCAAATTCTCTTTTCACTTTTTCTCTTTCATTTTTTTTGTTGAGGCCAAAGCCGAAAGGCTAGTTGGCATGAGAAGATTATCCTTGGAGTAATGTTTTGATTGTTCTCGTGTTCTTATTTTGGGGAGACACATCGGAAATTGAAGTAGATCGTCTAGATCTAAATGCCGAAAGCTGCTAGTCTTTAAACACCATCTCTTTCGAGATTTCTAGGGAAGAGACCTCTGCACTATGAATATACATTCGTGTTTGTATTCGATTCAATGTTTTAATCCGGTTTGTTGACTAAGATCTGTTCCATGGATACAAACACTAGTCAAATGAAAGAGGGAATTGGACCCGTTAATCCAACCCCTAGATTTAATAAGTGAGTGGTGTCAGCAGTACGGGATTGGCTACCGGGTTGTGGACCGGCTTTAAGACAAAACCTTAGACAGTTAGCAGTCGTATTGGTTTCTGATAGTGTCGACATAGAAAGTCTCGTCTTGTCTGTAATCAGGTGTGTATATCTCTATCACACTAGTTAATCTGTACTATATATGTTATGGGCTAAAAGCTAGAAAAAAAAGGTTGTATGAACGGTCATATACCCGAAAAGGGTAGGCAAGGGATGCTAGGCACGTAATCATAGAAACTTCTCTATGTGTATCAAAGTTTGTGATAGTTTGTGATTGTCTGTGATCTTTTAGGTAGTATATTGTTTTGATTCTGTATGGATGTATGCATGGGATGGGGTTAATATGATGAAGGGGAAGAGCATGTTAATAGGTCACTTGGTGATCGGTGGTTAAACCACGAATTGTAAAGTTAGGTCACTTGGTGATTGGTGGTTAAACCACGAATTGTAAAGTTAGGTCACAATAGTGATCGGTGGCTAAGACACGTTAAATTTATTCCTGATTGTTAGGAATAGGCAGCATGGCTGTCGATATGGTGTGTAGCGATGGGTGGGTTGATTGTAGAAATCCCCGAGGTGTGATGGCTGGTACAGGCTAGTGTGTAGAGGATGGAATTTTAGGTTGGGTTGGGCCATGTAGCATGTAAATATTTTGTTGCCATTGTGTATGGGCCAAGGCCCATAATGTGTTTGTAGGCCTCAAGCCTTTTATGTGTTTTCGGGTTTTGCACACTGAGTCTTGGTGACTCACCCATTTTATTTCCTTGACTTTTCAGATGAGCAGTAGATCGTGGACATGGGAGCCGAGGCGGACTCGAGGGGCCATCAAGTCTTTTATTTTCATAAACTATTTTCGATTTTCCTTTAAGTTTTAATTTTGGGATTATTTAGGCCTCCATAGCTTAGGTTATCAATTTATATTTGTTAATGTTTACATTCTATAAATTTATGTTCAAGGACTTAATTATAAGAAGGAAAAAAAATGGGATTTTCAAACAAGTTCTACAAATAAAAAAGAACTACAAAGGTTTTCTACAAATATCACTTATTTAACGAATACCTACATAAACGAACCGAGATTTTCAAAACCCTCCAAAGCAAAGTTTTCAACATTTAACCCGTAGCATACCAGATCTGGTCGTGGCATTTTGGGATGGGTTTAGGGTGTTACAACAAGTCTGATCTAGCTATTGGTTAGACCGTCAGGCCGTTTCGATCAATATTTTGGGTCTTGGTCTCGGTTTTGGGCTCTCATGCCCAATTTACGATCTCAGGTCCAATTTTCAAATTCAATTACCCATAAATCACTTAGATTTTCCAAATTAATTTTTAAAATCAAATTCTCTAGTTGAAAAATTCTCACAATTACCTAATTTAATTCCACATCAAAATCAATTAAATTATTTCCAAAGTCGTAGAATTTTCTTCTTATTCAAATATTGTCCGATCGAGATTTTGTTGAGCTAGTGGAGGGACCAATTGGATATATACAATAAAGCTCTAGTAATTGCAATTATGTCCAAAAGCATCGTTTCGATAATTCAAAATTACTTAATCATGGAGCCAATCCACAAAAAGTATCATGATTGAAAACTTTTATTGTATACTATTTACGAAAACAATTCATCCAACTATTTTGATATCCTTGATTCCTTTGATTTAAATCCGTTCACTTAATAAAATCATATTTTATCTCATTGTCACCATTGTGTTTTCTTAATGATTAATATGATCATTGTCAACAAATGACTATGATAAATTGCTCGTTCGAGAACTAGCAACCCATGGCCATGTTTCATATTTATGAATCCAAACAATGCCAATGAGAGGATATCCTTAACTCTTTAATTGAGCTATAAATTCCACTGTTGCTAATAAATCCATGCATTGCACAAGTCATGTACCCAACATACCGACTATGGGCTCAATCATCTTTAAAACATAAGCCTCCACTTATATCAAAGCACATTAGTTGCGTACGCATGGTCAATGACTAACTCAGGATTTAAGTAAATCATACCATAAACATCACAAGTGGATTAATTTACTAAGGGATTCAGAATTAATTCATCTTGGGTTTAGTCCAATGTATCATTATACCTGTGAATACATCTATGCCTCTACCCATGGAGTCAACTGCTCCGATAGCCAAGACTAGTCATCTCCCCAATTAAAATTGTAGACGACATAATAATCCTTCTCAATATTTGAATCAAATGCTTACTTCGATCCTTTTACGAGATTACGAAGTTATTTAGATTATCTACTGCAGTTGTTTTCTCCCAATGTAAATGTTCTCACAATGCCACTTATCTTTAGTTTGAACTTAGACAATTAATGAGCTAATCTTTACTTGTCACAATTTCTCTATGTATGCAAAATATAAAAGACAAAAATACAAAAGATATAATAGTAAAATGTGAAATTGACTTTATTTATTTATTCATCGTTCAAATAAATAGAAAACAATTACATGTTTACTACAATATGGGAACATTTTTCAACACCCTAAAATTTTACATTTTATTTAATTTAGTCCTTAAAACTGAAATTACCAAAACTTTCAAATTTGAGCCCTGATTTTGAAACTAATCTCAATTTCATCCTTCTAGAACCCTCTATAATGAAAATTTACAAAAATATTATACCAATTTTGAAATTTATGCACTTTAGCCCCAATGTTCAAAAACTAGTACTTAAACTATACAAATTAGTCCTTTTTCACTTTTAAGCTTAAAATCTAATAATTTAGTACAAAAAACTTCAAGAAATCATCAATGGAGACTTTTGAAATTTTTAACAGTTTTGCAAAATAGTACATAGGTCAGCTAGAACAAGCTCCCACAATCTAAAAAATATAAAAATTATAAGAAATAGACTTGAATTTGCTTACCAATTGAGAGATTCAAATTTAAAATATTTGAAACCCTTTTTCTTTCTTCAACATTTGACCAAGGGAGAAAACATGAAGAAGATGATAAAACGTCATCTTTTTCTTCTTCTTTTTATCTTATATACTTAGATTAATAACTAACTAATCTTAATTAACTAATTAACTTTAATTAATCATATAATAATCTTAATTAATCAAAGATAGTGTATGATAACATTATCCTTTACTATCCATCAATAAAAATGGGTCCAATTGCTCAATTGTTCCTTAACTAATTAAAAATATATAGCGATTGAACTTTTATCACTTTTACAATTAAGCCCTTATAATACAATTGACTATCAATTTAAAAAAATTAAGGGACCAAAATTTAATTAAATTTTATATTAACCTTGTAAATAGTACTTCAACATCGAAAATGGGGCTTCGAAATTGTCATTTTCGACACCAATGAAAAATAAGTTGTTACAACAATATTGACATTGTTTACCCTAATTTTTTCTGAAAAGGTCCCCGAATGAGCCTCGAGTGCAACCAAAATTTAAAGGAAACCTAAAAATGGCTGGAATAACTTCAAATAAGCCTAATTATGTCAAAATGAAGTTTTGAAATTGATGTTCAAGTTAAGTAGTCTTAGTGTCCAAATGTCAGATCCCTTGCTCGTGATATATTGGTTCAATCCAGGTAAGGGGTGTATGGTTATGTTATGGCACGTGTGTATAATTATTAGTATGTTTGTGGGCTAAGTGGAGTTTTCATATTAGATATAGCACTTGTGAAAAACCTTGGTGTATTGAAGGATTTACTTATTTGGTGTGTTGGGGACTATCTGTGTATTCAAAATTTAACTTTTGTGTTTGTTTAATAGTAAAAAAACCTAAATAACTTGAATAAATGGCGTGGTTGATAAAATCTAAATAGTGAATTTTATATGAAACTTGAGATTTTTATGGATGCTAATTTGAAATATGACTAGAGACAAAAGCAAGTGGTTGAGTATAGATTATTTGGCTATGATTTTCGATGATATTTGTTTTTTTTTTTTTGTACAGAGACATGGATTGACTTATATTTTAATTGTTAGTATGCTTATAATTTAGTTGGTATGTAAGGTATTATTGGATTTTGGTATGCACCACTGAGCTTTATGGAAAGCTCAGTGAACGATTTTGTTATTTTGTGCACAACTATAAGGTGCTTTAGGAGCAACTTTTGTGGTTGAGCAGCATAGCACTCAAAGATCTCAGTGGATCATTCACTTATTCTAAATCTTTAATAACTTTGGCATGCACCTTGGCCACTAAAAAGTCTTTAGGATGTTTGTATTGGAGTTATTATTCATTTTTGTTTATTTGATATCTGATATGTAATAGCCCATTTTTTATAAAATCAAAAAGTGGTTTGGGGACCATAGATCTGAGTCCAAAAAAATATTATTTTAATACTATTTTATGATCTACAGTATGATAATAATATTGTGTGAAAATTTCGTAAAGAAATTTTATCGATTACATATTTAATTTGATAAAGGACCAAATTGCACAAAGTGCAAAAGTTGAGTTCTAATAGCTAAAGGGATTAAATAGCTATAGAACTTTAAATTGGAGGTCCTTATATGGTAATTAGACCATTAAAAATTCTTAGTTGTTAAGGATGATGATTCATCCATGGAAAATAAAATAAAGAAAATGATGAAATTGGAAAGATGAAAAATAAAAGGTGATAAATTAATTAAATAACAAAATATCATCATTTTATATCATCTTCTTCCCCAAAATACATGGAAACCCTATGAAAGAAAAAGCAAGCTTTCTTGGCTCAATTGGATTCGGATAGACCAAATTTGAAACTAGAACAAGAAAAAGAGGAAAATGTCGGATTAGTAGATTTAATGTATACGAACATTTGTCGAGGTAAGTTCGTGTAACTAAATTGTGTATTTATATATTTGAATTAGATTTTGTGTATGTGAATTGTATAAATATCAAATATGTATGACATTGAAAACATATCCGACGAAGCCTGATAAATGATAAATGATAAAAATGTTACTTTTATGTTTGAAATGAATGAGGAATATATTTATTTGAATTATATGAATTTTATAGATGTATGAAACAATCACATGTCTGATAAGGCTTGAAAAAAGTTAAATCCCATTTGAATAAATGAAAATTGATAGATATGTGATTTCTCTAATGAATGAGGTTCTGCATTTGTTGATGACTGGATTTAGCTCGGATGGGTAATCCTATTGACCTCATTACAGAAAGGATTTAGCCTGGACTGGTAATCCTGATATAAGCCCTATTGAGCATATTTTATATATAGGATTTATCCGGACGGGTAATCCTAATTAAGCTCTTATGAGCATATGTTGGAAACAGGATTTAGCTTGGACAAGTAATCCTGTTATATGTATGGGGCTCGAGAGTGTGCTTTCTGATTAAGTGCCTTAATGGGTACTCCTGAATTTGAATTGACGGATCCTGATCTATACACCTCGAGTGTACTACCTGAGTATCCATCGATATTTAGGATAAATTCAACGAGGAAATCCTGACATGAGAAAACATGAACATGAAATTAATTAATACATGTATCATGAAACAATCTAAATTTGAGATGAATTATTATGAAAATATACTTGAATCATATGGACGTGAATTATACATGTTACATGAACACGTGATATGAGAAATATTTGAACATGGAAATTTAACTAGTGTCGAGAAATATATTTTCTGATATTCATGAAAAAAAATATATGTTTAACATGAATTCAAAACAAACTATTACTGAAACAAGCTTGAGATATATGGAAATGATAGCATTTGTTATGTTGAAGTATGATGTACTTGATACAAGACTTTGGAACATGCTTAATGACTTTGTACTTTCGAGATATATTGAAAATATGTGATGTAAGACGTATGTGTATGGAATTGTCTGACAATTGTGTATATTTTTTATTATGAGTTATTACCTGAAATACATGACTGACATGGTTAATGAGGATATGTGTTTAGGCATTTGGCCAACATGGCTTGGGAATAAATTAAATGCTTACCTAAATTTAAGATAGTGTTAAGTTAAGTTCCAAGTTATACGAACTTACTAAGCATTATATACTTACTTAGTTATATTTCCCCATTTTATAGTAAATCGAAGCTCGTTCAATTGAAAGTTTCACGGAGATCACTCATACTATTCATCGGCCCATTTTGGTATATACGGTAAATCAATTATGGTTATAATGGCATGTATAGGTTATTTAGCCAATGATTGCATGTAAATGTTTTGAAATAAACTAGTCATTGGTATGGCTTGTGTTTAACATATTTTGATATGTTTATAAGTGGATTTATCATGTTTGAAAATGAATGTAATCATGCATGTGTACATTTGGTAAATAGATAAATATTAAAGATATATTAATATGATAATAAATTGTCATTTGTGGTACCTAAGGGTACATTGGTTGTATATGATATTATGTCATGTTTAAGACATGATTTAGACTTGTTTTGAATGCTTGAACTGGTTGGTATATGAATGTAAGTTTTGGTGTAGGTTATGGGCAAAGTTTGGGTGAGAAATAAAGCTAGAAAATGGTTTTATTTTGTCCACACGGGTATACACACGAGCGTGTGTCTTGACTGTGTGTGACATAGCCTAGCACATGAACATGTGGTTTGGTCGTGTGTCCCCTACATCTTAAATTCGAGAAACAGAATGCTCAGAATTGAGCACACGGGCAGAGACACGGGCGTGTGTCTCAGCCGTGTGTGCTACACGACCTAAGACACTGGCGTATGTCTTGGCCGTGTGAAAACTGCACCTTAATGTTTTGCAAGTCAGAGAGTTACACGAGCTGGGAACATGGCCGTGTGACCAGTTTCGTATATCACACGGCCTAGGACATGGGTGTGTCACTTGGCCGTGTGAACCACGCGGCCTACTCACACGGGCGTGTAACCTTTGTATATGGGAAAATTTTTGAAATTCACGAAAAATTCTCTGAGTTTTTGATTTAGTCCTGACTCGATTCTAATGCATGATTTGGGGCTCGAGGGCTCATGTAAGGGACTATATGATGAAATTTGATTGAAATCTGATATGATTACTAAAGAATTATGAAATGTTTGTTATTTTTTTTTGTAAACTCTAGTAATGCTCCGTAACCCTGTTCTAGTAATGGATTCGAGTTTAGGGTGTTACATGGTACATGTTGGATAATTTGTGGATTCTTTAGTACACATATCTTGATTGCTTGTTGAAAGATTATGATGATATGCATAATTTCCAAGTTACTTTTCAGATACTCAAGTGGCTAATTTTGAAATACTTTATCTTTAAGCATGAATTTGTGTTTTGAACTTGTTTTAGCATGTTAAATTTGTTGGTAATGTGTTGGTTTTAGTGTCTAACATGTTTGAGCATAGTTGGAGCATGATTGCATGGCCTAAAATGTCATTTTTCTGCATTTATGGGTTTAAAACTCAAGATAGGTTTAACAAACTTTTATGAAACATGTATTTCTAGGTGCATGTCTCGAGATATGTTGTCACACCCAAAATTGGGCCTAGAAGCTTTGAGGGTAAATTAGGATTTTTGGCTCGGAGTAGGTTCAAAAAATTCTAAATGTGGTAACCCAAAATTATTTTCGATCATAGCTTTTGAAAATTTAAATCAATTTTTGAAAATAAGGTTGAAAATATATTTAATTTTAAAATAAGGACTATTTTTAAAATGGTTTGAATTAATAGTACCATTAAGGTAAATATCCCAAATTTTTAAAAATACCCTATTTTCCCCTTTATCTTCACAAAATCACGATAGTTTTCTCCTATTCTTTGTGTTTGTTGTCTCTTGTTTTCCCAAGCTCCTCTCAATCAATTGTGTTTCTCAAACTTCATTCATTTGATTTCTATCATCACTCAAGCCATAAATCTTCATAGAACTCCAAGAAAAACACCAAAGACACCATTGATTTTGTCATCTCTCAAGCTTGTAGGTTTTCCAGATTTTAACCAAACGTCTGTTTTTCTCCCATTGAAGGTAACAAATTGTTTTCCTATTAATTTTTGATGATCTCTAGCCTTTTAAATTGAGTTTTTATCTATTGAATAAAAAGTTTTGAATAAATGCCGAAATTTGGATCATTAATGGTGGATTTCTGGATTTTGTATGAAATCGATGTTTTAAAGTGTTTTTCAACTTTTTTTTATATGTTTAGAAGGTTTCTAAACTTCCGTAAAGTTTCATTAAATAATTCTAAGGTTTTAATGAATTTTCATGAAAATTGTCATGGTATGTCGAAATTTCAGATCCATGAATCTGTGTAGTTTTGAGTAGTTTGACTGCTAGGAATTGTTCTTAGATGTATAATTATATGATTGGTATTTATTATAGGCAATGGGAATGAGTAAAGATTAAGATATTTGAGTTTCAATTTTGTTAGTCGAAATTTTAGTTTCATGAGGAATATAGCTTAGGTTTGTGTTTTTGGTTGGTTTAGGTGAGCCTTAGACTACTAATTGATGGTGTATGTTGTGTGATTATTATGTGTGAAGCATCAAAATCGTTGAAACCTTCTACGAGCAAGGCGAAAGGTAAGGAAAAACTAGTTTAAGCTTTCAGCAATTAGGTGAAAGCGTGAACAGTGAGTGTTTGGAATAGTTGCTAGTAGACACGATTCATAGTGTTAATTAGGAGCTTAGGAATAGCCTAAACCCCTATCCTAAGTTCCGAATGTAAGCTTTCTATTTCCCTTGTTTTATTTTGGCAAATTATGTGATAATGTGAATAATTGTGGATTGATTATGATGATGCAATATTGTGATATGAGACATATGTGATGACTATTGTGAATTGTGTTGCATTGCGACCATGATATACATGCAAAATAGCAGTGATAATGATATGCTAATAATGCAAATATGCAGTGGAAGTGAGCGATATTTTGATAAGTACATATGTGTTGAATTGTGGAATGTGATATTATTATGACAGATAATATGTGAGCATACTTGTATGTGATATATGATGTACTGATTTTAATGCTCACATATGTGGTCGGATATGTGATGGCTCAATAAGCATTATTGTGGCACTTAAAGTGTAATTAAATGTGAATTCAATAAGCATGCAATGTATACAAGTTTGTAATGTAAATTGATGAATATAAACAGAAATGAGATACATTAAATTAGTAATTAAAATTATGTAATTGTGGATATTTTGGCCTTGTGATCTCTTAAAACCGTTGAATATAGTTGGCATGCCATAAGATTGTGAGTACTCACCCTTGTGTTTTGTGATTTGGGGAATTGAGGCCCCGAAATAGTTTGGAGAGATAAAGGAATGTGAGCCAAGTTCCATTCACCGGGATATGTTGGTGTGTTGGAGAATGTTAGCTACATTCTATGCTTTTGGGATATGTTCGACTTTACGAATCATTTGGTGTGTTGGAGATCCATGTATTTGATGTGCGGTGATAGAGCTCATTTTTATGTTTCATAGTCTCAAGTGTCAAATTATCGTTTAAATGTGATATTATTTATTGTGATAATAAGATGTGAGATGGATGCATAAACATGTAAATAATGTGCTAGATGAGTTGATTTAAGTTTCATGAAAATGTTAGTATGTTCTCATAGTAAATTTCCTATTTAATTGTGGTTTAGGTTGTTCTCATTTTGTAACATCATCAAAATCCCCCTTTGTATTAAATAATATGAGATAAAATCTTAGTGAAAAAAGGTATAAGATCAAAGAAAACGAAAATTGCAAGATATCAAAAGAAAGTTAAATCAAGAAGCAAGACATAATGTATTAAATTAAGGAATGGACTAAATTGTAAATATGTGAAAAATTATGTGGCATAAGTATAAATATGGAAAAGTTGAAGTGAAAGGCCAATAGTGCAAATATCTTAAAGGTAGAAGGATCTAGAAATTAAGGAAAATGGATCAATAAAGACCAAATTAAATAAGTGAAAAAATAAGGGACTAAATTGTAATTTTATCAAATTAAGTGATGATTCAAGGATGGAATTTTAAAAGATCATAAAGGGAAAATGGTCAATTAGAAAGAGAGAGAACTCTAGAAGGCAATGATGATGTTGGAGATATTTTACGATATTTTATAATTATTTAATTAGATAAATATTACTTTATTAATATTTTAATGAGATATTTTAATAATATTTTATTATAAATAGCTAGTATAAAAGGAGAAAAATATGAAGAAAAAAAGGAGGAACCTCCCATTTTTCCAATGTGAGGGAGGGGGAGAGAAGAAGAAAACTTTGTTTTCTTTACAATTTGGTCCTTCCACCATTTTCACCTAGAATTTCAAAGAATTTTCATAACCATTAAAAAGGAAAAGTGATAAGGAGACTATGGAGAACAAGAAAATTACCTTGAATTCAAGAAAATGGAAGTTGGAGGAGAGAGAAAATCAAGTTAAAGTTTGAAATCAATAGGATAAGGTAAGAACATCAAGATTTCAATATATTTTTAAGTTTGATATTATTGAAAAAGCATGAAAATGATGTTAAAGTAGAGTTTTATTTTATAAGATTTTATTTTCTTAATATGTTAGTGAAGGGAAATAAAAGGAAGTGATGGGAAATATTGTAGAGAAAGTAAATGAGGGTTTTATAAACTTGGTTATCAACATTTTGCACTAAAACAGTTTTAAACAGCAGCAGCAGTCTGACTCTAAAAGTTCACCAAAAATTGTATAAATTGAATTAGAGGTTAATTAAAGTATAAAATTAAATCTTATTGATTCTAGTTTTACATAGAATAAACGGTGTAAGCAAAAGAATTTCATATTATGAGATATATGAATTTTTGTGAGATAAGTTCAGATTGATTTTGGGTTCCCCTATTCTGAATTTGAAAAAATCATTATAACTTGTACTAAAAAAATTTAGGTTATGAAGTTTACATGCCTAAAATCTAAATGAGTCTATTTTCAAGGGAAACAAACGGTAACATAATACGAAATTTGTACTAAAAGAAATTTATTTTTTAATGAAGAAGGGTCAGAATTGCTTAACAGCGGAATAGGGAAAATTTCAAAGAATTTATTGTATTAATTAAGTAAAAATTATGAAATTTTTATGGTAAAAATTTTATCGAGTCTAGTTTCAAGAATAAAAAGCAGATGCTAATTTCGAATCATGTAGGCCTACATATAAATAATTTAATGACTAACGCTCAAATGGAAAACCTTGATAAGAGTATTGTGTAATTAAAAGAAGAAAAAAAATCTTAATTAATGTCACACATAGGCATGATATGTTAAGAGGAAAAGATTTATGTATATAAAAAAAATATATTAAGGATATGGAACGGAGAGGAGGAGGAGGCAAAATAATAGACGAGTGATAATATTAAGGAATTGTTGCAAACAATCGACTTGAAAATACATTAAAATAAATTCAAATGCTTTGTTGAGGTACTAAGTGATTCTCACAAAATGATTTGATGAAGTCTTAATTAATAAATTAATAGGTATACATATATATATATATATATATATATTTTGACATTAGTAATGGTATGTAGAAAAATAAATTGTATTTGTAAGTGTGAATCCTTTAATGGACTTATTTGCAAAACTTTGATAATTATGTCAATTTTATAAGCCTTTCTATTTCTGATTGAATATCATGTCATATTATGTGGATTTGAAACTATAAATACTTAAATCTAAATTATTTTCTATGCGAAATGAGTCAAATTAATTGAATTTTGAGCTTTGAAAAGAGACTTGGATGTTAAAAATTTAAAATATGCTAAAACATGGGAAATAGAATTCTTGACGCGATGACGGAGGAACCACATCGTGATGACATAAGTCAATTTCTGAAGTCTTAACGAGGAACCCCCGACCTGCGATGTCACCCCTAAATTTTGAAAGCCTTTCACTCTAGTCCCTATTCCTCTTTAGACTATTTTAAAGGCTGCAATAAACCCATATAAGACTCGAAAATGAAATAGAGGCATATAAAAAGCTTAAATTGATCAAGGTGATTAAATAAGTATTCAAAATGAAACGAATTTGATTATTGTTGCTTCATCAACAAATGTAGCATTTCGATATCTTGACCTGGCAATCAGGTCAGGTATAGGAGTGTTACACATTTAACTTATGAATGCATGTGAATATATCAGCTAGACTTATGAGTTATTAAAGCATGTATACATTGTTAGTCTTGATGAATTATGAATATGAGTTGAATATACATGAGAGTATATGCTAGTTTCATGATTTAATGAAGCGTGAATATGTTATTGTGACTTGTTTAGAATATGGTTGTAAATGTGTTGTAGCATGCTCTTGTTTAACCTTTGATATTGTGTATACACTATGGTTGTTTTGACATTCATTGAGCTTGATTAAGCTCACTATAACGTCCCAAAAATTAGGGGTTGTAATATGTTGTGCTTCCTCAGCTAGCTATTTGAGTGTATTTGGGGGTTTTAAGGAGGCCTGAGTTCGAGCCTGAGCCTTGGAAAAATTTTAGTTTTTGGCCCCTTTAGTGGAGAGGGTTGTTGGTTGTAGGACTTAAATAAATTCGTGTGCATTTAGGAGTCACAAGTGGAGCATGTGGTGTGGTGGTGTGGTATCAAGTGGAGAGCAAGGAGGGGAGGGGTTCGAATCCCACAGATCACAAATGGAAGCTTTTATTTTGTGGCTTGAGAGTGGAGGAAGTAGAGTTTGGATCAAACTCTTCAAAGGGAGTGGAGACTTGGTCAAATAATTCAAATGGATGGAGGAGAGCAATTGTAGAAGGAAAAAAGGGAGAAAATCAAGGAGTTGATGTGTGTGGGAAGTGTTGGCCAAAAGTGGGAGTCTAGCTAAGGGAAATTTCGGCTGAAGAGGGGTCATTGGTGGCATATTCGGCTTTGAGAGGGGAGAGTGTGCCGATTTTCTCTTAATTTCTTTTGTGAGTTTTGCATTTTGGGTAGTTTTCTCTAGCATTTCGGGTCATTTCTCTTCTTCTCAATTCACCTTGCCCTTTTTTTCCTTCTTCTCACTAATCTTTTCCTCTCATGAACTGCCTCCTCTCCATAGTGAATCTTTTTCCTTTTCTTTATTCTTCAATTGACTCTTCTTCTTTTCTTTCCACATCATTTGATTTTTCAGTTTAACTCTCATAGCCGAACTTGTTCTTCCCTTTGTCTCAACGCTCGTCTCTAGTTCTTAAAGTTGATTCTAGTTTAGCCAAACACCCTCTATCACTTTTTGTTGGGCATATCCACTGCATCTTGTGAGTTAGTCCTTAACCGAATCACAGTTTTGTTCTCTCCTAGTGTGGCTCTGCAAGGAATTTGACAATTGGTAAGTTATAGTTCTCTCTTTGTCAATAACTCTATTTCCATTCGATTTCTTCCTTAATAATCGTGTGCTCTTCCTTTCTCGTTGTGTCTAAAATATGCTCTTTTCTATGATGTGGCCATCGTTAGGCTTAGGGATTTCAATAAGGCGAAGGGGAGTAGGTGGTTTGTATTAATCAAACCTTTATTATTGATTCATCGATCAAGTGAGGTAAGAATGTTGTCATAATATTTGGTTTGGCCGAATGTGCCATATGTTTGTGATGTGTGGTATACAGATTTAGCCACACTTATAAGTATCTTTTTGGTACAGATTCTTGTTACGGACGTGAAGCTAAGTGTGCTTAGTAATCTTGGGTGTTTAAGGCCGCTTGCTCCAACAAGGTTGGAGGTGAAGGGCTAATCGCGCGTCTTGTAATCAAGGTGTGTAATCTTACACTTGTTTTTATTCTGGTAGTGCAATGTTCTGTGAATCAGCCAACAGCCGAAATATCAAAAAGCGAAAGTATCGATAACTGAGATCACTCGAAGCGTGCAAGCGCTCGTAGAGATAAACCGAGCCACTAGTGATGGCGCCAGATCGTTGGGAGTGTCACGAACTCTCTCGTGGGTTTGAGGCGGTAGTGGGCCTTATTGAGTCGAAGTGGGCTAAGTGGGCCCAATGGGTTAACAGGCCCACATGATCGAAATCGATGGTAAGTACAAGATGGTTGATGCGATTGTGAAGTCTGCAGAACCGTGACCAAAAACGAGCTGAATGGGCCACACGAGCGTGTGGGCCAATTTGGGTTGAAATTGGATTTTAGGCCCAATTACATCGTAGTGACCAAAAAGGGAACCTATGTCGCTCGAGGCGACAGTGGGCCTCCAGAAAGGCCGTTAGATGATAAATTAATGAAATACCCTTAGTGGGTCAATTACTGAAATACCTTTAGTGGATAAGTTACCGAAATACCCTCATGGGTAAATTACTGAAATACCCCTAAAGGGTGAAATTACTATTTTACCCCTAAACGACGAAATAACCGTTATACTCTCCGGGGTAGTTTAAATATTGTTTATGTGATTTTATATATTTGTATATAATCGTAATACATTGCATACATATCATATTGCATTGGGTTAGGTTTGTTGATTGGAGGAAGTATCGTTCTAGTGGCATTGCCACATACTGTTCTAGTGGCATTGCCACATACCGTTATAGTGGCACCACCATGTATTTTAATTTAGGGGCTTAGCCACAAATACCGTTATTAGTAGCTTGGCTGCATTATTGGAGAGTTTTGGCTGGGTGGGTCGACATGGTCCCCACATGGAGAGTTTGGTTGGATTGGGGTGGGTACATATCCATTACATTATTATGATTTGGGGCTTAGGCCCAGATTGTTACCGAATAGGGCTTAGGCCCAGACCGACACCGTATGGGCTCGGCCCAAACTATGACCGTTATAGGGAATTACACACTGAGTTATCGTAACTCACCCTTTCTTTTAACTATGCAGGTAATCCCCAGCGTTAGAGGATTTGGAGCTGCGGAGGACTCGGAGGTGGCCATGCATCGGATATGTTATTAAATGGAACTTAGCAATTTTGGGTTTATTTTATTTTATATTATTTTTGGGTTAATAATCTATGTAATAAGGCCATTGGGATTTTCTTTTTAACTTTTATTTGGTAATTCTTTTAGTTATGAATTACTAAACAATTAAACACGGGCTTTAAAACAATAACTACCATTTTCAAAATATCACGTTTCCACAACTTTTAAAGTCAGTCTTCCGCAACAAACAAAGTTTTTAAAGATAATATTATGTTTGCAAGGAAAATAACTTTAAGATTGTTTTGATAACCAATGAAATTTGGGTTTTTTAAAATGGTAGAAAGGTTTAAATTGGGAAAAGGTTTTTGGTGATCATGTAGTTTTAGTCAACCTTTTGATGTGACATGCTAGATCCGTCCATAACGTCTAGGCCAGTTTGGGGTGTTACATTTAATGGTATCAGAGCCAGGTTGCAAAACTCGACTATGGAATGGGTTTTGAAAAATTTTCTAATATGCTTAAATTTTTAACTTGAAAAGTGATAGTGTTACTGAAAGTATGGCACACCGAGTCTCCGACACCAAATCCGTAAGTTTTCTAACATTATATTCTATTATATGTTGTAATGATTGTATTGAGAAACTACTAGGGATAGTAGTAGTATACTGAACTCGTTAGTTAGGGAAACTGAGACTATAGGAGACTAAAACTATAGTAAACTCAATCTGCGAAAACAACTCTTATTACTATTTTTTCATAAAACATTTGTTAATAATCATGAGAACTATAAGCTGATTCATAAAACTCTTAAATAGATTAATACATTACATTGATATGAGTGTAAGAGGTCACGGAAGGGGTACACCTAGCTGTGATAGAGGTCGGGGTGCGAGGGTTGGGTCCTCAGCGTCAAGACATATGCCTGAAAGGGAAACGTCGGCATCACTCGTAACTGAGACGGGTCCTATGACCGAGCCGGTGGGGATGATGCTCTGTCCTAAGCAATGTTGTGAGTTCTTGAAAGGGTTGTTGGAGCGAGTACTAGGTCAGTGGGCCTAGGGTTAATTTCTGAATGACTCTGGTCGAATGGTTCGAAAATTTTAGGGGCATCTCTAGTGTAGCCCCGAATGTAGTAGAATATTGGTTGGAGGTGGTTGAGCGGATCATGGATGACCTTGACTGCACGATGGAGCAAAAAGTTGAAAGGAGCAGTGTCTTTACTACAAGATGAGGCATATCAATGGTGGCTTACGGTGAGGGAAGGCACGCAGGTTGACCATGTGACATGGGACTTTTTTAAGACAGCCTTCCAAGGAAAATATGTTAGGGAAAGTTATGTGGATGCCCGGAGAAAGAATTTCTGAATCTGGTTCAAGGGAATAAGTCTGTAGCGGAATACGAGGTAGAATTTTTATGGTTAAGCCAAGATGCTTGGGGCATAGTCGTGACCGAGTATGAGCGCTGCGTATGGTTTGAGGATAGTCTTCGAGATGAGTTGCGAGTGCTGATAGCCCCGCAGAGGGAGAGGGATTATGAGTTGTGAAACGCTCTGAACGTCAAAACTGTGAGAAGGAAAGGGGAAGAAATAAAGGGATTTTGGGCCTTCAAGTTCTTCAGGTGGTGGGTTTAATAATAGGCCTAGGTTTGATGGGCTAGCCCAAGCTAGGGTTTCAATTGTTGGTAGTCGACTGTAGCCTTGCGTTGTGTGTGGGAGACTGCATCCGGGAGAGTGCTGGAAAAGAACTGGGGGTGTTTCAGATGTGGATCCAAGGATCACTAGTTTAGAAATTATCCTCGGGAGCCTATTCAGAGGCAAGCAGTAGGTCAGGGCTATGTGCAACTAGGGAGAGGTGGTCAACAGCCACCGAGAGGCCGTGGTCCACCTAGAGGGGGAAATGGGTTAGGACGAGGTCGTGGAGCACCGGACAGAGGTACTGGTAATATAGAGGCGAGATAGCCAGGGTTGGTTTATGCTACTTGGTGCCAAGATGATGGTGACGCACCTAATGTCATAACCGGTACGTTCCTCATTCATGATGTACCATTTACAACTTTAATTGATATTGGGTCTACACATTCGTATGTTGCATTAACTGTGTCGGGATCATTGGGCATTCAGTTCGAACTTACTGATAGAGAGACATCGGTGATTAGTCCTTTGGGATAGTCGGTTAGAGTGAATAAGTTGTTTAGAGATGTGCCTCTAGAGGTTCAAGGGGTTATTTTTCCGACGGATGTGATGGAACTGCCGTTTGGTGAGTTTGATCTCATTTTGGGCATAGATTGGTTAGTAAAACACCATACGAATTTGGATTGTGCTGCTAAGTGGATGGTATTGAAGTCTTCAGAGGATGAGGAATTGATCGTGATAGGGGAGCAAAGGGATTATTTATCTAATGTAATCTCCGTATTAAGGGCCGAGAAACTGGTTCGTAAGGGATGTGAGGCGTTCCTAACTTATGTCAGCAGATCTGATGTTAAGGGTTTGTCAGTTAGGGATGTCAGGACCGTAAAGGAATTTTTAGATGTATTTTTTGAAGAGCTTTTGGGGTTTCTACCAAACCGTGAGGTTGAATTCGGCATTGAGCTTTTACCGAGAACGACTCCGTGTCCATTGCCCCATATAGGATGGCACCGAAGGAGCTGGTAGAATTAAAGGCTCAAATTCAAGAACTACTGGATCAGGGATTTATTCGACCGATTGTGTCTCCTTGGGGAGCACCGATATTGTTCGTGAAGAAGAAGGATGGGTCAATGCATGCGTATTTATTACTGTTAATTGAACAAACTAACGATTAAGAACAAGTACCCGCTACCAAGGATAGATGATTTGTTTGATCAGCTGCGAAGAGCTTCTATTTTCTTTAAGATAGATCTTAGATTGGGATACCATCAATTAAGGGTTAAGGAGGCAGATATGTTCAAGACAGCATCCAAGACTTGTTATGGACACTACGAGTTTCTAGTCATGCCGTTTGGGTTAACGAATGCACCAGCTACTTTCATGGATATGATGAACCGAGTATTCCAATCCTATTTAGACCGATTTATGGTAGTGTTTATAGATGATATTCTGGTATATTCGAGAATCGAGGAGGAGCATGATTCACATCTTCGAATTGTCCTGCAGATACTGAGAGAAAAGCAGCTTTATGCCAAGTTTAGTAAGTGCGAGTTTTGGCTGCATGAGGTGACATTTTTGGGTCATGTAGTGTCTGCTGATGGAATTAAGGTTGATCCTCAAAAATTAAGGTTGTATTAGATTAGAAGCCACCAAAGACTGTGTCCAAGATTCGAAGTTTTTGGGTCTTGCTGGGTATTATAGAAGATTCGTTGAGGGGTTTTCACTAATTACTGCACCCCTAACTAAGTTACTACGTAAATGGGTACCCTTTGTTTGGACTGATAAACACCAAGAGAGTTTTGAGAAACTGAAAAAGATTTTGACGGAAGCCTCGGTACTAATACAACCTGAGGCTGAAAAGGAATCTATTTTCTACTATGATGCGTCGCACACAGGTTTGGGTTGTGTGCTGATGCAAGAGGGTAAGGTGGTGGCTTATGCGTCTCGTCAGCTTAGGCCACACGACGTGAATTACCCCACTCATGACTTGGAGCAAGCTGCGGTGGTATTCACACTAAAAATTTGGAGACATTATTTGTACAAGGAGAAGTCGATCATCTATACCGACCATAAGAGTCTCAAGTACCTCCTTACTCAAAAGGAGTTAAATCTTAGGCAACGAAGATGGATAGAGATTATGATTGCTCGATCGAGTATCATCTGGGCAAGGTTAATGTAGTAGCGGATGCATTAAACCGTAAGGTTGTATCCGATCTAAGAGTAATGTTTGCTCGTCTCAGCCTATTTGAATATGGTAGTTTGTTAGCTAAACTTCAAGTGAAATCGACTTGGATTAGTCAGATTAGAGAAAAGCAGTTACTGGATGAATCATTGGTTCTTCATTTTCAACTGGTGGAGAAGGGTGAGACTTGGATTTTGGGTTGAATAGTGATGAGTATTATGTTTCCGTGGAAGAGTTTGTGTACCGAGGGATTCTGAGCTAAGGCAGTCTATTCTGCGAGAGGGGCATAGTAGTCCATATGCTATGCATCCCGGTGAAAACAAGTTATACCAAGATCTACGTGAACTGTACTGGTGGCCAGGCCTTAAGCATAAGATTATTGACTTTGTAGGTAAGTGTTTGACATGCCAGCAAGTGAAGGCTGAGCATCAACTACCTTCTGGATTACTGCAACCTGTGAAAATTCCACTCTGGAAGTGGGAGAGGATAACCATGGATTTTGTTCTTGGCTACCCCTGATGCCTACTAAGAAAGATTCGACATGGGTAATTGTTGATCGGTTGACTAAATCTGCCCACTTCATATCGGTTCACACCTATTACTCATTGCAAAAGTTGGAAAAGTTGTATGTGGCAAAATTGTAAGGTTACATGTGGTACCAGTGTCTATCATCTCGGACATGGACCCCAGATTCACATCACGATTCTGGAGAGTGTTACACGAAGATTTGGGTACAAGGCTAGATTTCAGCATGGTATTTCACCCTCAGACTGATGGTCAGTCGAAAAGGGTAATACAGATTTTGGAAGACATGTTAAGAAGTTGTTTGATTGATTTTAAGGGCAGTTGGAAAGACTATTTGTCATTGGGAAGACTATTTGCCGTTCGCAGAATTTGCTTACAACAACAGTTACCAATCCAGCATTTAGATGGCATCGTACGAAGCATTATATGGTCGTAGGTGTCGCACACCTACTTGTTGGACAGAATTGGGTGAGCGGCGACTGTTGGGTCTAGAGCTAATTTCTGAAACTAAGGAGAGAGTGAAATTGATCCGAGGTCGGTTAAGAGAAGCATCTGATAGGCAGAATTCATATGTTGATTTAAAGCGTGAAGAGATTGAGCACTCAGTGGGAGATTTTATCTTCTTGAAAGTCTCACATTGGAAGAAGATTATGAGGTTTAGGCGGATGGGCAAGCTGAGCCCTAGATTTATCGGACCTTACCGGATAGTAAAGCGTGTGGAACCGGTCACCTATCAGTTGGAACTGCCTCTTGAGTTAAATCGTATACATAATGTATTCCACGTCTCTATGCTGAGGCACTACCATTCAGATCCTTCTCATATAGTGCCGGTGGAGGAAATCGAGGTAAGACCTAATCTGACATTTGAAGAACAACAGGTGCTGATTTTGGATCGTGATGTTAAGGTGCTGAGAAGGAAATCTGTTCTGTTAGTCAAGGTGTTGTGGCGTAATCACAGTTCAGAAAAAGCCACGTGGGAGCCTGAGGAGGCGACGCGATAGTAATACCCTCATCTCTTTTGATCAGGTAAATTTCGAGGCCAAAATATTTTTAAGGGGTAGAGTTGTAACATCCCAAAAATTAAGGGTTGTAATTTATTTGCATAATTTCATGTTGTGCTTGCTCGGTGGCTATTTGAGTGTATTTGGAGGTTTTAAGGAGGCCTGAGTTCGAGCCTGAGCCTTGGAAAAATTTTAGTTTTTGGCCCCTTTAGTGGAGAAGGTTGTTGGTTGTAGGACTTAAATAAATTCGTGTGCATTTAGGAGTCACAAGTGGAGCATGTAGTGTGGTGGTGTGGCATCAAGTGGAGAGCAAGGAGGGGAGGGGTTCGAATCCCACATATCACAAATGCAAGGTTTTATTTTGTGGCTTGAGACTGGAGGAAGTAGAGTTCAAATCAAACTCTTCAAGAGGAGTGGAGACTTGGTCAAATAATTCAAATGGATGGAAGAGATCAATTGTAGGAGGAAAAAAGGGAGAAAATCAAGGAGTTGATGTGTGTGGGAAGTGTTGGCCGAAAGTTGGAGTCTAGCTAAGGGGGAATTTTGGCTGAAGAGGGGTAATTGGTGGCATATTCGGCTTTGGGAGGGGAGAGTGTGCCGAATTTTCTCTAAATTTTTTTTTGAGTTTTGCATTTTGGGTAGTTTTCTCTAGCATTTCGGGTCATTTCTCTTCTTCTCAATTCACTTTGCCGTTTCTTTTTCCTTCTTCGCACTACTCTTTTCCTCTTATGAATCGCCTCCTCTCCATAGCCGAATCTTTTTCCTTTTTTTATTCTTCAATTGAACTTCTTCTTTTCTTTCCATATCATTTGATTTTTCAGTTTAACTCTCATAGCCAAACTTGTTCTTCCCTTTGTCTCAACGCTCATCTCTGGTTCTTGAAGTTGATTCTGGTTCGGTCGAACACCCTCTATCACTTTTTGTTGGGCATATCCACTGCATCTTGTGAGTTAGTCCTTAGCCGAATCACAGTTCTGTTCTCTCCTAGTGTAGCTCTGCAAGGAATTTGACAATCAGTAAGTTATAGTTCTCTCTTTGTCAATATCTCTGTTTCCATTCGGTTTCTTCTTTAATAACCGTGTGCTCTTCCTTTCTCGTTGTGTCTAAAATATGCTCTTTTCTGTGATGTGGCCATCGTTGGGCTTAGGGATTTCAATAAGGCGAAGGGGAGCAGATGGTTTGTATTAATCAAACCTTTATTATTGATTCACCGATCAAGTGAGGTAAGAGCGTTGTCATAATATTTGGTTTGGCCGAATGTGCCATATGTTTGTGATGTGTGGTATGCGGATTTAGCCACATTTATGAGTATCTTTTTGGTACAGATTTTTGTTAATGATGTGAAGCTAAGTGTGCTTAGTAATATTGGGTGTTTAAGGCCATTTGCTCAAACAAGGTTGGAGGTGAAGGGTTGATCGCGCGTCTCGTAATCAAGGTGTGTAATCTCACACTTGTGTTTATTTTGATAGTGCAACATTCTGTGAATTGACCAAAAGCCGAAATGCTGAAAAGCTGAAGTATCGATAACTGAGATCACTCGAGTGTGCAAGCGCTCGTAGAGATAAACCGAGCCACTAGTGATGGCGTTAGACCGTTGGGAGTGTCACGAACTCTCTCGTGGGTTTGAGGTGATAGTGGGCCTTGTTGAGCCGAAGTGGGCTAAGTGGGCCCAATGGGTTAACGGGCCCACATGAGCGAAATCAATGGTAAGTGCAGGATGGTTGACGCGACTGCGAAGTCCAGAACTGTGACAAAAAATGAGCTTAATGGGCCACACGAGCGTGTGGGCTCGTTTGGGTCAAAATTGGATTTTAGACCCAATTACACCGTAGTGACCAAAAAGGGAACCTGTTTCGCTCGAGGCGACAGTGGGCCTCCAGAAAGGCCATTAGTGGGTGCATTACCGAAATACCCTTAGTGGGTAAATTACCGAAAACCCTTAATGGGTAAATTATCAAAACACCCTTAGTGGGTAAATTATCGAAATACCCTTAGTGGATAAGTTACCGAAATACCTTTGATGGGTAAATTATCAAATACCCCCAAGAGGTAAAATTACCGAAATACCCCTAATGGGTGAAATTATCGTTTTACCCCTAAACGATGAAACAATCGTTATACTCTCAGTGGTAGTTTAAATATTGTTTATGTGATTTTATATATTTGTATATGATCGTAATACATTGTATACATATCATATTGCATTGGGTTGGGTTTGCTGATTGGAGAAAGTATCGTTCTAGTGGCTCCACCACATACCGTTTTAGTGGCATTGCCACATACCGTTATAGTGGCACTACCACGTATTCTTAATTTAGTGGCTCAGCCACATATACCGTTATTAGCAGATTGGCTGCATTATTGGAGAGTTTTGACTAGATGGGTCAACATGGTCCCCACATGGAGAATTTGGTTGTTACGGGTGGAGAGTTTGGTTAGATTGGGGTGGGTACATATCCATTGCATTGTTATGATTTGGGGCTTAGGCCCAGATTGTTACTGAATATGGCTTAGGCCCAGACCGACACCGTTTGGGCTCGGGCCGAGACTATGACCGTTATAAGGGATTACACACTGAATTCTCATAACTTACCCTTTCTTTTAACTGTGCATGTAATCCCCAACGTTAGAGGATTTAGAGCTGCGGAGGACTCGGAGGTGGCCATAAGTCGGATATGTTATTAACGGAACTTAGCAATTTTGGGTTTATTTTATTTTATATTTGTAATAGGCCAATTTAGCCCGGGCCCATACAAAAAATAATTAACCCAAAATAATTGTCCAAAATATATCATTTGGCCAATCGGAATGACCTATTAAAAAATTGAAGGTCCATTTACAAGCTTGACGTATATGGGAACACAATCTTCAAGGATATGCAATCTTAGATATGATACAAATTTTAGATATGATATACAATCCTAGAAGATATGGTATGCAATCTTAGATATGATATGCAAAATCTTAGATATGATATGTAAATCTTAGATATGATATGCAATCCTAGAAGATATGGTATGCAATCTTAGATATGATATGCAATCTTAGAAGATATGGTATGCAATCTTAGAAGATATGGTATGCAATCTTAGAAGATATGGTATGCAATCTTAGAAGATGTGATTTTGTAATCTTAGATATTTAATTTGTAGATACCTTTTAATCTTAGCCGTTGATGCAATTGATTTGTACCGTTGGATTTGGGGAGGCTTGATCGCTACAAAACAGTCTAGTTTTAATATTTATAAAAGAGTGATCGAACTCAGATATTGCATGACAATGATAGAGGCAAGCGCACCTATCGAACAGTAGTATAGCTCAGGCAAGAATATCTTATCGAACCCAAGGAACCTAAAAGTACTATTACTCACTTTCTTTTTATTATTTAGCCTAAAATATGGAGTGATTGGTTTATTAATCTAAAATAAATGAAATACTTAACTTAAATGTAAAGACAAAAGAAAAAAACTTCGAGAAATGACTTTAAAGAAACTTCAATTGGTAAAGATGATACCCTCGGGAAGAATCCACCTATGACTTCACTCATTATCTAACTTTTCAATTCATATAATTTCTTTTACTTAGCTTGATTTGTGAGACTCCCTAACCTATATTAAACCTTCTCTCGAAGTGGATAACGTCTAACCTTAGGTTAATTAGTGGAACTCTCGTTCTCTTATAATAACCCCCTAAGGAAGCAGTAAATCGATCAATGGACTCCCATATTAGGTTTCACCCTAATCCGGCAAAATCTCGTAACCCCGTCTCTAGGCATCCGATCAACTCCACTTAATTATGCTAGATCTACTCTTAGGCAGGGTCTATTCCTCCTCCACCTAAGCACATCAGATAAATTTAAGAAACATAATTAAGAACAAACCAAGTATTTATCATATAAACCGAAAGAATCAAATAACAAAATCCATCATAGGTTTCATCTCCCTCATGTATCTGAGCGGTTTAGTTCATAAGTAAATAAGAAAACATCTCAAGAGAAAAGATAAAACAAAACATAAGAAATTCCTAAAACTCCCTGAAGGAATTGAAAGAGAGTTCCTTCGTCTTGAGTAGAATTCTGACTTCTTGAGATGGATCAATTGGCTATCTTCAAGTAATTCCCTAACGAGTCAAGCTCTGGCAAAAAACTCTGCTAAAAACTTGACGCCCTGTTTCGGCTTCTGCCGAACTCCCCTTCCAAGTTACCTCCTAAGGTGTTTATATAGACTTTGTGATGCCTTACTTGGCCCCTAAGTATCCTAATTTAAGTCTAATTCCTAATGGGGTGTTTGAGTAGGCTTTAGAATGTATTTATTTGCCTCCAAGTATCTTTTCCCGAATGAAATTACTCTTTCCTGCTGCAGGGGCACGGTCAAGGCACGCCCGTGTAAGTTGTGGTCCAACCCGTGTTTGATTCTGTTGATTGAGGCACGGCTTTGACACGCCCGTGCAATATATGGGTAGAGGACGTGCTTCATGTCTGCCAATTGGGGCACGGCCATGTACATCGGGGTCCAGGCCATGTTGGGCTTTTTGTCGACGAGGCACGGTCGTGTAAATCAGGGTACGACCATGTGCAATCTAAATATTGGGGCACAGCTGTGTTGCATGAAGTCCAGGCCGTGCCGACTTCTTGGGTTGGCCCAATTTGGTCCGTTTTAAGCCCGTTTTACGTTCTTTTTATCCATAGGTACTTTCCTGGGTATAAGACATGAAAAGAAAGGATTAGGAGCACCTTTTTACATAAATAAAAGATAAATTCATCCAAAAGCATACTAAATGTGGGATTAAAATATGTTACTTTTTACGGTTTATCAAATACCCCCACACTTAAGCTTTTGCTTGTCCTCAAGCAAAATTCTCAACTTACAATTAAAACGAACTTTCCATAATTCATAATTCCTATTGATATTGTCTCATCATAATTCATAGATAATTTATACATGGATGATTTAACTGGAAGTGCCCTAAAGTTTCAATTACGATAAGTCATACCTTTATAGCCTGGAACCGTAGGTGTCTCCCCTTATCTAAGTAATTACCTTTGATTCAAAATCGACAAGGACCGACATCCTCACTAAAGATTCACTCAAAGCACTCAAAGTGTTTAAGGATCAAGAAAAAGCGCTCAAAAGTCGAACCTGAAAAGTTAATCCTATAGGCTTGCCTGAAAATCAAATCTCCACCATTGTATATAAGATGATAAATGATCAAAAGGTCTTTATTAGGGTTGTAACGGGCTTGGGTTAAAAGGTGTGGATAAAGGTGAATTAGAGGTTAAAATCGAGATTGAATTGACTAATTACCTAATCTAAAAATAATGAACTAAATATGAATATTTACATCGAATAAAAAGTAATAATACCATTATTGATAATTACTCTATAATAAAGAGTATTTTCTTCACTTTAAAATTTGATAATACTTTAATCGAGCTTTTTCTTCAACAATTGGAGTTTAATTGCTCTAAGCTCTTTTATTGAATAAACTTGGATTTTTTTTTTTTAAGAACAAACTAAGAAAAACTTAATAGAAGGAACTTTGATAATTGAAATAACTTAATTTGGCAATCGATCAAGTCATTTCTCGATAGAGGGGTAATAAAAAGGAATGTTGATAACAAATACAAAGGGATTCTGGGTTAATATTATTGGGTGAGTCAATAAAAAGGTTGTTAGGATTCAACGGGGTTCACTAGGGGTTAATTTGTATGAGTAGGGATTTTAGTGGAGTGAATCGGGTTAAAACCTAGGTGCCTTTATCATCTCAGTATATCAAATCATTAATGTGGTCTCAACATGTATAAACGAGGCAAGTTCTAGAATAATAGTTCAAAGTTGACACACTCATAATCAATAAAGTGAGCACGAAAAAGAATATATATGCTCTACAAGGCTCAAAATCTCACAAAAATTATGGGTGTTTTGACATTAATCCCTATAAATTTCAAATTTCAAGGTAATACTTAAATTCAGTTTGACGACCTATCAATTTTAATTTTTGAAAAAAGACTTATCATGCATGATTCTCTAGCATTCTTCAAATTTAATCATCAATGCACAATTAACTATGATTTGTTCTAAAACATATCAATAAAAATCATAAATCATAGAAATTTCATCCTAACTAATAGTATGAGAAATTTTACTTTAGAACAAGGCATAATTCAGGGATTTTCAAATAATACTATAGTTAACCCCCCCACACTTAAGATGTACATTGCCCTCAATGTACAAAGATAGATAATAGCAAAATAATCATAAAATCATATGATGGGGAGAGAAGTGAACTTCCTAAATTTTGGATGAAGTCAATGAAAAGAAACCGGATAGGTTTGGAGGTGAACGTGGGGAAGCGTCTCGAGCCATTTGAAATTGAATCCTCGAAGTAGCCATCCTAATTTTGTTGAATCCTAAGCTAAATCTAAATATCATGAGGAATAAGGGAAAGAAAATAAAATAAAGAAAGAAGGAAAAAAATAATGAAATAAAATTAAAATAAAGATAAAAATAAATAATGGAAAATGAAAGACAACTAGAAAAGGGGGAATGAGGTTTAAATAGAGATGTAGCTCGTGTGTAGGGATTTTATTTTGGGCGCGTCCAGGGTGTTCGGGCACGGCCGTGGATGTAGGGGCACGCCCGTGTCTTTTTTCACACAGTCATTCAATAAGGGTGTGCTCCTCTCGTGTTCGATAAGTCAGAATGTTGGCACGGTTGGAAGGCCCGGCCGTGTTGAGCCCGTGCTTAACAAGTCAGTAACCTTGCACGGGGCGTTGGTACGGGCGTGGACTATTATCGCTACTCGTGTTTAGGAAAAAAAGCCGTGCACGATTTCTGGCACGCCCATGATTCATCCACTGGCTTTCACACGGCCACGGACATGCCCGTGTGTAGGGCCGTGTGGACTAGAAATCCACCATTTGGTTAGTTTATGGTTAGGTGCTAAAAGGAAAAATAAGAATAAAATAAAATAAAATAATAAAAAATGTAAAAATAAGGTTAGTGCTCGGGTTGCCTCCCGAGAAGCGCTCGTTTATAGTCTTAAGCTAGACTTTACCTATCATTCGTATGGTCATGGTGGCTTGAGGAGGTGAAAATCCTTTCTCATGCGATCACTTCGGTTATGGATATATAGTTTAAGTTGAGTAATGTTTACCGCAAAAGTGTTGAATTTGGGATTGCTTACCTCGACTATGCCGTATAGGAAGACATTAAGTACCTCAAAAGTGATTTCTTCGTTTGCCTTAAGGTTTGAATTGGTGATTCGAGGGTCTTCCAACAATATCGGATCCTCTATTTTGATGTGATTTGTTGTTCCAATCAGCTCGTTTGAGGTCTCCTTTGGTTTTATTTCGCGTGGTTTCGATTCTTCTTTAAATTGTATTTCTTGCTCTTCTGATTTGTCAACCTTAAGGCTTTGTTCCTCGTATAATTCTCTTTTGTTGGTGCGAGGTTTAAGATCTAGCTCAGCTGGGTGATTTCGTGATGATTCTTGCAAAGAAGGTTGAACCAGATGGTTATCAATAAAATTAACGTTCGTACCTTAATTACTCGATGTCCTAGCTGAGTCAAGAGCTTGAAGAGTGATTGTTTCGTCATCTACACAAAGTGTGAGTTCACCGATTTCTTCCTCTGCGTGGTCTTTCTTTATTGCATCGGGATATGGCACACGAGGTTGGTACTCTGTAATTACCGGTTTTGGTAAATCATGGTACACCTTAACCTTACCTTTGCTTACCACAAGTTCTTCCCTTGGGTTTGGTTCGTCTAACCCTTCACTATCATAAATGGCTTGATTTTTCTCTCTCGTGTTAGTTTTGGTATTGCTTGGCAAGCTTCCTTGTGGTAGTTCTGATATCAGCTTAGCAAGTTGTCCAACTGACTTAGTAAGTTCCCCAACTTGGTTCTCGATCCATTTGGTCGATGCTCGTTGATTCTTAAGGGTGGTCTCAGTGTCTTGGAGACGGGTGACTGTGGCTGCCATGAATTTTGTCAGCATCTCCTCAAGGTGTGACTCCTCTTCCTGCTGATGAGGTGATTGTTGAAAGTTTGGAGGAGGTTCCGGTCCTTGGCTATTTTGATCATCCCACGAGAAATTGGGGTGGTAACTCCAACCTGCGTTATAAGTGTCATTATAAAAATTATTTTGTGGTCTAGAATAGTTATTCGTATAGTGAGCTTGCTCGTTTTCCATGCCATATCCGTAGGGTGGGTACTCAGGATTCGCCATGCCTCCTAGATCCGAATCATATTGCATTACTGGATGTACCTGTGAGAATCTATTCAAACCATTAAACTTTTTATTCATCATCTCGAACTGATTAGATAACCTGGTAACCACATCGAGGTTGAAAACATTAGTCACTTCAGTAGGAATTATCCCCATGCCTTGCCGCTGATAATAAACTAGAGGTACCTGCAAGTTTAATAAAGAAAGAGGATTAGTAAAATTAGAAATTTAATAAAAATTAGAAATAATGGCTAAAGTAATAAAAATAGAGCTTTCGTAATATTTTAGAAGGTTCCCCGGCAACGGCGCCAAAAACTTGATCGTTGCAAAATAGTTTAGTTTTAATATTTATAAAAGAGTGATCGAACACAGAGATCGATCATGACAATGATAGAGGCAAGCACACCTATCGAACAAAGAGTATAGCTCGTGCAAGAATATCTTATCGAACCCAAGGAACCTAAAAGTACTATTACTCACTTTCTTTTATTATTTAGCCTAAAATATGGAGTGATTGGTTTATTAATCTAAAATAAATGAAATACTTAACTTAAATGTAAAGACAAAATAACAAAACATCGAGAAAAGACTTTAAAGAAAACTCAATTGGTAAAGACGATACCCTGGAAGAATCCACCTATGACTTCATTCATTATCTAACTTTTCAATTCATATAATTTTTTTACTTAGCTTGATCCGTGAGACTCCCTAACCTATATTAAACCTTCTCTCAAGTGGATAACGTCTAACCTTAGGTTAATTAGTGGAACTATCGTTCTCTTATAATAACCCCTAAGGAAGCGATAAATCGATCAATGGACTCCCATATTAGGTTTCACCCTAATCCGCAAAATCTCGTAACCGTATCTCTAGGCGTCGATCAACTCCACTTAATTATGTTAGATCTACTCTTGGCGGTCTATTCCTCCTCCACCTAAGCACATCGATAAATTTAAGCAACATAATTAAGAACAAACCAAATATTTATCATATAAACCAAAGAATTAAATAACAAAATCCATCATAGGTTTCATCTCCCTCGGTATCTCGAGGGTTTAGTTCATAACTAAATAAGAAAACATCTCAAGAGAAAAGATAAAACAAAACATAAGAAATTCCTAAAACTCCTCAAGGAATTGAAGGAGAGTTCCTTCGTCTTGAGTAGAATTCTGACTTCTTGAGATGGATCAATTGGCTATCTTCAAGTAATTCCCTAACAAGTAAAGCTCTGGCAGAAAAACTCTGCTAAAAACTTGACGCCTACTGTTTGACTTGCCTAGAACTCCCTTCAAGTTGCCTCCTAAGGTGTTTATATAGACTTTGTGATGCCTTACTTGGCCCCTAAGTATCATAATTTAAGTCTAATTCCTAATGGGGTGTTTGAGTAGGCTTTAGAATGTATTTCTTTGCCTCCAAGTATCTTTTCCCGAATAAAATTGCCCTTTCCTGCGGCAGGGGCACGGTCAAGGCACGCCCGTGTAAGTTGTGGTCCAACCCGTGTCTTGATTTTGTTGATTGAGGCACGGCTTTGACACGCCTGTGCAATATATGGGTAGAGGCTGTGCTTCGGGTCTGCCAATTGGGGCACGGCCGTGTACATCGGGTCTAGGCCATGTTGGACTTTTTGTCGACGAGGCACGATCGTGTAAATCAGGGTGCGACAGTGTGCAATCTAAATATTGGGGCACGGCCGTGTTGCATGAAATCCAGGCCGTGCCGACTTCTTGGGTTGGCCCAATTTGGTCCGTTTTAAGCCCGTTTTACCTTCTTTTTATCCATAGGTACTTTCCTGAGTATAAGACATGGAAAGAAAGGATTAGGAGCACCTTTTTACATAAATAAAAGATAAATTCATCTAAAAGCATACAAAATGTGGGATTAAAATATGTTACTTTTACGGTTTATCAATGCTCAACTATAAATAGAGGCCTCTCCCTTCATTGTAAAACACACTTGAGTTTTGGGGAAGCAATAAGAATTCTTGAGAGCATTCACTCAAATTTCTCTCCCTCTTGCCTTATTATTTTCTATGGTTTGTTCTTATTTTATTCTTCATTCATCTTTGTTTTTTCAACCTTTTTATTCATCCCCTTAATTGTTTAATTATTAATTATTCTTTTTTCTATTCATTTATTTATTATTTCTATATAGAGGTTTATTTTATTTTCACACTTTTATTTTATTTATTTTAAGGCAATATCCGATATTTGGGAGTTTTGAGAAAATCGTGCCTTAACTTACTGGATTTTGATTTTTCTCATTAAGTCCAAATGATTGAGTACCCTTTTTGAAATTAAACATATGAATTTTTAAATAAAAAACCTATTCTCGGGAATTTAAGATGTTGTGTCCTAACTCACTGGATGCGATATTCTATCATCTCGAGGCAAGGATTTTTAAAAAGCAAAGGATATTCGGTGTTTGGAAAATTTGAAAGATCGTGCTCTAACTTACTAAGTTTCGATTTTTCTTTTAAAATCCAAATAATTGAATGTCCATTTAAAATTAAAGGACATAAGTTTTAAAAATCAAAAGGATCTTGTTTTAAAATCTTTTCAAATTTTTGACATTAGGACATTAATTAATCAATTAGGTACCAATTTTTGGGCGTTACGAGGGTGCTAATCCTTCCTTGTACGTCTTGACTCCCAAGCTCGTTTTCTCGAATTTCGTAGACCAAAATCATTATTTTAATAAACCAAAATGTTTTTTATTAGAATGATCAATTTCAAGGTGACCCAATCACACCTCGAAAAAAGATTGGTGGCGACTCCATTTTCGTTTTTAAAGTCGATACCCGTTTTTTTAAAAAATATAAAAATGGTTTCGACAATATTATTTTTGGGTTAATAATCTATGTAATAAGGCCATTGAGATTTTTTTTAAACTTTCATTTGGTAATTCTTTTAGTTATAAACTGCTAAACAATTAAACACGGGTTTTAAAATAATAACTACCATTTTCAAAATATCACGTTTCCGTAACTTTTAAAGTCAATCTTCTGCAACAAACAAAGTTTTTGAAGATAATATTATGTTTGCAAGGAAAATAACTTTAACCAAATATTGTTTTGATAAGCAACGAAATTTGGTTTTTTTTTAAATGGTAGAAAGGTTTAAATTGAGGAAGGGTTTTTGGAGATCGTGTAGTTTTAGTCAACCTTTTGATGTGACATTCTAGATCCGGCCATAACGTCTAGGTCGGGTTTGGGGTGTTACACTCACCAACTCCTTTAAAAACATTTGCAGATTATTAGCGTTGTGGTGTGAGCGGTGTGGGGATGCCAAAAAAGTGATCCAAGTTAGGCCTTAAATTTTGTGTATGTGATATTATTATTATTCTTTGAAATGTTGGAATAAGGCAATATGGTAGACTTTTAGCTAATTGATGCCATGATGTTTTGGATGTTTACATGACTTTATTACTCTTTAAGATTTATGGATATCAAGTTTGATATGTTGATTCTTGCTTGAACATATTTTTGATGTTTTGAATTGTTATTATAGTCGTTTTGACCATTGTTTGATGTGGTAAAAGTTTCATGTTGAATGGATTTAAGTTAGGTTGGACTAATTACTTTAATATGTTGTATTTTTGTTGTCTAGAGGAGAGGTATCGATATCCAAGTTTTAAAAATGATACCTCCATTATTTTCGAAAGTGCAAGAAGTTAGTAATGTAATTTGGTATCGATACCACATCATGAATATTGATACTTGGGGTAATAAAATCTGTAACACCTCTAACCCGTAACCGTCGCTGGAATAGGATCAAAGGCGTTACCAGATAGATTGGTAACATATATAACATTTCATACATTTTATTCATCATTCATACATGCAATGTCCCTTAAATGGGTCAACGAGACCTCAAACATGCTTATAACCCGGGTCGGGACTAAAACGAAACATATACAGAAGTTCTTGGAAACTTAAAAATTTTTCTAAAATACAGGGGATACACGCCCATGGGAGCAGACCATGTGCCCACCACGGCTGTTAGACACACCGCGTGTCCTCCCCGTGGTCGAACCTGACTTCTCACCACGGCAACGAAGCACGCCCGTGTACCCTAACCGTGGTCACTCCTGTCAAACCCACACGGCTACCAAGCACCCCCGTGTGCTAAGGCCGTGTACTACTAAGCCATATACTGACTTTCTAACACGGCTTCTAGGCACGCCCGTGTACCATGGCCATGTGCTCTTAAGCTAGCTACTGGCTTTACCCCACGGTAACTAGGCATGCCCGTGTGCCATGGTCGTGTGACATTATAGATCATTTGCAAGACCAAAATGCCACCCAAATGGATCATACCTACAAGCAACATTTTCCATCACATATCAAGCATATATGGCAACTAAAAACATACCAAATTACAAACTAAAACTCATATCATCACAAGCGTAAATCATCCATTTGCTTATTCATAACTTGACCATTTCATGTGCATCAAACTATACCAAAACATATGCTTCATATAACTCATTCATTTTAGCATTTTATCAAATCAAAACTTGCCAAAACACATGGCTAAGTTCACTTCATAAACATATACACATATTTGGCCTATACATGCCATATTTAGCTCTATGCATTTTCAAAAGGGTACCAAAATGAGTTTAGTAGTGTGATGACAATCCTTGACGGTCCCGAGCCTTCAGTAGCTTTGACGACCTCTAAAACAGAGAAAACACACACACATAGTAAGCTTTCCAAAAGCTTAGTAAGTCAATATACAAACAAACTTGGCATGGAAGGCATATTTACAAAAAGATACATTGGCACATATCATCCACTTAACCATTTTCATAATTCAAGAATCATACAAGCACATAGCTCATCTAGCCAAAACTTCACATATCTTATCATGAATTCCACATACATAACTTCATAGTAAGATCACATAAATGCTTACCTTGTAAACACAATTAGTGTATATCCAGCGTACCTGAAACGGATTTATAATCACCTAATTGTTCATAGCTCAGATTTGTAATTCGTATCACAGACTTGCCCATTGAACCAATAAAATTCTAGTAGGATACTCAGAAAGCTAGGAATAATCGTACAATGCCAACGTCCCAGACGAGGTCTTACATGCACTCAGATATCGATGCCTCTGTCCCAAACAGGTTTTATACGAATCAATACGATGCCGATGTCTCAGACATGGTCTTACACATAAAGCTCATATCGATGCCAACGTCCCAGACGTGGTCTTCCTCGTAAAGCACTTATCGATACTGACGTCCCAGACGTGGTCTTACTCGTAAAGCTTATATCGATGCCAACGTCCCAGACATGGTCTTAAATGAAATCACAAATCAGTACCAATGTCCCGGACGTGGTCTTACATGATAAAACAGAATAGATTCATATGTCATGACATAGCTAATCCTATCTACTCCTAGGTTCGTACGGGACTTCTCGGATTTTATCACTACATCGAACTTATCTCGGAATTCATGTACATAGCATCTCATACACATTCATTATCATTGATAATCATATGAACATATCCAATTCAATACCAATAAGTTTATTTGCATAGTGACTTACCTCGGATTCGGTTTAACGGAATGAAAACGGCTATTCTGTTACTTTCACTTTTTCGCGATCTAAGTCTGTTTTCCTCGGTTCTTGATCTATACATATTCAAAATTAACTCTTTAATTCACTAATTCATTCATTCAAACCAGGGACACACATTTAGGGCTATTTGCAAATTAGCCCTCACATTTGTACAATTTATCAATTTAGTCCATTTTTCTCAAAACATCACATTCACAAAATCAACACACACACAAGTTTAGCCGAATACTTATGAACATCATACAAACCCATACTTTTCATCAAATTTTCAATTTAGTCCTTCAATTTACCGTTTTCTCAATTTAGCCCTAATTAGCTAATTTCATCAAAAATTCAAGAACAAAATATGTTCATCTAGCTCAAATCTTTCATATTTCATCCTCAAACATCACAAAACTTATGAATCCATCAATAGCATATTTCACATACATCATCAAAACACAAAATTGAGACATGGGCTTGATAGCTCTCGAAGCAACAATTACAAAAACGTAGAAATTATCAAAATTGAAACCAAATCATACCTTAATTCAAGCTTGAAGTGGCCGCATATAGCTTAAGGTTTTCTTATTTTTCTTTCTTTGATTTTCGGCTAACAAAGGATGATAATGTGGCCATTTTCATATTCTTTTTTTTATTAAACAATCATATTATTAACCTTATTACCAATTTATCCTTATAATAAAACATATATAACACATGAATTTAGGCCATTTTAGTACTTGTGTTGTCCACTAACTTAGGTAATAGGCAAATTTGCCATACAAATCCCCCATACTTTTAAAGACATGACAAATAGGCACATTTTCATGTAGCATGCTAATTTATAAATCAATACAATTAAATCCTTTGCTCAAATTAAACACATAGACAGACAAATTAACTCACGAAAATTTACCAAATGATTAGTCACATATCAACAACACGAAAAATAATATTAAAATATTATTCAGACTCGGATTTGTGGTCCCAAAACCACTTGCTTTCGACTAGGTATAAATCGATCATTACAATTCTCCCCTTAGGATTTTCATCCCAAAAATCTTACCGTTAAACAGAGTCGGATATTACTGTCTCATTAAGTCCTCAGGCTCCCACGTAATCTCTTCTATTCCATGTCGATTCTACATTACTTTTTCTAACGAAATTTTCTTGTTTCTCAACTCTTTCACTTCACGAGCTAAGATACAGATCGGTTCCTCTTCGTATGACATATCAGATAGGATTTCAATTTCAGATGGAGCAATAACATGTTACGGATCAGATCGATACCCACGGAGCATCGAGACATGAAATACGTTGTGGATCTTTTCTAACTCATGTGGCAAAAGCAATCTATATGCAACAGGCCCAACACGTTCAATGATTTCATACGGCCCGATGAACCTCGGACTCAACTTGCCTTTACGTCCGAAACAAAACACTTTCTTCCACGGTGACACTTTCAGAAATACTTTGTCGTCAATCTCAAATTCTATAACCTTCCGTTTCAAGTCCGCATAAGACTTCTAACAATCTCGGATCAATTTCACTTTCTATTATGAATCTTTTATCAAGTCAACCCTGTGTAGCTTATTCTCACTAAGCTCAGTCCAATACAGAGGTATACAACATTTACATCCATACAAAGCTTCATATGGTGCCATTTTGATGCTTAACTGAAAACTATTGTTATACTCAAATTCGATCAATGGTAGATACTGTTCCCACGAACCAATAAACTCAAGTATACAGCATTGTAACATATCCTCTAAAATCTGAATGATCTGCTCAGATTTACCATCTGTCTGCGGATGAAAAGCTATACTAAAATGCAATTTCGTGCCTAAAGCTTCTTGTAACTTCTTCCAAAATCACGATGTGAATCTCGAATCTCTGTCTGACACAATGGATAGTGGCACCCCGTGCAATCTCACAATCTCAAAAATATAAAATTCAGCTAATCTTTCAAGTGAGTAGTCAGATCTTACCGGAATAAAATGAGTAGATTTCGTCAATCGGTCAACCAGGACCCAAATCGTATCTTTCCTTCTCGGAGTCGGAGGTAATCCAGAAATAAAGTCCATCGTTACTCTATCCCATTTCCACTCAGGAATCAGAATCGGTTGTAGCAAACTGAACAGAACTTGATGTTCAGCTTTTACTTGACAGACTAAACATTTCGAAACAAAATCAGAAATATCTCGTTTCATACCAGACCACCAATAATGTTGCTTTAAATCATGATACATCTTTGTACTTCCCGGATGAACAGATAACCGATTGTTATGTGCTTCAGTCAAAATCAGCTGAATCAACTCCAGATTTCTCGGAACACAAATACGATCTTGAAATTTCAAGCAATCATCAACAATTAGAAATTCAGATTTAGAATTCAATTCACACTGAGCTCATTTCGATAATAATTCATTATCAACCTTTTGAGCATCACATAACTACTGTAAGAACAACGGTTTCGCTTTCAATTCAGCCATCACAAAACTATCATCAGACAAATCTAACTGAGCATTTAAAGCACGTAATGCAATTGATGATTTTCGACTCAAAGCATCAGCAACAACGTTTGCTTTCCCCAGATGATAATCTATCACAAGCTCATAATCTTTTAACAGTTCTAACCATCTTCTTTGACGCAGGTTCAAATCTTTCTGGACCATCAAATATTTTAAACTTTTATGATCTGAAAATACATGACATTTCTTACCATATAGATAATGGTGCCAAATCTTAAGTGCAAACAGAATCACAGATAACTCAAGGTCGTGCGTCGGATAGTTCTTTTCATGAGGCTTCAATTGTCTTGAGGCATAAGCTACAACTTTGCCTTCCTGCATCAAAATACATCCCAGACCGTTTAATGAAGCATCACTGTATACAAAAATTTCTTTACCCGATTCTGGCTGTACTAACACTAGAGCTTCTGTTAACAGAGTTTTTAACTGATCGAAACTTTTCTGACATTTCTCTAACCACTCAAATCTAATATCTTTCTGAATTAATTTAGTCAACGGAGTAGCTATCACTGAAAATCCTTTTACAAAATGACGATAATAACCAGCTAGACCCAGAAAACTACGGACTTCAAACACGTTTCTTGGAGGTTTCCACTCCAGAATAGCAGAAATCTTGCTTGGATCAATATGAATCCCAGAAGCTAACACAATATGTCCCAGAAAACTAACCTCGTTCAACCAGAATTCACATTTGTTGAATTTTGTGTACAATTACTTTTCTCTCAAAGTTTGCAACACAATCCTCAAGTGTTCAGCATGTTCATTTTCACTTCGTGAATAAATCAATATGTCATCTATGAATACTACAACAAATTGATCTAGGTACGATCTAAAAATTCTGTTCATCATATCCATAAAACCAGCAGGAGCATTGGTTAGTCCAAATGGCATAACTAAAAACTCATAATGCCCGTACCTCGTTCTGAAAGTAGTTTTAGGAATGTCTGAATCTTTAACTCTCAACTGATAGTAGCCTGATCTCAAATCTATCTTAGAAAACACTGTAGCTCCTCTCAGCTAATCAAACAAATCATCGATACATGGCAACAAATATTTATTCTTTATCGTCACTTTGTTCAACTGTCGATAATCAATACACATTCTCATAGTTCCATCTTTCTTTTTCACAAATAACACAGGAGCTCCCCAGGGTGAGAAACTCGGTCGTGTAAATCCTCGGTCAGTAAATTCTTGCAACTGAGATTTAAACTCTTTCAATTCGGTTAGAGCCATTCTGTATGGAGCTATCGAAATAGGTGTCGTACCAGACATCAATTCAATACCGAACTCAACTTCACGAATCGAAGGTAAACCCGGTAATTCTTTAGGGAACACATCAGAAAATTCACATACAATAGATACTACCTCAATTTTCCTTTCAGACATTTTCAAATCAATTACATAAGCAAAATATGCCTCATATCCCTTTTTCACATAACTCTGAGCTTTCAAAACTGATATCACAGTAGGCAAACCATTCAAATCATTAGACTCAACTCGTACAATTTCATTATTCGAACATCTCAAATCTATAGTCTTTCTCTTACGGTTCACAACAGCATCATGTAAAGATAACCAGTCCATACCCAGAATAATATCGAACTCATCAAATGGCAGAAGCATCAGATAAGCAAGGAAACAATTATTTCCAAACATTAACGGATAGTTCTTGCATACTTTGTCAACAAGGACACTTTTACCTAAGGGGTTCGATACTTTTATAGCAAACTCAGTAGACTCTATAGGCAAAGTCTTACTAAATACTAAATTCATGCATATATAAGAATGCGTAGAACCAGGGTCTATCAATGCAATCGCAGAAGTATCATAAAGAGTAAAAGTACCCGTTATAACATCAAGTGATGAAGCTTCCTCACGAGCTCGGATAGCATACGCTCTGGCAGGTGCTCTAGCTTCAGATCTCACAATAGTGTCTCTCGTAGTTCTCTGACTACCACAGACATTTCTTACATTCCTTGAAGGTCTACCTCTCATAGGTGCATTATCAAGTCTCGAATCTGAACAGTCTCTGGCTCGATGGACTCAGGACAATCACGAATAAAATGGTCAAGCGATCCACATCTGAAGCAAGCTCTATCGTTTAATCTACAGCTTCCCGGATGCTTTTTCCACAATGTTTACATTCAGGTCTGTTAGTCCGAACATTACCAACACTGGCCATTGAAGTTGCGGGAGTTTTGGAACTCATTTGTGATCTATCTCGAGTCCTATTCAAATGCCTCACATTATCCCTAGAATGACTTTGATCATTTCTGAATCTCTTCGGAGTAGACTAAAATGATTTGCTCGTAAATCTCTTTCTCATATCTCAGGCTTCGGTCTCAACTTTTCTTTTATCTTTCCTAAGTGCTTGATTTGCATGCTAGATCAACGAGTACAACAAACTCTTTTATCTCTAAAATCTCGACTAACAAATGGATATCTTCATTAAGACCGTCTTTAAATTTTTTGCATATTATAGCTTTAGATGATATAAACTCTCAAGCGTACTGGCTTAATAGTACAAACTCTTGTTCATACTCAAAAATTATCATTTGGCCCTATTTAAGTTCTAAGAATTCCTTCATTTCTGATCAATGAATCTCTCACTGATATATTTCTTCTAAAACTCAATCTGAAAGAAATCCCATGTAACTCATTCTCTCGGAACAATAGAAATTAAGGTTTTCCACCATTGATAAGCTGCATCTCAGAGTAATGATACCACACATTTAATGCATTCTTCCGGAGTCAGAGACATTTCATCGAACACTCGGATAGTATTTTCAATCCGAACTCACCTTTTCAAAGATTATCATCATTAGTAGCTCGAATTCTTCATTTATACTTACGAATCTTATCAACCGGAGGCTTATTCTACTGATTCAGATTTGCGATCGAGGTATATCGGATGCACGAGGGGGATTAACCGAGGGCGGGGGTTGCGAAACAGTCGGGTTATTTCTCATGAATTGAGTGAACCATTCACTCATCATTTGAAAGAAAGCTTGCTTAGCTTATCCTCCCGACCGCAGAGTGGCCTCTCGGATCGAAAATCTTGTCCCTTGCGCAGAGCAGTGTATTACTTTCTATGTCGTCAACTACGGCTCTTTCGGGATCCATTGCTATACAAAAATCACATTTTATACGTTAGGATTCATCATACTATCACATTTCAAATATATGGCATGTTTAGCTAGACTCTGACACACTACGTTAGTCCGAGAATCGACTAAACCGTAGCTTTGATACCAACCAAATGTAACACCCCTAACCCGTAACTATTGTCGGAATAGGGTCAAAGGCATTACCAGACAAATCGATAACATATATAACATTTCATACATTTCATTCATCATTCATACATACAATGTCCCTTAAATAGGTCAATGAGACCTCAAACATGCTTATAACTCGGGTCGAGACTAAAATGAAACATATACAGAAGTTCTCAAAAACTTAAAAACTTTTCTAAAATACAAGGGATACACGCCCGTGGGAGTAGACCGTGTGCCCACCGCTGCTGCTAGACACACCCATGTGTCCTTCCCGTGGTCGAACTTGACTTCTCACCACGGCCACCAAGCACGCCTGTGTACCCCAACCGTGGTCAATCCTGTCAAACCCACACGGCTACCAAACACCCCCTTGTGCTAAGGCCGTGTACTACTAAGCCATATACTAACTTTCTAACATGGATTCTAGGCACGCCCGTGTACCATGGCCGTGTGCTCTTAAGCTAGCTACTGACTTTACCCCACGTCACTAGGCACGCTCGTATGCCATGGCCGTGTGACATTATAGGTCATTTGCAAGACCAAAATGCCACCCAAATGGGTCATACCTACAAGCAACATTTTCCATCACATATCATGCATATATGGCAACCAAAAACATACCAAATTACAAACTAAAACTCATTTCATCACAAGCATAAATCATCCATTTGCTTATTCATAACTTGATCATTTCATGTGCATCAAACTATACCAAAACATATACTTCATATAACTCATTCATTTTAGCATTTTATCAAATCAAAACTTGCTAAAACACATGGCTAAGTTCACTTCATAAACATATACACATATCTAGCCTATACATGCCATAATTAGCTATATACACTTTCAAAAGGGTACCAAAATGAGTTTAGTAGTATGATGACGATCCTTGACGGTCCCGAGCCTTCAGTAGCTTTGACAACCTATAAAACAGAGAAAACACACACACATAGTAAGCTTTCCAAAAGCTTAGTAAGTCAATATACAAACAAACTTGGTATGGAAGGCATATTTACAAACAGATACATTGGCACATATCATCCACTTAACCATTTTCATAATTCAAGAATCAAACAAGCACATAGCTCATCTAGCCAAAACTTTACATATCTTATCATCAATTCTACATACATAACTTCATAGTAAGATCACATAGATGCTTACCTTGTAAACACAATTAGTGTATAACCAGCGTACCTGAAACGGATTTATAATCACCTAATTGTTTATAGCTCGGATTTGTAATTCGTATCACAGACTTGCTCGTTGAACCAATAAAATCTAGTAGGATACTCAGAAAGCTCGAAATAATCGTACAATGCCAACGTCCCAGACAAGGTCTTACATGCACTCAAATATCGATGCCTCTGTCCCAGACAGGGTCTTATACGAATTAATACAATGTCGATGTCCCAGACATGGTCTTACACGTAAAGCTCATATCGATGCCAATGTCCAGACGTGGTCTTACTCGTAAAGCACTTATCGATACTGATATCCCCGACGTGGTCTTACTCATAAAGCTTATATCGATGCCAACGTCCCAGACGTGGTCTTATACGAAATCACAAATCAATGCCTACGTCGGACGTGGTCTTACATGATAAAACAAAACAGATTCCTATGTCATGACATAGCTAATCCTATCTATTCCTAGGTACGTACGGGACTTCTCCGACTTTATCACTATATCGAACTTATCTCGGAATTCATGTACATAGCATCTCATACACATTCATTATCATTGATAATCATATGAACATATCCAATTCAATACCAATACGTTTATTTGCATTGTGACTTACCTTGGATTCGGTTTAACGGAATGAAAACGGTTACTCTATTACTTTCACTTTTCCTCGATCTAAGTCCGTTTTCCTCGGTTCTTGATCTATACATATTCAAAATTAACTCTTTTATTCACTAATTCATTCAATTCAATCCAGGGACACACATTTAGGGCTATTTGCAAATTAGCCCTCACATTTGTACAATTTATCAATTTAGTCCATTTTTCTCAAAACATCACATTCACAAAATCAACACATACACAAGCTTAGCCGAATACTTATGAACATCATACAAACCCATACTTTTCATCAAATTTGCAATTTAGTCCATCAATTTACCGTTTTCTCAATTTAGCCCTAATTAACTAAATTCATCAAAAATTCAAGAACAAAATATGTTCATCTAGCTCAAATCTTTCATATTTCATCCTCAAACATCACAAAACTTATGAATTCATCAATAGCATATTTCATCTTGATAGCTCTCGAAGCAACGATTACAAAAACGTAGAAATTATCAAAAATCGAAACCAAATCATACCTTAATTCAAGCTTGAAGTAGCCGAATATAGCTTAAGTTTTTCTTCTTTTTCTTTCTTTGATTTTCGGCTAACAAAGGATGATAATGTGGCCATTTTCATATTCTTTTTTTTTATTAAACAATCATATTATTAACCTTATTACCAATTCACCCTTATAATAAAACATATATAACACATGAATTTAGGCCATTTTAGTACTTGTGCCGTCCACTAACTTAGGTAATAGGCAAATTTGCCATACAAATCCCCCATACTTTTAAAGACATGACAAATAGGCACCTTTTCATGTAGCATGCTAATTTACAAATCAATGCAATTAAATTCTTTGATCAAATTAAACACATAGACAGACAAATTAACTCATGAAAATTTACCACATGCTTAGTCACATATCAAAAACACAAAAAATAATATTAAAATATTATTTAGACTCGGATTTGTGGTATCAAAACCACTGTTCCGACTAGGTTATAAACCAGACTGTTACAAAATCGATACTTTTGAAATGTACCGATATTTTATTGGATTTTGATTTTAGACAAGAAACAGAATGCTAATTTGGTACTGATTTTCTAGGTGGTGTCGATACCATCTAGGAGAATTATTGATACTTTTGATTCAATAGTGATACTTACGTGATTTATTCAAAATTTTTGCTTAGTGGTTTAAAAGCATGTTTAATTCTTGTTATAAGTTCGTTTCATGTATGTTTAGCATGTTTATATGATGATCAGGATAGGTTTGTCTGAAAATTTCTAATATATGCTAAAATAAATATTGGTCACTTGCTAATGGGACGATTTATAATGAATGTGATATGTGACGGTAGTGTAGTGTCCTGTTACTCGGGCTCGTGAACCGGGACGGGTATAGAGTGTGACACATGTTGAACAAAATTGTATGAAATATATGTTTCTGGGTGCATATCTTGAGACATTGTTGTATTGTCTTAAGACATACAAGTCAATAGCTAAAATTTGGTTCCTAGAGTTACCAATCTCGAGACATCATGCGCCCTATATTGATACTTTGGCCCACATATTGAATCTTGACTTCTCATTTGACAAATTTGACCCCCCAAACTTCATATTAGGGTCATTTGAGCTCAATTTTCACCCGCATTGATTTACATGTATTCGAGTCATTGTGTGACATGTTTTAAACTTGATTTTTATGTTTTTTAATTGTAATTAAGATTTGTATTTATCCATTCCAAGGGTTTGTAGTTTTAGGTAGGCACCTTAGGGGGCTTGGTTCTCCTAACAAAGAACTCATCTAGACTAGAAGCTTAGACCAATAGAAAGAATATATTTCATAATTCAAGATTCATCTAAAGCTCAACAAAAATGAACACCACAATATGGATTTACAGAGGCTTAAACTTGGCTGCTCAAATATGTTAAAAAACGTCCATGAATAACTAGAAAAATTGTTTTCTCCTAATCTACTGAACCAAATTTGTTGCCATACATACCATTTGAAAGTCTTGAAGAGATTTCATTTGGTGCCAATAATGTCCCCGGAAAGTCAAGGGAATTTAATAGTTATAAAAAATGTTCAACCAAATACATGGGTTTTATTTAAAAAATAACCAAAACATAAAAACTTTATAAAAACTAAGCTAATACTTACCTAAATTGCTAGGATTTGGGGTTGATTCTTCAAACTCTCAAAAAAAAAAAACCCTCTTTAACAAATATGAAACAAGTGAAATTCTCTTATTATTGTTGTTACCTTCATAAAAAAAAAATAAGGCCTAATATTCATGTTGGCCTAAAAAGTAAAATGTTATGCCATGGTATATACACATATGGGACATTTTTCCTATGAAAATAAATGTGTGCATTGCAATGGGTACCGAACTTGAGTCACCTTAATGCTATCTGAGAAGTCCGAGCCTCTGAAAATGTTTGATGTTGTCCGTTTTGTTTGAGCCTTTTGATGTTAATGTCACTTCCAGTTTATCTCAAGGGGGAGAAAAACAGTTCTTATGTCAAGGCAGAAGAAAGAACTTACTAGTGACCGTACAAGGTTTGGCATCAAGCTAGAATGTTTGAATGTTCTTTTTCTTAATGATAGGCAGCTTCGACTACCAATTGCAAGCAACCTACAAGATCTGGAGCTCATGTATTTTTACTTCGTTTTTCTATTTTGCTGTTTGATTCGTCCTTCCTAATTTTCTGCTTTATTCTTGTCCTCCTTGAGATTCCATGATCTCCTTTTGTATTGATCTCATGAATTAACTTTTTCGACCAAAAAGGAAAAGAATTACGAACCAAACAATTTACTCAATAGTCCAAATGCATTTGGGAAAGCAATAACATTTAATTTGGATTATGAGTATAAACAAAATGAGAATTAATTTGAACAAGGCTTTTTTTCTAGAACAAGTTTCTTACAAGGATTAGATGGGCATGTAAGCCTTCAAGTCTCAAATTATCAGTTCATTTCAATCCACAACACACTTTCAGCTCACTACCTACAGCTTTACAACTTGAACACCTAAGATGCTAATTTGAGCCCTCTTTAATACCTTGCTACTTTAAGGAAGTTGTCAAAAGGACTAGCAGGCGGCAACCTCATAGCCAAACATGGGTCAACCCACGAGACAGCCCCACTAAAAACACCTTCGCTGCTTATCTGCATAAAGACCAACAGGTCAGAAAAGAATGTAGATCATGATCGAGTTGAGACATACGTATTATAATTAGGTTCTAGTAATCTGTTCTTTCAATACATATACTACCGAGTCTTTGCAGCTTCATCAGAAAGAAAGAGAAAGAATGTAGTCACAAAAATCCTAACGGATTCATTATTTACCTTGCTGAGCATCGTGCGTCTATCAGCCATAACTGTTGGTAACAATTTATCGGCTGCTCCATTTTGATGATTTTCATGGGCCAACCAATTGGAGAGCTTCTTTCTCGTACCTGTCCCAAATGCTTCGCATTGGCTAGCCATGGTATCATACGGGAGAGGCGATGTTGAGACAGATGTTGCCGCAACTTGACCAGCCACCGCAAGAGCCTAGAAACGTGTGACAATTTTGTGCGAATATGAAAATCTAAGGCATGAAAATACAGAGAAATCGAGGTTTTCGATTGGTAGAAAAGGTGTACAAGAGGTTACCGATTCCATGAGCTGTCCAATGCTAATTACATGAGAGATGGCAGGGGATGCAGACACTTTGGGATTGAAGCGGGAATGGTGAAGAACAGATGCTTCACTTCTTGCATCTTCCTCAAGTAATGAGTTTGTTTGAACATCCTGGCACATAAGCAATGACCAGGTAGATTTGAAAAACTGTTTACTAATTAGGATTATAAAAAGAAACACTAGCTGACGGAAAATGTAGCCGATTGCACAGGGGCATGCAAAATACAATGGTGTTTCACAAGTTTAAGCTAATGCTTGAGTATATCAACATTCAAAACTTTTAGAAATACGAGAAATGTAAAATCTACAAGGAAGCTTCAAAGATTATACGTTGTTGATTTAGTAAGAATAAATGTTAATCTTAGTGGCATACCTCATCAAAGGAAAGTGATTCTTTGGAATGGGTAATCATTTGATGGTGATCCAAATCAAATATAGATTGCGGACCAAATGTGAATGCATCATCAGGAGTGAATGGTTCAAGCAGTTGTTTTCTGACAACATCCATCCCCAGCTTAACAAGCACAGAAGAATAGAGTTAGAAAGCTTTAGAGAGACAGAGAGAGGGTACTTGGTAATAGCATGTCCTACCTCAGTAATGGCAGAAAAATTCTGGACCAAAACATCCATCATGGCACTCTCGTATTTATATATTTTATCCCGCAACTCAAAAAGCAAAGAAGAAGCATGTTGGCTCTCTGTAACAGATCCATAACCTCTTACATCTGCCTCAGGCCTCACAAAGACTTGAATGTCTTCACTGATGCCTAGATAAGGATCAGCCTGAAAATAAATAAGAATGGAGGTAAATGAGTGAGATTTGTAGTATACTGATACGAGTTTGAAAACACAAAAGCTGCCAACTTTATCCCATTTCATAATGGCAAAAAGCTCCAATGATGAGACAAGTAAAGGATGAAGCAACTTACATCAAATGGACCTATGGACTTGATGAAATCGTTTAGATTGGGAATTTGATATATCTTAGCCGCAAACATGAGCATGCTCATTGATAGCATAAGAAGTGATCTTTGGAGTACTGGAGTCAACATCCCTGACACCACAGCCACAAAAACAATAAACAAAGAGACTGTTAGAAAAATGAATATCATAACTGAAAAAGTGAAAACCTGTATTAACAGCCCATACCATTGCTAAGGTCCAAGGAGGTATTCTTTAAAGATAAGGGAAGCTGGAAGAAGCGGACCACAAGGTTATCATTAACATTCTGTGACATTACCATTTAAGAGGCTGTTAGCAGTCAGACAAAGAAAAAAAAACATCCGTACGAATTAGCTTAATTAGCATCCATTCATCATGTGACTTTTCCTTGGTAAAAAGTTTCCCTTAGGAAGACCATTTCATGATTGTCTAAGCATTCTCAACTGCCCTATTATTTATTATATTAAAAGAAACCATCTGTCACTCAACCTGCTACGAATATACAGGTGCACTTGGATCTACTTGTTACCATCAACTGTAATGATGGTTTAAAACCAAACTTCCGAGTAACCATTTAATTGATTCCTCATTCAACTCAACCTAGCATGGTCTCTAGAAACAACTGAAAAATAAATTCAGAAAATAAAGTTGAAATTTATTCAAGGTTTATACCATGTAGCATTCAGTTTACCTTCAAGCGTAAAGAAATTAGTGTCAACACAAAAGAGTGAGATATAGCTTCTATGTTTGAAGGCAAATTATCAGGACGAGTGGCCTGTATCCAGAAGGCAGACAACAACTGCATTATCTGATCCTCTGTTAGCTTCATGATATAAGGTTCCTGTGAGAAAATTAATAGCCAAGAAGAGTTATGCTATCAAAGACCAAAGCTCAAACTAGATAATCATACAAATAACCTAATCATGAAAAGAAGAATATGACTATTGCCTCAATCATGTTTGGCCCGGCTGCTCTGTCAATAATAGAGGTTATATTGTAGATATTAGGGGAACTTTTATGGACATGCCCTTGATTCCGGCCATCTTCCATATTGGCCTTTCCATTTAAATCATCATGAATGTTAAAACCATTCTTTTCCCTTTTGATGCCATCTTTTTCTCTTCGAAGCTTTTCAAGCAGCACTGATATGGATGCAAATGCAGAAGCATTGTTGGAACGCCATCTTCTTGGTTCGTAGACATTACCAGAACAAAGAGATGCAACTTCATGTCGAGGTCGGGAAGAACTTGGAATAAGAAGAGCTGAAAATATCTGGTGTGCCCCCACACGGACCTCTAGATTGGGATGTAACATTGCTTTCATCAGTTGGACATGAAGTGCTTCCGGAAACACCTGCGAGAATGTTTAGCAAGTGGCTCGATGAGCTCTAAGAACAATTGCAATCACTGTCTAAAGTAATTTTAATACACTGTCTAGATTTTCAATTAACCATACATATAACAGGAGTGTCAAGAATTTGCAAACCTAGAAGGACAGCAAGGAGGCAAAGGATACATGAACTTCAACAATAAAAGCGCACCAACAGCACATAAGATGGACCTTACCTGTTGTGAGTGAGAGATGACTAATGCTAATGAAATCATATGAGCAAGGACCATCAATGATCCAACCGTTGCACGAGCAACAGATCCAGAAGAAGGCAACTTCTCCAGTGATATTGCCATCATATTGAACAGGGATCTTACATCATCAATCTAGAAACAAGCCAATGAAAAGTCAAGCAAACTAAAAGCTTTGTATTAAATTAAAACGCACCAGGATGTATCAAAAAATAATTTTGAAGTTACCCCTTTTGCTATTTCCAACAAGCAATCTTCAATGGAATTTTGAAGCAAGATGTTTAAGTTAGTGTCCTGCTCTCCTACCGATTCCAGGGTGGCTTGGAAACTTTTCCTTAAATGCCTGCATAGGTCACTGACAAAACCAATTTCAGCCAGCATCCTTCTAGATCTAATTTGCCTAGCTAAAGCAGCTGCAACTTGTATGATATAAGATTTTAGTTGAGGATCATGGGCGACATTTTTGTGGTCTAGATGACGTACAACAGCAGCTAAAACAAGTTGTTGGTTCCCTGAAATCAAAAGTCAGCAAGCAAAATTATAAAAGTTTCCAATGCTGATCATATTTGGTAGCTTCAATAAGATAAATACAGTAACAAATCTACCTGAAGTCTCCCAGTAGGACATATCAGACAAAACCACCATTGCCAACCCCTGTTGAGAAACCCAATGCTGTCTAGAGTCGAAGTACACAAACATTGGATCCACTACTAGGCGCAATGTTGTACTCTCCTTTGCCAGCTCAACCATTCTTTGAATACAAATTTGAGCCCAAACTTTAGGTGTCTCAATCTCTTCCCTGTAACCAAACAGTATATAGCTATATTCACGAAATAGTTTTGAGGGGACAAGCTAGACAAGTAGAAACTATGCTATCATCTGAATGCTTCATAAAATAGTTTGTTTTATAATACAAAAGTTCTCCAATACAGCATTAATAAGACTACCTTGTCAAAAGAGAGGGATCCTTTTTCTCAGGTTGAGGCCTGATAATCATGTTGCTAGGGCTGGCATCACAGGCAACAGTTGCATCTCTCCCCTCACATCGAACCACTTCATCCACCCAGTTACGATGCGGCTCTCCTCTCTCATCATCATCTTCAGCATGTGTGTCTAGCTCATAGTTATCTAAAGTAGCATGTACAATCTGGAATTCGGATACACCAGAAGTTATAAATATGCTACAGAATGAGAGACGGTTAACCCCTGGCAACCAGTAATGAAATGCTACAGAATGAGAGAAGAAAAAGAGGGGGATGAAGGAATTACAAGAAAATAACTACAAAACCAACTAACCTCATCAAGAGCAGAAAAAATATATGAATATTGTGCCATGAACCAGACCTACCAAGGAAAATAAAACAGACCTAATAGGTAAACTACATTCCATCCAGAAAAAAAAAAAAAGAATTTGATAAAATAAAAGTCAACAAGAAAGCATACTCCAAGTGATTCAACAATGATGGAAAAAGCTTGAAGTTTATAATATTATCTTTGAAAAAATTTGATGTGGAGAAGAAAATAAACTTTTTAAATTACCATGGCAGAAAGGCACTGCAAGCTTGATGCCCTTAAGCAATTCCTTAGATGTTCTTCCCCATCCTCATGTGCCAATTTACACACTTTATGAACAAATTTTTCAATGTTATGCGTGTAAGTTCCATCTGCCTGTTTTATACAGCAGATCAAAGTATGAGTGCAAAAATAAAGATCTAAGAAAAATTATATTTGATTAGAAAAGGAAAAATCAGATTACAGTATATGGTATCCACTCCATATCATAAGGAAATTTCATCTTATCTATGAGCAAACACATCCCTTTGAAAAGAATACTTTGAGCAGTACATCGATTTCACATCAGTAGCAGAAATGGTTATACGCCATCCTTTACTTTTACATGTAGTAATGTTCAAGATTCTCATCTATGCAAACACAAGAAAGTATATGCTTTATTTGTATCCTATCTCAGTAGAGTCTAGTTAATCTTTTCATAAAAATAAGATACCTATAGCCTGACAGAGTTATTAATATTCTGACATCAGTGGCATGAGAAAGTCTCTCATGTCATTCACATTGCACACTTTATAGCATCCTTAAGAATGTTTTCTACATCCATCAAGATGTAAGGCATAATCATTAAAATAGATCTCAAAAGATTACATATTCATGAAGATGCAAACATATTTATATTTTTTGTTTCCAGAGGAAAGCAACCGATGACCTGACTATAGATAAACTTTGTCAAAGTTTGGCATCCAAGGATCTGTGTAGCCTCTTGCTTAGAGTTATCGAGCAGTTCGCTAACAACATTCAGCAAGTTAACAGCAAAATATGCCCTACAAGGTGAAAAAGAAAGATTTATTATACAAGAAAAGGCATTATAGTTAATAACCCCCCACATAACACATGAAATCATAATGAACATAACATAAAAAACAGTAAGTTACTTACATCTGTTCCTTGCACATGCAAAGCAACTTGTTGTAAGCCTCTGTAACAATATTGATGAAGTTGAAGTGCTTATAGCGCAGCTCTTTGTAGCATCTTTCTTCAAGGTACTTGGCAATCTATTAAAAGCAGAGAAATCCACAATATCTGAGTCTGTTTACCTATTACCGGCAAACAAATAAGAAAGATAGTAATTACAACCTTTGGAATTCGGAAAGGATTTCTCGCAGCATATTCACATAACTTTGTAATTTTCCTTTCATTTGGAGGAGCACCCTACAATGCATTGCAAGGTATTAAGTTTAGAATCCTAGCTTATCAAAAAGTGGATGCAATGCAAAATGAACAATGACTCTTCAGAAATGCACCAACTGAATAATTAACCGCATCTAATTTTGCTTAATCTCCAGTTACTTCCAAGATCCAACCAAAGAATAACTTTTTTTCTTTCAAAGTATAAAGCAACATAAAGGAACCAACTATAGAGGAGTGTATTTTTATCCTATTAATGTGAAATTACAGTACTCAAATGGCATTAGAGTCAAAGCCGAGAACTCTAGGCAGCTATGTAGCTCAACTCTTCATTTTGCATGAATATGAGTGTAGGATATGAATCTCCAAATACATGAAAAACTTATGTCAAAATTGAACATATCCTTACAGGACACATACTTGTATCCGACACTCACACGTGAGTCCGAGTAACCAACTGAATAGCCACAATCGATTCAAAAAGAAAAACTCTAGCAGACATTATTGGCATATTGCAGGATCAAATATTCCTTATTGATACCCCCACATTTAAAATTAAAGTACTCAAAATCAAGCTAACTTAAATTAGCCATCACCAAAAACCCAAATATGTACAAAGATTTCCTCTGTAGTTTCACCAAGACCACCATTACCAAAATGTATAATCCAAAAAGAAGAAAAAGAAAAGAGTGGATACTCACAGGAGACTTGGGGAATATTTCAGACAATAATTTCTTGTAACGCTTAACAGGTTGTCGAGATCTTGACCTCAAAGCAGGACAGCACACACATGCTTTCACAAGCTGGGAAGATCTTCCTGGAGATGATCCCCATTTCTGTGCATGCCCAAAGGACAAGTTTTAGATTAGAAGAACAGTGAACAAACCTAAAACTATCTTATCTTTGTTCTCCAAATAATGAACCAAAATTTCCACCATACAAAGATAGCACATTTAATGCACCCCTTTTCCTAAAAAAGAGAAGAAAAGAAAGAACGGATGAAAGAACGAATCATAAATTAACTAAAGGAGAAATTTTAAGGTCAGACAAGAACAATGGTGAACTCTTTGTACCTAAAACAACGTAATAAGGCTTGTTATTTTTATTTTTTTTGGAAAAAGGGAAAAACCACAATGTCCAAAACAAAATGCAGAGGCCAATATACCACCAGCCCAGAAAATAAAAAGAGACGTAATAAAATATACCACATAAACATAAATCAAAGACCCTACTTGGAAGGTATTAATAATGGGATGAAGAGCAAAAGAGAGCGTCCCCTGCAGTGGGTGGCAGATCTGCAGGAGCAAGAATCGTAGAAGAAGGTGAAAGAAAACAAATGCAAACAGCGGGGGGAAAGCGATTAAAGAGCAAAAGGGCGTGGCTCAAGGAAAGGCGCATGAAAAAGAGAGAAAGATACAGAGATATACATATACGTAGAGAAAGAGAGAGACTATAAGCAACATCACGTGATCGGTTGTCAGATTTTCTAATCTTTGTATGTTTGCTTAGTGGTAAAAGTGAAAAATGTCTTTGCTTTCGTGACAGAAATTGGAAGACCCCCAAAACTCAAAACTCAAATAAAGAAAAAAAGAAAGGAAAATCAAGCAGACAACATCCAGTTCCAAAGTACTTGCAACCCTTATTACCAACAACTACTTTTCTTTTAGCTGTGTTTGAAAATTGAAAGCCAATGAAAAAAGAGCTGTTCCCCTTTCATCATTCTTTGAATTTTGCTTTTATTGTAGTCAGTGTACTCCATGTCTCAAAGAAATCCTAATTTTGAAAAGGGATGATAAATTTTTACAGTTTCATAGAACTTTCTTATGCTTAGAAATACCTATCCACAGTGGATACATAACATAATATTCAAATAAAAGAAAAAGGCATGCTTGCTTATATTCTTTTATTTTGATTGATGGTAAGATGGTGAAAGACAAATACAAAGTACTTGATGAATCATCATTTATTTTGCAACATTAAATTTGTTGGAGATAAAAGAGGAGATAGTGATGGTACAAAGGAGTCAATTCACCTAAACAAACGAAGAGTTAAAAAGAAATAAGAGAATGAAAGATGTTGTGAAGGCATGAAAAGGAGTGTAGAGAATTGGCGCTCAAGATTGCTAAAGAGGAAGAAGATCTATTTTTCCTTTTGTCTTCCAGTATTTATATCAAAACTCTTCTTATTCAGTGATTTGATAAGATAGTTATTATCATGGAGTATACAGGGGTGTGTGGTATTATTTATTTTGCTATTCCTTTTGAGGAGTACAAGATTGTTATATTCAAATGAGTCTTAATAGTCTTTAAAGAGAGTATTTATATTTGAAGAAATATTCACACTGAAAAATGAGTGACCAAATCATGATAAGTGGGAAGCTTGATGAAGAGGATGTTCTCTTTATTAGTAGGTGGTCTCATGGGGAATAGTTAGTCAGTGAGGTTAAATAGTTGAAAGCAACTCAACGAACATGAGGTGAAGAACCATCTTCAAACATCCACTTAATACCTTTCGAGAATATCACATGTCTAACTCGAATGAGACATAACAAACTTTATTAATGAGTAATATCATAAACATTAACCTCTTTTAACTTATATGGCATTGAAACTGTAGAGCAAACTAAAACACTTAAAAGAATAGTAGAACTGTTCTCGATAGCTTTGCACTTATTACAACTTATCGTAAGCCTAGTATGAACCCTCAGCCATATATAGTAGAGGCATCATGTATTTTACAAATTCAAGCTGCAATGAAATCAATATATGCCGCCAGCTTAGATATTAGATATGAAAGGGGTAGGTTTGGTAAAGCAGGTAGTCCAATGATTTACAACTAATTACTTCTTATGATTATTATTAGAAACTTTCCTATAGGAATTTTGTGTGTGGACCCTGTTGATTTCGTTGTTTTAGGAATTGAGTGCATTTAACTAATATAATAAATAATAGAAAAAAAATTATATGAAATAGTGACGCCATATCATCTGTATCTTTTTCTAATAGTTTTATGCCATATCAGTATTTTCATCTTGAATTTCAATATTTTCATCCTGAAAAAAATTAAATCCAAATTAAAATCCTAAAATTTAGGATGAAAATACTGATGTGGCATAAAACTATTGGAAAAGGATACAAATGGCATGACATCACTGTTTCATACAATCCTTTCTCAATAATAATGTAATATATTGTTTTATAATGCTTTTTTTAAAGATATAATTGTCAGAAGGAATCTTAAAAGTTCTCAAAGCAATAGTATTTCAGAGTAGAGAATGTTGAAAAAAAAATAGTTTTATTTATTTATTTAATAACCAGTTCATTATTCATTGCATTAGCAATTATCTACACTATGAAAAGTAAATTACTATCATAATCCCAGTGGTAAGAAATTCAATACTTCTTAAATAAGATTTTAGGTTAAAATTTTATGTAAAAGGAAGCTTTATCCCATTAAAATATCCAAATTGTTGAATTTTAAACTTAATCGAGATTTAATGATATTTTCCAAAAATTAACAAAATAAAAATTGAAAGGTGCATAGAGGTAATGATACTTGAACTTAATTGGAAGAAAATAATCTTAAAAGTATAAAATTTATTACCTATTCGTGTATGGCTTATAATGTGAATGGTCCAAGAGTTGCAGCTTACTGCCTAGGTTTGGTGGCCCCATTTAATGCAAGGTTTGAATCCCCTATCCATGTGGTCTAAGCTTGTCCTACTTTTTAATGATATGATCACTGTCTCACATTCACACATGATAAAAAGCGAAGATACCAAGTTTTAGTTTGAAAGTTTTCGATATTATTGGTGATCTGTAAATCTAATTAATGATAAGAATAAAGAAGAAGACCCCACTAAACAAAACCTTCACAATTACGTTTTATGTATAAGGAATCTTAAGCTATATTTATATATATAGCCCTTTGTAATAGGATTGAGGTTTTCTGCTACCTTTGGTTGTAATATTGGATGGATATGTTGAATAATGGCATTTAATTGGTAGTTAATTAGATGAGCATGTTCACTTGCAAGAACTTGCAATTACAATATACCAAAACATCATTATCAACTTGCATGTTTCATTGTTCAATGTTGGGTATAAAGTGTATATATATGTTCTGTCTTGGTTTCTGTGGACAATTAAAGTTTTGGTTTTAAGAAAACTACAAAAGAAGTTGAGATTTTCCATCAATTAAGGAATTCTATATACAGTTAATTCCTATCGTATGAGTTGCATCACGTGGGAGAAAATATATTAAATTCTTCATAAAATCAGGATACGGAATTAACTCTATCTATACAAATTCTACATTCTAATATATAATACCAAAAAAAAAATGAATCCAAAGCAAAGCATGTGATAGAGCAAATAGAAAGAATTTATAATCCATACTATTAAATATAATTTAAATCATGAATATATTTTAAATTTATTAAATAATGTATTTTTATTTTATTTATTAATGTAAAATGAGATTATTTAAATTGATCTTGAATAAAAATTAGAGATTGTTAATACAATGTACAACAAAAGAGAGAATAGAGTGGTATTAAGGAAGCCAATTCACTTCGAGAGACAAAAAGGAAAAAAAAAAAAAAAAAACAAGAGGACATTCAAAGAGTTTGAGGGATAACTACTCAAAAGTTGTGAAAGAGGCCAAAAGATCTCCTTCTCATTACTTGTAATGGTATTTATAGAAGAAATTATTTGTCTGCTAAGGCGTTGCAAAAGAATTGTCATAAAAAAATACATGCAAAATGTACATGGTTAGACCCATTCTGTTATGGCAGTACGAAATTATTATAGTGCGTAAAAATATTTTTTAAATATAATTTAAATCATAAATTAAAATTTTATATATAATTTTTTAATTTACTAAATAATATATTTTTATTTTATATAATTAATTTAAAATAATATTATTTAAATTGTTGGTAATAAAAAATGGGGATATGATTGAGATTTCAAACCAACAATAAATTGAGTGGCAAATATCAATGATTAGGTACATTGCACCATCGCTAGTAACCGATGAAACCAAAAATAGCTAGCAAAGGTATTCAATTCCTCAAACTTCCTTTTTCTACGATTCGCTTGGTTTTAGATGGCTGAGGGAGAAAGAAGCGGTGTTGAAAATTTTTAAACCCACCGATGTTCACAGCTGAGACAGTGCCCTTGTGTATGGCTTTTTCATAAAAATAATCAGAAATTTTTTATCAATTATAAAAGAATTTTTTTATATAAATAATGAAAATGAGTGGAGTCAAAAGATTAGCATGACCCACTTATCATGTCATCATTTAAAAATTAATTTTTTAGGTGGAGTAATTTTTTTTTACACCATTTGAATAAATATCCTCTCATATTATTATTTTCGTGAGGCAAAAAGTAAATTTTGAGAAGAATTAATATATTTAGCGTGACCAATGGTAAAATATCAATGGAGTCAAATAGATTGGCATCACCACTTTAATGTGTTAGACTTTATTGAAGTGATTTTTATTTTTTTTATAACTCAAATTATTCTTTTATTAGTGGCAAAGTCAAATAAAATGACGTGACTATCATGCTGTTATTATTTTTTTGAGTTTTTTAAATTGTTTTTAATAGAAAAATAATTTTTTTTTATTTTTGTGGAGTCATTCTCTTTAGCATTACCAAATGACTATATATAACCCTAATTGTAGTTCGGTCTAAGGTTTTATTATGTTAGATGATGAAAGGGAAGGAGATCAAGACTGATTTTTATGTTTCTTTAACGATAATCTAGTGGAACTCCAACACCAGCAAATTTAATAGTCCTTCTCAAGAGTGTAGATTTAAATCCTTAATTTCACCTAGGTAGCAATTTCAAGTTAAAATAAAAGTCACGTCAAAAAATGATTTTTTAATATAAAAATTTAATTTTTCTATTAAAAACAATTTAAAAAATAAAAAATAATAGCAGCATGATGGTCAAGTCATTCTATTTAACTTCACCACTAATAAAATAATAAAAATTTGAGTTTTAAAATAAAAATAAAAATCATTTAAAAAAAAGTTTGACACATTAAAATGATGATGCCAATTTATTTGGTTCCATCACTATTCTACCATTGATCACGCCAAATAGACTGACTTCACCCAAAATTTATTTTTTGCCTCACGAAAATACTAGTGTTGGAGGTGGTATTTATATAGGTGACGCCAAATAGATTGGCTCCACCTGAAAAATTAATTTTTTTAATTCTAGCAGCAAATGATTGGCTAACGTGGCAAGTGAGTCACGCTAATCCTCTTACTTCACCCATTTTCAATATTCATTTCAGATCATTTATGCACGTAATAAAAAAGTGGATCATTTCTATAATTAATTAAAAATTTTGAATTATTTTTATAGAAAAACTCGATTCTACAGCATGGTTTTGCTCTCGCCGGATTTGAAGGAAATTAACGGGATAGCCTCCCCGTCTCCTATAGAATGCATGCAAGCGGTGATCGGTCGGATTAGAAGTTGGAGATCATTGTTAGCAAGTCTGCCTCTATTAGAATATCATCTACACTACAAAACTGAAGAGACTTAGGGAAGAGATAAAAGGACAATAAAAAAACGTCCCTTATTTCTAATTTAAAGGTATTAGAGATGTTAATTTCAAAAAAATAAAACTATTAGGATGTTTTTTATTCTAGTACTATTTATAGCCCTTCCTCAATTAAATAGAAATATAATGTGTTTCAATGCGCTTAAACTCACGCCTTCTTATCGACACTAATATCAATATTAATCAAATTAAAACTCAATCGACTCAACTCACCAATTCTTATATTTAATAATTTTGGGAAAAAATTGTTTTGGGAACGATTGATTTAAAACAACTAATTTTTATAATATATATTAATTTTGGTTTTAGATTAAAATCAATGGCTTTTCTTAGTATCCTACATATTTATATATACAAGTTAATATATTAAATATATATAGACATATACTGCATATTTATCTTAAATATATATAAAAGATAGTTAAAAGTATCAGGAAAGTCCTTGTACTTAAAGATAGATTGTATTTTGGTCTTTTTATTGAAAATGGATAAATAAGCTCTTAGACATTTTAAATCATGCAATTAGTCCCTCCCTTAAATTTTATCTGTTAAATAATGATGTGAAACATTAAATCCATGCTGATAGTTATTTTTTATGAGTAAACTATAAAAATGGTCACACAACTATGCCTTTCGTTTTATTTAGGTCACTCAACTATTAATTTTTTCGATTTAATCACTAAACTTTTCAAAATTAAATATTTTTGTCACTCTATGATGATGTGAGCTTTTTTATGGTCTAGAATCAAAATTAGCCCTCTAATGTTTACGCATTTTTTTATTTGATCCTAAATTTTAAAAATTCAACAAATTCAGGGCTCAATATTTACAATTTTTTTTTTCATTTTAGTTTTAATTCTAAAAATAAATTTGACCCTCAATAATTACAAAATCTATCAATTTAATCCTAACTCTAAAAAATTAAAAATATTTTTAACTCTTTATAACCCATCAACTAACCCATGTGAGATATTAAAATAATAAAAAGAGTACCTTTATTCAAGCAACTTGCAACAATTTCTTTTACTATAATTTAGGTTTCACATTGGACCAAACCAATTGATTTGGAACCTACCTGGAATAATGGCTTGCATTACTACTCGAACAAATAACGTTTTTAATGTTTTTTTTATCTTAAATTTTTCTGTTTTATCCCAAATTTTTTTGGGCTACGTAGCCTAGTTGGGTTGCCACTTGCCAAATGGACCCCTTAAGAATCAGTTCAAGGTATGGAGGAGCGAACATGCCACCGCTCCAAGGACATCTCCATTGCTACTGTGAAGAACAACACTAGCACCTGTCACCACAATAAGGTCCCTCCAAAAACAGCCGTTGAAATTGATTTTTACCTGACTCTCATAGGTTAGTTGTACGATTGTTCGAGAATTACAAAAATAAATTACTACTTAAAAATATAAATTTAGTAGATAATTGTGACTAAGTTGGTATTAGTAATAATCTTGTTTCTTTAGTGAAATCAAATAAAGTAAAAATAAAAGAGATTTTAAAATTTAAAACTAAAATTAAATTTGAATTTAAAACTTAACAAAGAAAGCAATAATTAAAACGGAAAGAAACTTCAATGAGATGAAGCTCGTCGATAACTAAAAGGAAGACCGTCGAAATTAATTCCCTTACTAATAAATAACTCTATAACTTTGCATCTAAAGTTTAGCTTGCTGATAACATTAAGAATAAGAGAGACTTAATTCTAACCAATATACACACTAATGAGATTTATTTAACTAAGATTACATGCCCACACAACATATAATACAAATCTACTTTATATCCAATTATGTTGTTCTTCACGAGTATTAAAATCAATTAAGGAATTACGGATTTAACAATTTTAATTGACAAGAAAACATTCTAAGCAATTGAATACAATACCAATATTTAACAAACCTGGATATTTATGAATAAATCAAAAGACAATAAATCCTAAGAATCAAAGAAAAGATTAAGAGCAGTTAGATCTCGCAAACTATTTGAATCGAACTTCAAAATTCTTTTTACTAGAAAAGGAGTTTAGCAATCCATAAAATATAGAAAACACAAAGCAAAATAATAATAAGAGCGACTATCCTTCCAAGTATTAATTTTATAGGAGAAAAATCACATAATATAAAAGATACAAAAGTGTCATTAATTAAACTGCAACCTCGCATTACTCAACCCAAACGTCGAGTTCGATTTACAATGAGTCACATTCGTTGCTGGAGCAATTATGATCAATCAAAGTCAATTCATACTATTAAATGATCAATTTTCAAATCGATCCTGCATACAATACAATATATGACAGTTTTCAAGTCTTATACAAGCTTACGAAAACTCTAAAGTTAAACCGAGATTGAAAAAGACTAATTTGTAACAATTTCAAAACATCGAGTTGACGTCATGATGTTAGGGGGTTCCTCATCGTGAACATTGTGACATAATATACTGTCTAGCTTCGTCGCAACAAAAAAAAGTCTAGCGTCGCATCGTGGATCTCATCACAACAATGTTCGAACTACATCGTGACATCACACACTATTTTTGCAATTTTAATGCACATCAACCTGAAAATTTTCCATTCAACTCATATACACAATTATCTCACATAACCAATTAACATATGCAATCCTCAAACAACATTCCATGAGCTACAACACTAATATAATAATATGCTAATGTCATATTTCTTAATAGTTAATTTCATAACAAAATTCACTTGAGTCCTAAACGCATACACATACATATTTATTTATCAATACCATTTGCATTTGCAACATGATTTGCCACAAACCATAGTAGCAAATTAAGTACTTTTTGACACTTAACAGGCTTTTTTTTAGTCATTTTAATATATTTTATTACATTTTATATTTCTTAGTTTAGATTCAAAATATTATAAAATAAGCATTTTACTCATTATTTCGAGTTAGTTGACCTAATGGGTCAATACTAGTCATAAGGTGATTTTAATGATTTAATTGAACATGCATGATATTCATTTTGAGGCCCAAAAGCATTAGGAATGATAGTCGGGTCGTAGCACAAGCTTTCGAAGTCGCAACACAATCAAGCCAATTCTAAATATTACACTCGAAGTTGTGTGTCATGACACGCATAAGGTTGTGTCGCGATACAAGTGTGACAATGGGAAGAAATTAAGCGAGGGTGATTTTGTCTACACAACTCATATTTTATGTGATTAAGGCTTGTAACTGACCTAATTAGGGGTGTTAAACTCTATTTTATAGATAGTTAAGTTGATATAAAGCGTAGAGAGATTTTTCCAAGCCATTTTAAGGTTTTAGTTGGTATTTTTAGGGTTTTATATAGTTTTATTTTATTTTCAAAAATAGTTTATTTGAATCCAAGTCTTCGTTATTAAGTATTTCAGAATTTTTGTTTTGTTTCTTGTTTTCAACAGACGATATCTCAATCACTATCAAAGGATTTCACGGTTTCGAGAACATCAAGTTCATTAAACGAACAATTTCTGTCTCTTTTTATTTTAAGTTAATTTGTGTTATTGCATGGTTAATTTAATTGTGGAAAAGATGATTGTTAAGGAGATGAGTGGCTAGATCTTTAGGGAGATTAACGAATGGATGTGGGAGTCATTAATGGAAGAATTAGGGTTTTCCAATAAAGTTAGTTGGTATAATGATAAACCGTAATATTTTCATATTTTAATCCCACATTTAGCATACTTTTGGATGATTTATTCCCTGAATTGTGGAATTTGGTGCTCCTAATCCTTTAATTTCATGTTTTACACTTAGGAAAGCACCGGAGGATGAAAAGAGCGAGAAACGAGCTGAAAATGGAGAAAATGGGTCAAAGTACAATTGAACACGGCTTGGGCCCGAAACACATGACAGTGCCTCTTTAGCAGATTCGACCACGGCTTGGCCCCGAATCACACGGTCGTGCCACATGGGCGTGTTCCTGCCGCAGCAAAGAAGAGTTCCATTCGGATTAGGGTACTTAGAGGCAAAGAAAGACATTCCAAAAGCCTATATAAACAACCTAGAGGCCAACCTTCAAGGGGGCGTTTAGCAAGGCTAAGAAGCCAACCGGAGGACAAAATTGTGGGATTCACTTGAAGAAAGCTAGTTGATTCATCCCAGAAGCCGGAGTGATACTCAAGACTGAGGATCTCTCCTTCAATTTCTTTAGGGGTTTTAGGGTTTTCTTTATGTTTTTTTTTATATTTGCTTCTGAGATGTATTCTTTTATGATTATGAACTAATTCCCTCAACTACTTGAGGGGGATGAAACTTAATACGGATCTTGTTATTATTTTCTGAACTATATGATAAATATTTGATTTGTTCTTAACTATGTGTTCTTAATTCTTACTTTGATATTTCAAGATATTGATTCAAGTATTGATGTGCTTAGGCAGAGGAGGAATATTCCCTGTTTAAGAGTAGATCTAGCATAGTTAAGCGGAGTTGATCGTAACCCTAGAGATAGGATGATGAAAATCTGCCGGATTAGGGTCAAACCTAATATGGGAGTCCATAGATCGAGTAAAGCAATTCTAAGGGTTTTAATTAGAAAGAGATTTCAATTAATCAACTTAGGATTAGATGTTAGTAGCCTCGAGAGAGGTATTAATATAAATTAGGGAATCCTACGGATCAAGTCAAGTGAATAAATTGTCTGGTTCAGAGTTAGATAACAAGTGAAGTTTAGGTGGATTTTTCCTTAGGTATTGTCTTAATCAATTGGTTTTCCCACAAGTATTTCCCCAATTCCTTCTATGTGTCTTAGCATCTTTAGCTTAGTAGTTAGTTAATTTTAGATTAAACAAACATTCTCTTAATTCTTAGGCTAAATAATAAAAAGAAAGTTAGTATTAGTACTTTTGGTTCTTTGGGTTCGACAATCCGGTCTTGCCACTAAACTATACTACTGTTCGAGAGGTGTGCTTGCCTCAATCGTGGTGATAGTTAGTTTTAGGCTCGATCATTCATTATATAAATTTTAAGACTTTTTCCATCACCATCAAGTTTTTGGCGCCATTGTCGGGGAACTGAAATATTAAGAACGCTCAATTTTTATTACTTTAGCCATATTTTATTTTTTTGCAATTGAATTTTATCTTTACTTTTCTAATTTTCTTTTTCTTTTCTTGGCCTCTACCTTATGACTAGAAGGAACCCAATAGGACCCTTAGTTTACGACAGTGATATTGAAGGTACGGTTCGCTGAAATCGTAGAGAAATAAGGCAAAGCTTAAACTAGATACAAGAAGAGCAAGAAGATGAAATTAATACTACCGAAGAGATGGCTGAGAAAATTCGCTACCTTAGGAGGTGGCCGAAAATCATGCTCCTCAAACTATTTATGATTATGCTAAACCTAATTTAACAGGAACTGAGTCAAGTATTGTTAGACCTGCTATTGCTGCAAATAATTTTGAACTGAAACCTAACACAATTAAGATGATACAATAATTTGATGGTTTGTAGGACGAAGACCCAAATACTCATTTAGCAAACTCTCTAGAATTCTATGATACCTTCAAAATAAATGGCGTTTCTGATGATGCTATTCGTCTTCGGTTATTTCCTTTTTCATTAAGGAATAAAGCCAAACAGTGGTTGAATTCTCTTCCACAAGGATCAATCACTACATGGGATCAAATGACTGAAATTTTTTTATTAAAATATTTTTTGCTGGCCAAAATGACCAAGTTGAGGAATGATATCTCTTCTTTTGTGCAGATGGATTTAGAGACACTTTATGATGCATGGGAGAGATACAACGACTTACTAAGAAGGTGCCCACACCATGGATTACCCTTGTGGCTACAGGTCCAAACTTTTTACAACGGTGTGAACCCCTCAACCAGGCAGTTGATTGATTCAGCCGCCGACGGAACCCTGAATAGCAAAACACTTGAGGCGGCCTACGAATTCATTGAAGAGATGTCACTGAATAACTATCAGTGGCAACTCACGAGGACAATGCCAACAAAAGCCGCCAGTATTTTCAACCTCGATGTAGTAACCATGCTATCAAACCAAGTAGAACTTTTAACTAAGAAAATTGATGGCTTATGTGGTTCTTCGCAGGTACATCCAGCTATACAGTACGATATGAATGGAGGAGGGATGAGCAATATAGAATATCCACCTTACAACCCGAGCGCTAAAAACTAGCAGATAAACTATATTGGTAACAATTTTAAATCTCAAAATAACCCTTATAGTAATACTTATAATCCAGGTTGGAGGAACCACCCTAATTTCTTATGGGGTGGTTAAGGAAATCAAAGACAACAACCCCTCCAAGGCTTTCAACAACGACTCTACCCATAGAAAAAGAAGCTGAACCTTGAGGAGATGCTGACAAAATTCATCGTGCGGTGTCAGAAACTTGTTTCTAAAACACCGAGACAACACTAAAAAATCAACAAGTATCTATTCAAGGGATCGAGAACCAGTTAAAGCAACTCGCTAAGCTGATCCTCGAATGACCACAAGGTAGCTTGCTAAGTAACACTGAGACTAACCCAAAGGAGCAACTTTAAGACATAACAGCTCAAAATAGTGAAGACTTAGTAGAATCTGAATCTGAGCCAAGGCAAGAACCTGTGGTAAGTGAAGGTGAGGTTGAAGTAAGCCAAGAAAACCCAAAACCGATAATTAAAGAATATCAACCTCGAATACCATACCCCAATGCGATGAAGAAAGATGACACAGACGAATAGTTTGGTAAGTTTCTTAAACTTTTAAAGAAATTACATATTAACTTACCGTTTCTTGAAGCTCTTTCGTAGATGCCAGATTCAAGAAAATTTTTAAAAGAGCTTTTGACAAATAAGCGAAAGTTAGATGAGGAATCGCATATGAAACTAAACGCAGTGTGCTCAACAATGTTGCAAAATAAACTACCACAAAAATTAAAAGATCTAGGGAGTTTTACAATTCCATTCTTAATTGGTAGTTTATCTATTGATAATGCTTTAGCTGATTTAGGGGCAAGTATCAATTTTATGCCTTATAAAATGTTTAAACAACTAGGTCTAGGGAAACCCAAACAAACTAGGATGAGCATTCAATTAGCTGATAAAGCTATTAGAATTCCTAGGGGTATAATTGAGGATGTACTAGTTAAAATTGACAGATTCATATTCCCAGTAGACTTTGTTGTTTTAGACATGGATGAAGACAATAGTATCCCCTTAATTTTAGGAAGACCCTTTTTAGCAATTGCTAGAATTAAAATTGATATTGGTACAGGAGAACTCATACTCCGTGTAGGTACCGAATCAATTAGTCTTCAGGCTCTCGACTCAGCTAGGGCATCAAGTAATCAAGGTGAAAAAATTAATTTTATTAATGACCATTCGATTAAACCTTCTTTTTAGGAAGCACCATGGAACCACACATCTGAGCCAGATCCTAGACCTCATACCAACAAGAAAATAACTCATGAGGAACGAAGGCTTCAGATCGATGATCTAGACGAGTGGAAGCCACGTGTTAACAAAAAACTGAAGGAACCCCCAGACGAGCTTATAGGAACATCAAATCACTTCAAAATAGGAGATCAGGTACTGTTAGATAAAACAGACCCTCGAATCACCATATTAGACCTAAATACAAATGAAGAGACCCCTTTTAAGGTAATCAATGTCTTCCCATACAGAACAGTCGAGGTAACTCACTCTGAATTTGGCACTTTTAAGGTAAATGCCACTCGACTCAAACTATATAATATAGCATGATAAAGGATTTCCAACTCCGCAAACCACCGTGATTATGCGAATGAGAGGTAAGTCTAGCTTAGTACTTTAAACGAGCGCTTCTCGGGAGACAACCCGAGCACTAACCCCATTAATTTTTACGTTTTTATTTTTACTTCAATTTTTCCTTTTTAGCTCCTAACTATGAACTAGCCAAAGTGCAGATTTCCATACCACACGGCCTTGCACACGGCCATGGCTGTGGCCGTGTAAACACTACGGATTCTCATACTGACATGGCAGAGATAGTATGAAATGTGACGAAAAATATTTTCAAGCCACGAGCTCCGATAAACACCACGACCATGCGACACAGCTGTGGCCGACACTGTCTTATCAAAACGGGCATGGCGACCTGTACATAGGCGTGGAAGAAACGAATGAACTACTGGACGACCGTGCGATACGGCCATGTGCCTCGACACGCCCATGATACACGGGCGTGGGGATGTACCAAAGCTAAAATTTTTTATTTAAAACACCCCTCTCCTCTTCTCACCTACTCACCATTCTCTTCTTCCATAACCTCTACACTCCCCTCCCTTTTCGTTTTCCTCCTTCTTCATTCCCTAATCCTTTTGATCTACAACCTATCAATGTCAAAGAAGCGGAAGGATCCTAACGCAGTCTCCCTGTACGAGACCGATCTACATAAGTTCATGTCGACCGCTTCACTAACTCGACAGGAAAAGGACATTTGAGTCCATTTAATCTTTCTTTTCTTTTCTCTTCTCCTTTATTTTCCTTATCTTTATTTCTCTTATACTAAGTTTATTTTATTTTATTTTAGTTTATTGGTTTTATATTCTTCAGGCTGCTTGGGAATCACACACCACGGCCTTAGAAATCACACCCACCTCTACGAACCATCTAACAATAAGGACCTTTCAGTCCATTAATCGTTTCTTTTAGTTTTATTTCACTTTTTACACTCTTTCTTTTTATTTTTCTTTTCTTTAAATATATAATTAGTATATTTAGAATTATTCTTATTATTTCCTGGCTAATTTTTCATGAGCTTCCCAATTTCTTCATCTAGCGTAGAGATTGTTGGCGGCCACCACACCACCACTAAAGACGCACCTTCCATCTTATCTTTCACATCCGAATCAAGTTTCCACACTTGCAACTCATGGAATCCATCCAAAAATTCGGGAAGTTTCACTTCTCTCCCTAACTTTTGAATTTCTAACTATATTATGAATATATATCTTTGTACATTGAGGGCAATGTACATCTTAAGTGTGGGGGTGAAATTTTATTTAGGAAAGTTCCTAACTTTTTGCATTATTCTCAAATCCCTGAATGATATCTTGTCTTAAGTAATTTTCTCATATCACTAATTAGAATGAAACTTCTGTTGATTTATAATTCTTATTGATATGTTTTGAATTAAGTCATAGTTAATTGTGCATTGATGATTTAAACTTTAAGATACTAGAGAATCAAGCATGATAAGTCTTTTTTCAGAATTAAAATTTTGTTAGGTTGTCTACCTGAATTTAATTATTACCTTTAAGTTTGAAATTTGCAAGATTGTCATCAAAAACCCATAATTTTTGTGAGATTTTGAGCCTTTTAGAGCATATATTTTTTCGTGCTCACTTTATAGATTATGAGTGTGTCAATATTAATTTGTTATTCTAGAACTTGCTTCAATTATACATGTCAAGATCACATCATTGATTTGATATACAAAGATGATAAAGGCACTTAGGATTTAACCCACTTACTCTACTAAAAGCCTACCTTCACAATTAACCCCTAGTGAACCCCTTTGATCCTAATAACCTTTTTATTGATTCACCCACTAATATTAACCCAAAACCCATTGACTACCCTACTATCGAGATTTGATTTGATCAGTTGCCTAATTATTTTATCCCAGTAGTTGAATTCATCTTATATTATGTATTTACTTGATTTGTTTTTTAAAAAAATTGAAGTATATTCATTATTAGTTCTGTGATTAAGTGAGCTTATACATTTAAATTCAACATCTTGAAAAAGAAGCTCGTATTATTAGTATTACAATTTTTCAATTGATATAATTATTCATTATCAGTTCATTGTTTCTAGTTAGATAAATTGTCAATTCAATCTCGATTTTAACCTTCTGATTCAGCCTATATCCACACCTTTAACCTAAGCCCCATTACAACCCTTTAAAGACCTTTTGATTTGTGTATCATCTCATTTTATAGTGGTGGAGATTTGATTTTCATACAAGCCTATGGGATTAACTTTTCACGTTTGACTGATGAGTGCTTTATTTCGAACCTTAAACACCTTGAGTGATTTGAGTGAATATTTAGTGAGGATGTCAATTCTTGTCAGATTTTGAATTAAAGGTAATTATTTGGATAAGGGAAACACCTATGTTTTCTTGCTACAAACTTATGACTTTGATTGATTGAATCTTTAGGACTCTTTGAGTTAAATTATCCATGTATAAATTATCCATAAATTATGGTGAGACATTGTTAACGGGAATTATAAATCGAGGAAAGTTGGTTTTAATTGTGAGTTGAGAATTTTGCTTAAGGACAAAAAAAATGCTTAAGTATGGGGGTATTTGATAAATCATAATATGTTAATATTTTAATCCCACATTTAGCATACTTTTGGATGATTTATTCCCTGAATTGTGGAATTTGATGCTCATAATCCTTTAATTTCATGTTTTATACTTAAGAAAGCACCGGAGGATGAAAAGAACGAGAAACGGGCTGAAAACAGAGAAAATGGGCCAAAGTACAAATTGCACATGGCTTGTGCCCGAAACACACGGCCGTGCCTCCTTAGCAGATTCGACTACGGCCTGGCCCCGAATCACACGGCCGTGCCACACGGACGTGTCCCTACCGCAGCAAAGAAGAGTTCCATTCGGATTAGGGTACTTAGAGGCAAAGAAAGACATTCCAAAAGCCTATATAAACACCCTAGAGGCCAACCTTCAAGGGGGCGTTCAGCTAGGCCAAGGACCCAAGCCAGAGGGACAGAATTGTGGGATTCACTCGAAGAAAGCCAGTTTCATCCCAGAAGCCGGAGTGATACTCAAGACTAGGGATCTCTCCTTCAATTCCTTTGAGGGTTTTTAGGGTTTTCTTTACGTTTTGTTGTATATTTTCTTCTGAGATGTATTCTTTTATGATTATGAATTAATCCCCTCAAATACCTGAGGGGGATGAAACCTAAGATGGATCTTGTTATTGTTTTCTGAACTATATGATAAATACTTGATTTGTTCTTAACTATGTGTTCTTAATTCTTGCTTTGATATTTCAGGATATTGATTCAAGTATTGATGTGCTTAGGCAGAGGAGGAATATTCCCTGTTTAAGAGTAGATCTAGCATAATTAAGTAGAGTTGATCTCAACCCTAGAGTTAGGATGACAAAAATCTGTCGGATTAGGGTCAACCCTAATATGGGAGTCCATAGATCGAGTTAAAGCAATTCTAGGGGTTTTAATGAGAAAGAGATTTCAATTAATCAACCTAGGGTTAGACGTTAATAGCCTCGAGAGAGGTATTAATATAAATTAGGGAATCCTACGGATCAAGTCAAGTGAATAAATCGTCTGGTTCAGAGTTAGATAACAAGTGAAGTCTTCCTCGGGTATTATCTTAATCAATTGGTTTTCCCACAAGTATTTCCCCAATTCCTTCTCTGTGTCTTAGCATCTTTAGCTTAGTAGTTAGTTAATTTTAGATTAAACAAACATTCTCTTAATTCTTAGGCTAAGTAATAAAAAGAAAGTTAGTATTAGTACTTTTGGTTTCTTTGGGTTCGACAATCCGGTCTTGCCACTAAACTATACTACTGTTCGATAGGTGCACTTGCCTCAATGGTGGTGATAGTTAGTTTCTAGGCTCGATCATTCATTATATAAATTTTAAGACTTTTTCCACCACCATCATATAACTGCATATGCATTTAAACTGATGTAAGTATAGGTACGAATTTAGGACCAAATGTGAAAGTTCTATTACCTGATTCATGAAGGACTAACTATGAGTTTGAAAATGCGTTGCAAGTACATAAGGGGACAATTACAAGGACAAGGGCTAGAAAACTAAAGGAGGCGCTCAATGTTCTTGTACAAGTTATTTGGGCCGAGTTGGAACAATCCAAATTACATTTTGGACTTGATAATGAGCAATAGCCTTGCAATGTTTTATTCGTTTCTCAATAAGTTTTTCTTATTTGCATTTTAAATAAAGAAGTTGTTTTTCTATTTTATTTCTTTGTTTGTTTTGTTACAATCATAATATTCTAGTTTATGCGTTTAGATGGTTTGATTTGTGAAATGAGGCTCTATTTATAGTGTTTGCAGGTACCTTGTTGACCATCCATTTTCCATGCATGTAAAGTGACCTTTCAATCAAGCAAATCCCATTCAATTGCCATCGTCCAAGAAGGGAGTTGAACATGACTTTTGGAGGGATTCTAGAAACATAACATTTATGTACATCAAGTGACCATTCGGTCAACGACATGTTCAATTATTTCCACCGTCCAACAAAGGGGCTGAATGTGACCTTTGAGGCTTTCCTTGAATATTAAGAATACATGTATAGTTGGGGAATTATATGGTTTTTCGTGAATTGCATGCATTTATAAAATTCATGCACAATTGGGACATTCTAGAAACTATATTTATTAGCTAGTTTGGCTATTCACATACTTAGAGTAGTCTATAAATAGCTGCTCATTTTGTAATTTGAAGGTTGTTGAATCTATGTACATTTTTGAAAGACTTCAATTGAGTTTTTAAGAACAATCATTTCGAACTTATCAAGGCTTTTGTCTTGTGGCTTTCAAACTTTACTTCTTTTATACCTACAATTATTATTTCTTTCATAAACAATGGGTCGAGGTCTCTTAAAGTTTATCTTTTGTTTCAATTTTTTATCATATAGAAAACGGGTCACGTTCCAATAATGTTGGTTCTTTTCTTGTACAAATCGTTGATTCTATGATTTCTTATCATATTTCTTTGTTGTCAAGTGCCTGTTTAGAAACGATTAGGCAAATGCGTGACTTGTAATTTTAAATAGATTACGAGCTCACATCATAAACCCTAGGATTGATGACCCAAGGAAGTAATCTAGGATAAATGAGATTGAGAGATAAGTTTACCGAGTAAATCATGGATTTAACCCAGTCAGGAAAGTGAGTTCAAGAGATAAGTGTGTACTGGTCAATTAGTAGTTGCTGAGAGGTAATATTGGTTAATTAAGAACTAATTCCCTAATAAAACATGATTTCTGAAGTTAATTGCAACCACTAAAGTGAGTTAAACTTTTGTCTGTTAATTGAGAGATTTACATTGTTAACTTTGTTTTTAGTAGTTAGTTTTACAATATTAATCCTTAATTTTAATTATCTTAATATAATTTTTGGTGATTTATGTTTAGACCTACTAGTGTAAATAATATATTTAGATTTAATTTAACCTCCCTTGGGTATGATCTTGGGAGTACTTTCCTATGTTCTGTTGTAACACTAACTATATTACAATTTGACCTGTTCGCTTGTAGATACCGCATTGATTTTATATCTTTTTATTTGCGCAATTTTTACTTTAAATGTTCACACGTTTGGAGGCGGTCAAGTTGTTGCAGTCCTTGTCATGGAGGTTTTGGCATTAAATTTAAATTTAGTTTCTACAACTAGTAAGATAAATAGGATATTTAAAAATTGTAGATACGATTTCTTTATATTATTTTTCTATTTTTAATTTTTAATATTTATTTTTAGTTACTAATTTTTATTTCTCTATCTCTGATTTCAATTTATGACCCAAAGTGAAGCATTCCAATCGATCCATATCCTGACCCAGAGCAAATTCTGAGATGCAACTATCACTTGATGAAATACAATCCACATGTGGTACTTGATTTGCCTCGGGAAAATTCATTGTTTGATGATCCACTAGAACCACAAGCACAAATCCGTGGAGAGCTTCTGATGGCTCAAAGGACGTTGTGTGAGTATGCACTACCATTGCTAGATGTCGTACGAGGAAGTATTGAATGACCAACGATCAACCCCAATAATTTTGAGATCAAGAATGGGATGATCCAAATGATCTGAAAGACCTTGGAATTCCGAAGTAACATGATAGAGGATCCAAATCAACATCTAAAGTGGTTCCTCCAATAGGTAACTGATGACGTTGTTCATATTCAGTTATTTCCCTTCTCATTATGTGACCACGCTGTTCACTAGGTGGATTCATTAGAACCATGTTCCATAACCACGTGGGATGAATTAGCAAGAAAATTCCTACAATTTTTTTTATAAGCAAATCAATTCAACTCCGCTATGATATCACCAATTTCAAGCAATTCGAAGGTGTAAATTTATACAAAGCTTAGGATCGATTTAAGTCACTACTGAGAAAGGGTCCCAATCACAGAACACATGAATGGATCCAGATGCAGATATTTTACAATTATTTAGACAACAATTTGAGGTTCGCACTAGATGGTGTATCCAGAGGAGCATTGATGAGCCACATGTACAAGTGAGTGATTGTTGAAATTTGGTGTAGAAGATTAAATTAGTTTTCGCACTTTAGGAGCTTGGACATAAGCATTTTAGTTAAGTTTTAATTATATTTCGGAAGTTTAGTTAAGTTTAATAAAATGTGTAATTTGAGTCTTTTATTGACCTTAGGGGTCGAATGAGGCCTATAGGTGAGCTAATATAATTTATGGGTGTGCAGGAGACCATTAGAAGGTGTATTAACTCAATATTGGTCGTTAGGTTGCAACACGGAGTATGCGATATCGCAACATAGGGAGCAAAATAGAAGAATTCCAAAACCGCCTTCAATGTCACGGCATAGCTTGAGGATGTCGCGGCATACCCCTGAAAACACCTTAAAGCTGAGCATACTGCCCTCGATGTCGTGACACATGACCTGGTGTGTCGTGACATCGCTTTTGTATGGGAAAGAATTACAAGCTAGGGACGTTTTAGTCTACACAATCAAACATTAAGCATGAGGACGACAACTGAACTAAGGTTAAAGAGGCAGCTGACTTAGGGTTAAGGATGACAACCACCTTAAAGTCTATAAATAAGCTCATTTAGTACATGTTGTAGACACTATTCATATTGTATAATTTTCTCTTTAGATTTTGTTTTTAGTTTTTCCCTTTTCTTAGGTTTTAGATTTTATTTCTATTTATGTTATTTACTTTTTGAAGAAATCAGATTCTAGAATTACTATCAAGCTTTGTGAGGATTCTGTGCTTAATTTCAATACAAATCAGACTTATTCTAAAATTTATTATTGAATTGTTCTTTATGTTTATTCTTTCCATCAAGTTTATATTGTTTACTAGATCCATGAGGAACTAATCCTCCTGTGGGGGATTAGCGAGTAGAGGTATGAATAATTAACTGTTTTGTAGGGATTTCTTAACGGATGAGCTGTTTAGGAAAGGAAGAATCTAAACCCTAGGCCTAACAATGCTAGGAAGTCATCAAGGTGGGAATTAACCCAAATTTGGTATTGTCTATCCATGAACACTTTAACCCTGAACCAGTTTAGACTGTGAGGTCGAAAGATAAGTAGTTCTTACCGACTCAATATTTTAGTGGACGTATCGGAAGATTCTGCTGGGGTATTGACTGGTTGATTGAACAAGAAAACTCGAGATGACAGTTAATTATGACTACCAAAGCGAGCTAATCACCTATGCCCAGATTCGAGACATATTCAATTATTTGATTTCTTATTTTTCATTTATTTAATTTCTTATTATTTTTAGTATAGTTTATCAAAAACCTTTTTTTTAACTTCTCGTACTATAATTCAATTAAAGTATCAATTAGATCTATTTATGTTTAGGTTAGAATTAATTTAGTTCTTTCCTCCATTGGGTATGATTCTCGGAGTACTTACCTACTCCATTGTAACTATATTACAACCTAACCCATATACTTACGGATACAACTTTTCACATCTTTTGTGCAGGATTTCTACTCTGGATGTTGGTATGTCTGGAGGTGATTAGTGAGCCTATCAAATAATTGATGACATGGCTATGAACTCAATATGTGCTTGAACAAAAGGTTCACTTACAATCCAAAACCAACACCGACGAAAGCAACCTAAAAGGTGAATGCTTATAAGAGATAATTTTAGAAAAGTTGAACCGTTTGGATGCAGCCTCTATACCAACCATAAGGGATAGAATCGTGGAGAAAATTTGAAGCACTAATCGGATGAGGTGAATTACATAGGCAATAAAGGTAGAAATCCCTATTTAAACACATATAACCCTAGTTTAAAAGATCACCCAAGTCTAATGTGGGGAAGTAATCAAGGTAGTGGAAACACATTGCAAAATCATTTAAATCTTCTTTACCAAACTCCGCATGTGTAAGACTTCAAGACATATCCATGGGGAATGACCACGCTGCATGTTGTCAAAGACTAGATCGGATAGATAGAGAGATCCAGTCAATGAATACGAACATTCGACAAGTACAATATGAGTGTACATTAACATGTAACACATTGATTGATTTTAAGGAAAGCTTCCAAAACCAAATGATTCAGATGATGGAGATACTGAGCAACATGTAAATGCAATTTGGTACCGTAATCCGCAATAACATGGAGAGTAATCCTCGTAAGGATAGAAAAGAGCATGTGAACGAAATTGCTTTATGGTCAGGTAAAACCCTTGACAACATTAGTGCTCCTATTCAAGTAGACGAGGATTCACTATAATCTATTGAGGTATCCTTGGACAAAAATTAGCTCGAAGAGCCAAGTAAAGAAGTTGTCGAACTGGTAGTTGAGTTGGTAATCTCAAACTCTGTGACCACGAAAATACCATTCCATCGAGGATCAAGGACAAACGAAGGAGGGACGAAGCTGACTTTGTAAGTTTTCTTAACCTATTCAAGTCGCTAAATGTTAATTTACCCCTTTTGGAATTAATTGATAAAATAACAAAATATGCCAAGTACTTAAAGGAAATCATGTCATGGAATAAAAAGTTGAAAAAGGGTGAACAAATTAATATATGTCTGTTGTAGTGCTATCATTGCTAAGAAAATACCCCCCAAATTGAAAGATCTAAGTAGTTTTACAATCTTATAGAGATAAGGGATAGACATTTTAGTAAGGCCCTTTTTTATTAAGGGGCCAACATTAACTTAATGCCCTTATCGATCTAAAGAAAACTCTGATTAGGAGAGTTGAAAAATACATCAATAATATTGCAATCAGCTTATAGGTCTTTAGTACGCCCAAAAGGTGTACTTGAGAATATTTTAGTTAAAGTTAGGAACTTTATAATCCTTGTCGAATTTCTAGTATTAGATTTCAAAGAAGATCAAGAGATCCTCATATTGTTGGGTAGGTTGTTTTTGGCCATGTATAGATCAACCATTGACCTCGAGAAAAATGAGTTAACCATGAAAATCGATGATGAGATAGAAGTGCTTAAATGTAGTCATGATTCCCAAGATGTGAGATTAGAGAAACAATTAAAGAATGAATGTTTTGCATTATTTGGTGAAACCCTTAATAGCCTTGATCAAAGGTATTTTTCGAGTGTGATGTGCGCAGAAAAACATGGTCCGATGGAATGAGACAAGTGGAAAGATCTGAGATTGATCAACATCCAATGGAAGGATTGCGATGATAGAAAGAGATTGAATAAGACGATAACAGATAGTAACGGGTTACTGGATGAATCAGGTAGCCATACTTGATTTTTAAGCATCAAATTTTATTATGCCTGTAAATATTTTAATTTTGTGCATTTGGATTTCAAGGGTTGTAATTTGGGCTTTTTAACTTTTATTAGGTAGGAATTAGGTGACCCTAGAAGTGTCTTGAAGTGATTAGGCACAACCTGTAACAGCCCGTTTTTGATAAAATCGGAACAGTGGTTTCGGGACCACAAATCTGATTTCGAAAGAAAATATTATATTTATATTATTTTATGTTCTATAGTATGAAAGTAATGTCATATAAAAATTTCGTAAAAAATTTTATCGATTACATGTTTAATTTGATAAAGGACCAAATTGCACAAAGTGCAAAGGTTGAGTTCTAATAGCTAAAAGGATTAAATAGCTATGAAATTCAAAATTTGAGGTCCTTATATGGCATATAGACCATTAAAAATGTTTAGTGGTTAAGGATGATGATTCATCCATGGAAAATAAAATAAAATAAGGATGAAATTGGAAAGTGAAATAATAAAAGATGATAAATGATAAAAAAATAAAAATATAATCATTTATATCATCTCTCCCAAATTAAAAGCATGGAAACCTAAGCTCAAGCCAACTTATTTTGCCTGATTTGGTAAGTATTCTTGCCCGTTTTTAATTATTTTATATTTTCGAGATCATAATAGCTTAGTCTAGCTATCTCGGGGATTAATTTGCAAAGTTATCAAGGTATTAGGGTTTTGCCATTGATGAACATAGATGAATTATGAAGTTTTATGGTAGAAATTAAAAGGTTGTTGATAGATAAACAACTTTTGTAAAGGGAATTTTGATGAAATTATGATTTAGAGACTAAATTGAAAAGATGTAAAATTCATGGAAAATTTTTGAATTTTATGAAATACATGGGTTGTAAATTTACATGTAAAAATTGGCTAGGCTTGGAATAAGGATTAAATTGTATGAATTTCATTTTTCGAGCCTAGGGACAAAATTGTCATTAATTAAAAGATTAGGGGAAAAATGGTGATTTTACTTGAGATGTGAATTGAATTGAAATAAACATGAATTAATGTTAAATTCATTAATATATATTCAGATAGACCAAATTTAGAGTTAGAACGAGGAAAAGAGAAAATGTTCGATTAGTAGGTTTTACGTACACGAACATCTATCGAGGTAAGTTCGTGTAACTAAATTATGTATATTAATATGTTTGAATTGAATGTTGTGTATGTGAATTGTATAAATGCCAAATATATGAAATTGGTTACATATCCGACAAAGCCCGATAAATATTAAATCCCGTTTGAATAATGGAATTCGATGGATACAGGATTTCCCAATTGGTTGTGGTCCTGCATGTGTTGCGGACACACCACAGCTCCTATGAGCATCCCGTTATAAGCCCTCTCAAGCTTCCCATTATATGGTTCCTGCGAGCATCCTGATCGGTAGTGATCTTGCATGTGTTGCAGACTACCGCAGCTCTTTGTGAGTGTTCTGTTATATGATTAGTTGTGATCATGCATATGTTGTAGACACAAACGCAACTCTTTGTGAGCGTCCTGATATGGGTCTCTTGAAATTCCCGATATATGGCTATCCAGAGCTCCTGATTAATGGCTCTTCGTGAGCTTCCCGTTTAAAGGCTCTTCGTGAGCTTCCTGATTAAAAGTTCTATATGAACTTCTTGATTATGGCTCTATGTGAGCTTCTCGTTATATAGCCCGGATAAGCTTCTTGAAAGGCTCTTTGTGAGATTCACGATTAATGGCTCTTTGTGAGCTTCCTATTATATGGCTCAAGAGAGGATTTCCGATTATGTGCTTTAATGAGTACTCCCGAATATGAATTGATGGATTGCTAATTTGTACACATCGAGTGTACTAGCGGGTATCCATCGATATTTCAAATAAAATTCAACGGGAAAAATTCTAACATGAGAAGATATGAACATGAAATGAATTATTACACGTATCTACCTGAAATACATGAAAGTGATAATACATGATATATAGAAATATGAGATAATGCTATATGAACATGGAATTTGTTTGATGAATATGTTCATCTATGATTATATATTTTTACACCTAGATCATACTACCCGTGTAACCATCAACATTTCGATTGATTTAATGGGCAAACTTTCGACATGAAATAGTCTGAACTTGAGACAAATTATTATGAAAATGTACTTGGAATACATGGATATGATTTGTATATGTTATATGAATACATGATGTGGAAAGCATATTTTTTTACGGAAAGTTGATTATTGTTGAGCCCATACATATTTCTTGATATTTGAATGAAATATATGACTAACAAGGATGATGAAGATATGTGCTAAGGCTTGTGATCAAATTGGTTGAATGTGTCTTGCATGTTTATCTTGAACATGAATGAATGGTAAGTTAATTATCATGTTATATGAACTTACTAAGCATTTCGTGCTTACTCTGTTTTATTTTCCCTTATTCTATAGTAATTCGGAGGCTTGTTGGATTGGAAGCTTGGCGGAGATCACTCACACTATCCATCAACCCATTTCAGTATATATATATATATATATATATATGGTAAATCAATTATGGTTATAATGGCATGTATAGGTTAATTGGCCAATATCAGCAAATAAATGCTTTAATTATATTTGTCATATTGATGATTGAATTAAGTTAGCATATTTGATAACATATGCATTTATGTGAACTTGGTAATTTAAGTAGGTGTGTATAATTGATTATATGAGGTATTATATCATGTATAGGACTTGATTTTGAGTTGGGTTAAATGATCTATAATAGCTTGTGAATGTGTTAAAGTGTTGGTGTAGGAGGATGAAAAATTGAGGTGAGAAATATGGCTTAGAAAATAGCCTATTTTCATCCACACGAGCGTGTGTCTCAGCCGTGGGCATGTGACCTGGCCGTGTGTCCCCTACATTTTTAAAATTTTAGAATAGAATACCCAGGTATTTACACACGGCCTAGCACACGGGCGTGTGGCTTGGCTGTAACACCCCTATCCCGAGTCCGTCGCTGAATTAGGATTAAGAGTGTTACTGGACAGATCAACAAACATTCACAGAAATTCATACAGTCATTCATTATTCTAAAGCATAATGTCCCTAAACTGAGTCCTCGAGACCATAAGCATGCTTATAAAACGAGTCGGGACTAAATCGAAACACATACAAAATTTCATGGAAAATTAAAACTTTTCTAAAGTACAGGGGATACACGCCCGTGGAAGGAGACCGTGTGCCCTCCACGGCTTCTAGACACCTCCGTGTGTCCTCCCCGTGGTCGAAACTAACTTACCCTCCACGGCCACTAAGCACGCCCGTGTGCTGAGGCCATGCACTCTTAGGCCACATACTGACTTCTCCACCATAGCCACCAAGCACGCCCGCGTGCTATGGCTGTGTGTTTTTAAGCTGGCTACTGACTTGAGCCCACGGTTAGTTGACACGCCTGTCAAGGTCGTGTATTATTAGATTAGATCCTGTTATTCACCCACGGTCGGTCTCTAGGCATGCCCGTGTGCCACGACCGTGTGACATTATAGGCCATTTACAAGGCCAAAATGCCACCCAAAAAGGGTCATACCTACAATCAACATTTTCCATCACATTTCATGCATATAGGACAACTAAATACATACCAAAATAACCATTCAAACCATGCATTCAATACCAATTCCAACCATGACGATTTCAAAGACTAAAGCTCATGTCATCACAAGCATAATTCATTCATTTGCTTACTCAAAATTTTACCATTTCATGTACAAACTAACCATGTCAAAATATGTATCATATAAGTGATTCACTCAAGCATATTATCAACTCAAAACTTTCCAAAACTCATGGCTAAGTTCACTTCACAAACATATACACATATCTAGCCTATACATGCCATATTTAGCTATATACATTTTCAAAAGGGTACCAGAATAAGTTTAGTAGTGTGATGACGATCCTTGACGATCCCGAGCCTTTAGTAGCTTTGACGACCTTGGATTCGATCTATCGAAATGGAAACGGCTACTCGATTACTTTCGATTTCTCGCGATCTAAATTCATTTTCCTCGGTTCTTGATCTTGAATTCAAGCTTGAAACCAACCGAACCCTTAAGCTTTTATTCTTTCTTTTTCTTTAAAACATTCGGCCAAATGGTGATAATAACCAAGTCACTTTCTTTTGTTTTCTTTTTATTACTATAATATTATAACTTATAAATTAATATACTAATTTAACATATATTATAAATTTATGAAAACATATAATATAAATAAACATATAATATATATATATATATATATAGACCGCATTTAATGCCGTCCACTTCCTATAGTAATGCCTTAATTGTCATTTAAGGCCTTCAACTTTACAAAGCCACAACACTTAGGTACTTTAACAAATAGCATACAAGTTTCACATTTAATGCATTTTCATCCTTTTGTCAAATTAAACACACAGACGGACAAATTAGCTTATGAAAATTTAACACATGCTTAAACACTCATAAATGGCACAGAAAATAATATTGAATTATTATACGAACTCGGGTTTGTGGTCCCGAAACCACTATTTCGACTAGGGTATAAACTAGACTGTTACAATTCTCCCCCCTTAGAGATTTTTGTCCCCGAAAATCTTACCGTTAAACAGAGTCAAATATTGTTGTTTCATTGAATCTTCCGGTTCCCACGTTGTCTCTTCAATTCCATGTCGATTCCACAATACTTTTACTAATGGAATTTTCTTTTTTCTTAACTCTTTCACTTCACGAGCTAAGATACGGATTGGTTCCTCTTCATATGTCATATCAGATTGGATTTCAATTTCAGATGGAGCAATCACATGTGACAGATCAGATCGATAACTACGGAGCATTGAGACATGAAACACATTATGGATCCTTTCTAGAGGGCAACCTTAATTGTAACACCCCAAACTCGGCCCATTCGCTACGACCGAATTTGAAATGCCACTGCGGAAAACGTTTGAAAAACTTTTGACTTAGAGTTAAAAACATAAAATTTATTGTCCTTCAGTAAAACATTGTTTGTTTAAAATTCTAGGTAAAACTTTATTATTACAAATCGTCTCAATTGAAAAGCGTAATGCATATTTTTAAGGTATAAATTGCTTGAGAATAAAAACATTTTCAAATAATACTTTAATCGTCAATCCACTTTAAACATAATAATAAACTTCAAATCCCTTAAAAGGCCCTTATTACAATAAACCTTACTTAAAAATACTAAAAATATAAAATACGTAAATAATTAAAAACATCTTACAGATGGGCCACCTCGTATCCACTCCAACCCGATCCAAGCTTACGCATCACCTGCAATGTTGGTAAAAATTTGGGTGAGTCAAACAGACTCAGTGCATAGTTATTTCACATGTCTCCACATATGGGCTTGGCCCACATCCACACATCATTACATATCAGATGATAAGGCAATATATCCACATAATTCCACATATTGGGCTTGGCCCTTATCCACATTGATCCACATAATCAGTCATGTAAAATGCATAAATATGCAACATGAAGCCCAACCCAACCTAATGTCCATCCGTCACACCTACCTTGGCGAGACCATTGCCCAAGGCCGTGGCTAATCCACCGATCAACCAAGTGATCCACATATCTTACCTTGGCGGCACTCACAGTACAAGGCCGTGGTGAGCCACCGATCACATAAGTGATCCCACATATCAATCGATCCACGGTGATGCACACACTATCAACCGCCGAGATGTGGCACCTAGCTAACACCTCCTTGATGAGGCACATAGCCAACATCAAGCGCCAATGTAACACAAGGCTAACATTAGACCACGTACATAAAGTACACCTTTTCCTTCGATAGTCACATCCCAAGTCCCATGCATACATATATATCATGGCAACATATCACTTGAACAATTATACATCACATACCATCACATTTCATACATATATCAAATGTAAATCAACGTCATAAATACTGACCTGGTTGAACGATTACCCATCATTGGTATCCATCATTTTAGCCCTTACTTGGCTACCATTCACATCATATCACATATACATAAATATAACACATACACACAAGAAGAAACGGTCGATAACTATGCACCTTTTCTTTGGCACAATCGATCAAATCCGAAAGTTCCTCTTAATCACTGTCGATCGGCCCCTAAACATCCATAGTCCAAATCGGTCAACACAATAAACCTAATGGCCTATGGCCGAATATCACAAACCTCCTTACCTTACTAATCTAAATCCCTAATCACCACTTGCCCATTGAATAGTTGAAATCCCTGCTTAACAACCATTAGAATCGGCTTAGCACATGAAAACTCTAAAGATGACCCTTGGCCGAATACCTATTTGACTTACCTTGGCTTACCTTGATTACTTCCAATCCCGAAAGACTCCTTTGATGCTCCCTAATGTTGGCACTATACAAACACCCTTAGAGAAACGGCTTCTAGATCCCAAAGAGAAAGAGTTTCGACACTTAATGGTGAAGAGAGAGAAAACGCAACAATAGAGAGGTTTAATGCTTAGAGGATTCAGCTATGGTGTTTTCAAATGGAGATGTAATATTCTAAGAATGGCAACCTTAAAGGAGATTTTGATTTAAGCAAAATAAAAGAAAAGAAAGAGATGTGAAAGAAGAAAGAAAATACATGCACAAATGGTTCTAACTTTGGCTCTTGTCAAAGGAAAATAAGGTGCAAATTTGACAACACACCAAGATGAAAAGAAAGTTTGAAAGAGAGAATTCTATGGCCAACAATTTTGACAAAAGAAAATGAAGAAAAGAATTGCCAAGAACTGATCACCCTATTTATATTACCCAATTTAAGACACCTATTTCCTATCATATCTTTTAATTCTCTCCTCATTTATCTCTTATCCTATCATATAAAATAAAGCCACAATTTTCTCCTAATCTTCCTCCTAATCTTCCTCCTTATCCCTTTCAAAATTCAACCAACCCCTCTAGCCCCAAAAATCGACCAGGTTCATGGCCAAGAGAGTCAACCTTTGCCAACTATTCTATCCATAACACATTCCTTAATTCAAGCCTTATGTCCCTTATCATACCATATTTTCTTGATTCCATACCTTAACTAATAATTTGCCTTATTCCTTTAGTCTACTATCCATAAATGATAAAGTCCAACCTTATCTTAATTAAAGTTGACCGACACATGCCATACACATGCAAAAATAAAAGTCACCTTATTGCCATTCATGGGATTCGAACCTCTTCCCTCATGCAATTACTCATGCGCCAACACCACTTTACTACTAGCTCATTTATGCTAACATTAAACACTTAAATTAACTTAAGCATCATAATCACTTGACCACTTCACTAAATTCTCCATATAAAAATTATTCTAAACCAATTAATTCCAAGCCTTCTCAAGACTATATTTGGCATACAATAAAATCATATCTGAGCTAACACAATCAACAAGATGATACTCAAATTTTTTTTCTAAAGCCCAAGGCCCAATCATTTAATCCTACTTGGCCCAATTTCGAGGATATTACAATTTTACCCTCCTTAAAAATAATTTTGTCCTCGAAATTACTTACTAACTAACAATCGTACATCCTATCTCACCACACTACGCTCTTCTTGCAAGACTCGATCTTAATAAAACCAATATACTTTCTAGGTACATTCTCTAAGTTCACAATCAAGGTTCCATACACTTCACTAGTAACATAAGAGCAAGTGATTCTACAACGAGCAGGCAATAGGTATTCGAAACAAGAAACTTACATTGTTACATCCGGCACATCACTCTCCTCATGACGGTATTGCATAAACCAACCTTGGTCGCCTTGCATCCGAACCTTCACACCTCCGCTTGGTGTTCCATGACCTCGTACGAACCATTTCTTCCATGGTTTGGACCACGACCCTCGTCGCTTGTTGACCATTCCTACCCATTGCTCATAACCACGCCTCTTGTGCTCGAGCCCTACTGGGATCACGGGATGATCTTTAATCAAATGAGACTTGGACTTACACCTAAAACATTTCCGTTCTCGATTCCAGCACTCGCTAATATGATACCTTCCACACCGAGCACACGGACGATCTGGATTTCCAGTAGCTGACTTAGTAACACGAACAGAATTCTCAACCTTCGGTCTTTTTTGAAAACTCTCAGTCGATTCTGACGGTTTAAAACTCCTCTTATCTCGGTTCCTATCCTTATCTCTATTCTGTCTTACAGAGTCCTTAATTCCTTCAGCCACCTTAGCCTTTTCTACTAACACAGTAAATTTCGGCTCTTGATGTGGAGCTATCAACAACCTCAGATCGTCTCTTAATCCATCCTCAAATCAGACACATCATTCATGCTCCGTAGCCACTACTCCTCGAGCATATCGGCTTAACCTTAGGAATTCAGCCTCGTACTCCGCTACGGACTTGTTCCCTTGAACCATCCCCAGAAAAGCCTTCCTTTGTGCATCAATGTAGTGAGTACCAATGTACTTCTTCTGGTATGCCGCCTTAACGTACTCCTAGGTGAGATCCTCAGCCGTAGCACTATCTCGAACTGTGAGCCACCACTGATACGCCTCATCGCGAAGCAGCGCCACCATTCCTTTCACTTTCTCCTCAGCGGTTAGATCAAGCTCATCCATAATTCGCTCGATCGCCTCCAACCAATATTTAGCGATACGGTGCCACACCAGATACGCCACGGAACACCTCAGCTCCATTGGCTCGAAGTCGCTCGGGTACAGACTTTCTAACTCTCATATTTCCACCTACTCCAGCCATCATCTCAAGAATTAGCAAAGATTGCTGCGATACCGCATCATCCCCGTCGATCTTCTTGTTCAACACCAAAAGTTTGGTGGTGGTGGCAGTACCTCATTCTCGGACCCTTGTCCCGATCTAACGGGTTTCGATACCGCCATTCTACCTCTACCGCGTCCACGATGACCTCGTCCTCTAGAACTCATATCTAACTTCGCGATTTAATCTGTTTTAGAAGTTTTATGCATTAGTACTTTTGTTCCACTGTTTATCCACGAGCAAATTTTATGAAAGAAGTTTTCAGAAGTAGTTCTTTCGATCAAAATTTTAGGTTCAAGTTCACTATTCTAATTCAGAGAATCAAATTCATATTCATCCACAACATTCAACACATCATTATGGGCATTCTTGACCATTCCCGACCCAGGGGTAATTTCGTCATTTTCCCTACAGGGGTATTTTCGTAATTAATCGGGGTCAACTTGAAAATAATCTTTACAAATCAAGGCATTTTGAAATCTCAAAGTCTCGAGGGTATTTTGGAAAATATTCTTCGAATAAAGGGTATTGCAGAAATTTTAGAAATCGGGGTTATTCCGGTAATTTTGGAAGTCAGGGGCATTTTCGTAAATTCTCCAAATTAGGGTATCTTGATATTTGTAAAATAGAAGTTTCTGGTATTTTTGTAAAGTAAAAACATTTTAGCAAAAGTCGAGGGTATTTTTGAAAATCTTAAAAACTAAGGGTATTTTAGTGATTTACAACACAGGGGCATTTTAGTAATTTTCTCAAATCAAAGTACCTTGAATTTTCTCAAAATAGAGTTTTTTGGACACTTTTACAAAATAGAGAAATTTTATTAAAATCGAGGGTAATATAGAAATTTTAGAAACCAAGGGCATTTTTGTAATTTTACAGCTCGGGGGTATTTTAGTAATTTTGTAAATCAAAAATATTTCAGAACAATTTATAAAAATAGTCTTTACAAATCAAAAGGGTAATTTTAAGAGTTTTAAAACTAGGGTTTTATAAAATTACGGCTAGTTCCTTTCGGGTTTTAGTTATTGGGTTTAACTTGTGAATAGTCCTCTTGGTTAGGGTGAGCAGTAGCTACATGCCAGTAGGATTCGAGTAAAGAGGAGGTGAGTCGCTAGGACTGCTTAAATACCAAGCTCTTACTGAATCCACTCCTAGACATGCGTACAATGGTTGCCACACCCTAACTCGACAACTTAGTCACAGGTTTGTTTAGTTGTTCTTATGTCTTATGCATTCTATGTTGGAGTAGACTAGTCCTAGGGTTCAATAAATCCTAGTTCACTAACCTATGAGCCCAAATATGCCCATAACATTCACATATACAAATCACTTCAATAGTCAGGGGTACTTACCTGGTGGACTTCGGGTCGGAGATACAGGTGCCATGCCAGAATAACCTAAAAATTTCGTGAAAATCCATATTTTTGAAAAGCCCATAAAAAAATGTTTTTGGGCCCAAAACCCTCAAAGTCGAGTTTTGAACCTGCTCTGATACCAAAATGTAACACCCCAAACTCGGCCCATTCGCTACTGATCAATTTGAAATGCCATCATGGAAAACGTTTGAAAAACTTTTGACTTAGAATTAAAAACATAAAAATTTATTGTCATTTGTAAAACATTATTTGTTTAAAATTCTAAGTAAAACTTTATTATTACAAACCGTCCAATTGAAAACTGTAATGCATATTTTTAAGGTATAAATTACAGAATAAAAACATTTTAAATAATACTTTAATCGTCAATCCACTTTAAACATAATAATAAACTTCAAATCCTTAAAAGGCCCTTATTACAATAAACCTTACTTAAAAATACTGAAAATATAAAATCGTAAATAATTAAAAACATCTTCTCGCATGGGCCACCTCAGTATCCACTCCAACCCGGTCCAAGCTTACGATCACCGCAATGTTGGTAAAATTTGGGTGAGTCAAGCAGACTCGGTGCATAGTTATTTCACATGTCTCCACATATGGGCTTGGCCCACATCCACACATCATTACATATCGATGATAAGGCAATATATCCACATAATTCCACATATTGGGCTTGGCCCTTATCCACATTGATCCACATAATCGGTCATGCAAAATGCATAAATATGCAACATGAAGCCCAACCCAACCTAATGTCCATCCGTCACACCTACCTTGGCGGACCCGCGCCCAAGTAATGGCTAATCCACCGATCAACCAAGTGATCCACATATCTTACCTTGGCGGACACTGCTTGCACAAGGTAGTGGTGAACCACCGATCACATAAGTGATCCCACATATCAATCGATCCACGGTGATGCACACAACTATCAACCGCCGAGATGTGGCACCTAGCCAACACCTCCTTGATGAGGCACATAGCCAACATCAAGCGCCAATGTAACACAAGGCTAACATTAGACCACGTACATAAAGTACACCCTTTCCTTCGATAGTCACATCCCAAGTCCCATGCATACATATATATCATGGCAACATATCACTTGAACAATTATACATCACATACCATCACATTTCATACATATATCAAATGTAAATCAACGTCATAAATACTGACCTGGTTGAACGATTACCCATCATGGGTATCCATCATTTTAGCCCTTACTTCGCTACCATTCACATCATATCACATATACATAAATATAACACATACACACAAGAAGAGAAACGGTCGATAACTCGCACCTTTTCTTTGGCACAATCGATCAAATCCCAAAAGTTCCTCTTAATCACTGTCGATCTGCCCCTAAACATCCATAGTCCAAATCGGTCAACACAATAAACCTAATGGCCTATAGCCGAATATCACAAACCTCCTTACCTTACTAATCTAAATCCCGAATCACCACTTGCCCCTTGAATAGTCGAAATCCCTGCTTAACAACCATTAGAATCGACAGCACATGAAAACTCTAAAGATGGCCCTTGGTCGAATACCTTTGACTTACCTTGGCTTACCTTGATTACTTCCAATCCCGAAAGACTCTTTTGATGCTCCCTAATGTTGGCACTATACAAACACCCTCAGAGAAACAGCTTCTAGATCCCAAAGAGAAAGAGTTTCGACACTTAATGGTGAAGAGAGAGAAAATGCAACAATAGAGAGGGTTTAATGCTTAGAGGATTCAGCTATGGTGTTTCCAAATAGAGATGTAATATTCGGCAATGGCAACCTTAAAGGAGATTTTGATTTAAGCAAAATAAAAGAAAAGAAAGAGATGTGAAAGAAGAAAGAAAATACATGCACAAATGGTTCTAACTTTCGGCTCTTGTCAAAGGAAAATAAGGTGCAAATTTCGGCAACACACCAAGATGAAAAGAAAGTTTGAAAGAGAGAATTCTATGGCCAACAATTTTGACAAAAAGAAAATGAAGAAAAAGAATTGCCAAGAACTGATCACCCCTATTTATATTACCTAATTTCGGCACACCTATTTCCTATCATATCCCTTAATTCTCTCCTCATTTATCTCTTATCCTATCATATAAAATAAAGCCACAATTTTCTCCTAATCTTCCTCCTAATCTTCCTCCTTATCCCTTTCAAAATTCAACCAACCCCTCTAGCCCCAAAAACCGACCAGGTTCATGGCCAAGAGAGTCAACCTTTGCCAACTATTCCATCCATAACACATTCCTCAATTCAAGCCTTATGTCCCCTTATTATACCATATTTTCTTGATTCCATACCTTAACTAATAATTTGCCTTATTCCTTTAGTCTACTATCCATAAATGATAAAGTCCAACCTTATCTTAATTAAAGTTAACCGACACATGCCATACACATGCAAAAATAAAAGTCACCTTATTGCCATTCATGGGATTCGAACCTCTTCCCTTATGCAATTACTCATGTGCCAGCACCACTTTACTACTAGCTCATTTATGCTAACATTAAACACTTAAATTAACTTAAGCATCATAATCACTTGATCCACTTTACTAAATTCTCCATATAAAAATTATTCTAAACTAATTAATTCCAAGCCTTCTCAAGACTATATTTGGCATACAATAAAATCATATCCGAGCTAACACAATCAACAAGATGATACTCAAATTTTTTTTCTAAAGCCCAAGGCCCAATCAGCCCAATCCTACTAGGCCCAATTTCAGGATATTACATTAATCTATATGCAACCGGCCCAACACGTTCAATGATCTCATACGGTCTGACGAATCTCGGACTCAATTTGCCTTTACGTCCAAATCGAAGCACTTTCTTTCACTGAGTTCAGTCTAATACAGAGGTGTATGACATTTACGTCCGTACAAAGCTTCATATGGTGCCATTTTGATGCTTGACTGAAAACTATTGTCATATGCAAATTCAATCAAAGGCAGGTACTGTTCCCAAGTACCATTAAATTCAAGAACACAACATCTTAACATATCTTCTAGAATCTGTATAATCCGTTCAGACTGTCCATCTGTTTGAGGATGAAAAGCTGTACTGAAGTGTAATTTTGTGCCCAAAGCTTCTTGCAATTTCTTCCAGAATCTCGATGTAAACCTCAAATCTCTATTTGACACAATAGATAGTGGCACCCCATGCAATCTCACAACCTCAGAAATATAAAGCTCGGCTAATTTTTCATGTGGATAATCAGATCTTACCAGAATAAAATGGGCAGATTTCATCAATCGATCAACTATGACCCAAATCATATCTTTCTTTCTCGGAGTCTGAGGCAAACCAGAAACTTGATGTTCAGCTTTCACAATTGTTGTCAGACTAAACATTTTAACACAAAGTTAGATATGTCTCGTTTCATTTCAGACCACCAATAATGTTGCTTCAGATCATAATATAGTAGCTCCTTTTTAACCGATCAAATAAGTCATCAATTCTGGCCAATGGATATTTATTCTTTATTATCACGTTATTCAACTGACGATAATCGATGCATATTCTCATTGTGCCATCTTTCTTTTTCACAAACAGGACAGGAGCACCCCAAGGTGAAAAACTCGATCTAGCAAACCCTCTATCAGTCAATTCTTGCAACTTGACTTTAATCCTTTCAATTCTATTGGTGCCATACTATACAAAGCTATCAAAATAGTTGTAGTACTAGGCAATAACTCATTACTAAATTCAACTTCACATATCGGAGGCAAACCCAACAATTCTTCAGGGAATACATCAAAAAACTCACAAACAACTGGCACTGATTACATTTTATTTTCATACACTTTCGAATCAATCACATAAGTAAAATATGCCTCTTGTCCTATTTTCACATAGCTTTGAACTTTCAACACAGATATCATAGCAGACAATCCATTCAAATCATTAGATTCAACCAGTGCAACTTTATCATTCGGGCATCTCAAATCAATAGTCTTTCGTTTTTAGTTTACAACGGCATCATACAATGTTAGCCGGTCCATACCCAGTATGATATTGAACTCATCAAATGGCCAAAGCATCAGATCAGTAGGAAAACAGATATCTCAAAACATTAACGGATAGTTCTTGCATACTTTGTCAACAAGGATACTTCTCCTTAAGGGGTTTGATACTTTTATAGCAAACTCAGTAGACTCTATAAGCAGAGTCTTACTGAATATTAAATTCATGCACATATATATATACGAATGAGTAGAACCAGGGTTTATCAATACAATCACAAAAGTATCATAAAGAGTAAACGTACCTATAATAATAATACCTAAAGATGAGGTTTCCTCACAAGCTCGAGTAGTATACGCTCTAGTTAGCTCTCTAAATTTAGATTTTACAACAGTGTCCCTCGTAGACCTCTGACTACTACTTACATTTCTTGTATTTCGGGAAGGTCTATTTCTCTCTAGAGCATCATCTAATTTCGGATCCTGAGTAGTCTTTTGTTCAACAGACTCTTGACAGTCTCGAATAAAATGATCTAAATATCCACATCTGAAGCAAGCTTGATTATTCAATATACAATTCCCCGAATGTCTTTTAACACAACGCTTACACTTGAGTCGCTCAGATTTGACATTTTCAACACTCGCCATCTTAGGGCAATCTCGAATGAAGTGATTTCGTGATCCACATTTATAACAAACTCTATTGTTATACTTGTCCCAACATTTTCCCACATGTCGTCTTCCACATTGTCTACACTCAGGTTTGTTGCTTTTAGTACTTCCATCGTTTGATTCAATTGGAGCTTGAATTCTCAGACCAACATTTGGTCCCACACGATCTCTACTCGTATGTCCGACTGAACCATTTAATCTATTGCTTGTATCCCTATATTTCTTCGTCAAAGGCTGAGAAAAATTACTCATCGATCTTTTTCTTTCATTACGAGCTTCAGAATCGACTTTCTCGATATTATCATCATTAGTAGCCCTAAACTCTCCGGCCTCATACTTACGAATTTTGTTAGCCAGAGGCTTGTTCATCAGATTCAGATTCATAGTCGAAAGCCTAACAGATGTCTGAGGGAGGTTAACCGGGGGCGAAGGTTGCAAAACAGTCGGGTTATTTCTCACAAATTGAGTGAACCACTCATTCATCAACTGGAAGAAAGCTTGTTTAGCTTCTCCCTCATGACCGCTCGTAGCTAGTCTTGAATCAGAGGGCGCTGTCCCTTGCACGAGAGCAGGCGCATTACTTTCTACGTCGTCAGCTACGACTCTTTTGGGATCCATTGCTATACAAAATCACATTTTACACGCCAGGATTCATCACACTATCACAGTTTAGATATATGGTATGTATATCTAGACTCTAACACGCTACGTTAGTCTGAAAATTAGCTAAACCGTAGCTTTGATACCAATCAAATGTAACACCTCTATCCCGAGTCCATCGAATTAGGGTTAAGAGCGTTACCAGACAGATCAAAAAACATTCACAGAAATTTATACAGTCATTTATTATTCTCAAGGATAATGTCCCTAAACTGAGTCCTCGAGACCATAAGCATGCTTATAAAATGAGTCAAGACTAAACCGAAACACATACAAAATTTCGTGGAAAATTAAAACTTTTCTAAAGTACAGGGGATACACGCCCATAGAAGGAGACCATGTGCCCTCCACGGCTTCTAGACACCCCCGTGTGTCCTCCCCGTAGTCGAATCTGACTTACCCTCCACAAATGAAACATGAATGAAACATGCATGAACTTAGACGTTAGACCATTGGTATTGAGGGTTAGGTAGATACATAATGAAGGTTTCAAAATAAAGAAAAATTTAGAGTGAATTTAAGGAACAATATGGTATAGTGAGTATAAGATTCTTGCAAACTTGTGGTGGAGTCAAAAAAGCAATTGAAAGAAAAGTTTGTGAAGGATAAAAGCAAAGTGATACAATCTCAAATGAAGAAAAGAAAAATGAGTAAAAAGAAAAGGAGAAAAGAAAGAAAGAAAATAAAAAAAAAAGATATACTTATGTTTGCACAAAAGACTCGGTAAGATGATTTACTCACCAATACTATACCATCCATTAGGAAATGGGGAGAAAATGAAGGTGAGAGAAGTGGATATAAGGCGGTGTGCTTAGTTGGGACATTGGAGGAGTATTGAGAACAATATAATGTTCCAAAGTATTTTTGTGCTTAAACTATTTTTTTGAGCCTATTCTTATAAACTGAACCAATCTAAGCCACAGAACGTTACAAGCTGAAAAGTCGTGACCTAAGTATACACTGCATGAATGAAAATTAAATTGACTTTTGAAAATTTTTACCACTTAGGTTGCTATTAACAGAAATGTGTAGTTGTGTGTTTTTTTAATGGAATACTATACTTAACATTCTTTAAGATGTTTGCCTTATAATTTTTTGAACTAATTTGTCTGACATTAAAAATTGGGAATCAGTTACATATCGTGCTAGAATTACATTATTGTTCATAACAATTTTGTTTACATCACTTTGATCCAGCCCCATGAACAAAGCATTCTTGAGTACTTTCGCTTTATCTTTGCATTTTTCTTTGTGTTTTCTTTTGTTTTTATTTTTCTTTATTGTTTGCTTGAGGACAAGCAATGACTTAAGTGTGGGGATATTTGATCTACCACAAATTGTAATGACAAATTAAGTACTTTTCGACACTTAACGAGCTTGTTTTCTAATCATTTTAATATGTTTTATTGCATTCTTGCAATTCTTAGTTTAGATTCAAAATATATCAAAATAAACGTTTTTACACATTATTTCAAGTTAATTGATCTAACGGTTTAATGCCGGCCTTAAGGTGGTTTTAATGATTTAATTGAGTGTGCATGATATTCATTTTGAGTCCCAAAAGCATTAGGAATGATAGCCGAATCGTAACATAAGCTTTTGAAGTCGCAGCACAACCAAGCCAGTTCAAAATATTACACTCGAAGTTGTGTGTTGTGACACGTATAAGGTTATGACGCGACACAGGTGTGACGATAGGCAAAAATAAAGCGACACTGTTTTCGCCCACACAACTCATATTTTATGTGATTAAGGCTTGTAATTGACCTAATTAGGGCTGCTAAACTCTATCTACAAATAATTAAGTTGAGGCAAAGCTTAGAGAGCTTTAACCAAGTTGTTTTAGGGTTTTAAATAGTAGTTTTAGAATTTTTATTTAGTTTTAGTTTTTTTTTCAAAAGTAGTTTATTTTCTTATTCTTCGACTTTGATTTGACTTCAATCCAAGTCTTCGTTATTAAGTATTTTAGTATTTTGCTTTCATTTCTTGTTTGGGACCGACGATATCTCAATCACTGCTAAAGGATTTTGCGATTCCGAGCGCATCAAGTTCATCAAACAGACAATTTCTATCTCTTTTTCGTTTACATTAATTTGTGTTAATGCATGATTAATTTAATTGCGAAAAAGATGATTGTAAAGGCGATGAATGGTTAGATCCTTAGGGAGATTGATGAGTGAATGTGAGAATGATTAACGAAAGAATTTGGGTTTTCTAATAGAGTTAATTGGTATAAACTCATGTGCATTTAAACCCTAGGATTGATGAAATTAGGAAGTAATCTAGGATAAACGAGGTTGAAAGATAAATTTACCGAGTAAATTGTGGATTTATCTCATTCAGGAAAGTGAGGTCGAGAGATAAGTGTGTACTGGTCGATTAGTTAAGTTGTAGAGGCCGATAGGTAATACTACTTAATTAATAAATAATTCTCTAATAAAACCTAAATTATGAAGTTAATTGCAACCACTGAACTGAGTTAATTTCTGCTTGTTAATTTAGAGATTTTTCATTGTTAACTTTGTTTTTAGTAGTTAGTTTTACAATCTTAATCCTTAATTTCAATTATCGTAATATGATTTTTAGTGATTATTGTTTAGACATGTTAGTTTAGATAATATATTTAGATTTAATTCAACCTCCCTTGGGTATGATTCTAGGAATACTTCCCTGTGTTCCATTGTAACTCTAAACTATATTACAGTTTGACCTACTCGCTTGCAAATACCATATTGATTTTATATTTTTTATTTGCACGATTTTTACTCTAAACGTTTGCACGTTTTGAGGTGGTCACAACATTAAACACATTTCAAACCATTGATTTACTTATGTACATATAACATTCAAGTAATCAATTCCACCACATATCAACTTCTACTAAAAAGTTCACATTTACATAATGATATACCAAAAGTGACTCAACTAGGTACATGCCATATAACTAACGAGAGAAAATACACAAAAATTGTTGAGTCCAGTATCTTTGACTAGATGCTAAAGTCGATGCTCAGAATCTCGAATTGGACCTAACCTACGCATGAAAAACAAACCGTATGCTGAGCCACAAAGCTTAGTGGTATTTTTATATTTCAAATAAATATAACATATGGAATAGTCAATAGCATACAATTTATATGTTTATACAATCAATCAATAAAAATTCACCATATAACCAATCTCATTCAACACATCTATATATTCAAATATCATCATTATGTCAATACTTAAGATGAATTAACTAAACATTTCATGAGCTAGTAATCTAAATGAATATTTCATACCATCTTTACAATGCTAGTTAAAATTTTATATTAACTTAACTTGTAACATGTAATCCTACTTCATTCCATTACCAAGTCAAACAATTCATTCATTATCTTATCGAATCGATTCATTAACTGGCTCGCTTGATCTTTTAAATACTCTTAACATTCAATGTTTTATGTGAGTGTCTGTATTCCAACTTTGTAACATTTAATCAATTTCAATCATCATTCAGTGAATTCATATGATATATTCTCTATTAACATGACTCAAATACGAACGGATACACGGACTTATACAACACCCCAATTTGACAACGAATACCTTTTCAAAATGTCTGAAATAAGTAAAATACACCTAGCGTTCATTGGTTTAACCGAAATAATAACATTTCAAATTTCAAATTAAAAACAGTATGGACATGTTTGGTTGAATATAATAGTAACCCTATTTTGTGCGCCCAGCCGAAACACGTGTTTGGTTCAATGGAATGCCCTTTAAGGCTTATTCCCGTAAATTATGTTTCCTCACCGCCGATTACTGATTTGGTGTTTCAGGAGATCGTCACCACAAAAATGCTCAACACTTTGCCCTCTCCCACTTTCTCACCTGAAAAAAGCGGACGGACAATCACCTTCATCGCAGGGTCAGGTAAAACATTTTCTCCCTCCGTTCCTTCCATACTCCTATCAAATGGGAGAAAGAGGAGCGAGAAGAAGAGAATCAGCTACCAAGCTCCCAAATCGAACCAACGAAAACCTTAGAATCTCCAAAGCAACAGGAATACGAGTGGCCTAAGATTAGATTCAATGTTCCTCCCTACAGAACTTACCACTTTCATAATCAGTTCAGAACTGGTCCCAACCCTAACAATTTTCTCAAAGGCGTCAAATGGTATGTTTCCTTCCCCTTTTTCCACCTTCTCCTATTCTCTTTTTCCCCCATTTTATTTTGATTTGTATGGGTTTGGTCTTTTGCAGGTCTCCTAACGGCTCCTGTTTTCTCACCAGTTTTGAGGATAATACTCTTCGCCTTTTCTACTTGTATTTTTTGCTAGTACTTCTTTTTTAGCCTTTCTTTTATGGTTTATTTCTTGTGGATTTTTATTAGTTTTTGTCTTCAAAATTTATTATTAGGTCGGATGATGGAAGCGTTGATCAAATTACTGCATGCTCTTCGTCTTTGAAGAAGGTAAATTTCTTATGTACTCCTTATAACAGGTTGTATAGGAAAAACCAGTGTGGCTCTTTTTAAATTTAGTTTAACACTGTGGTTTTACTACCATACGTATAGATTCCTAAACATGTTATCTTGGAACCTAAACATGTTGACAAACAATTTTGTAACTTGTTATGTGTTATATTTTTGGTAATGTCCATAACATGGAAGCAGAGATCCAATATCTTGTTAATGAAAAATGATTACCTTCTCATCAAGTTTGTCATGAAGTACTTATGGACAAAAAAGGGAGGTGAAACTTTCTAAAATTTTAAATTTACATAGCAAAAGAAACTGACATTTTCTCTAAGGGCTACACTACTATGCATTTACGTATTAACTTCTGTTATAGCAAAGTATCTATAGTATGGATATAGACCTTCTCAATGAGTTACCATAGTTCTGATTCTAGGAAAAAGATTTTCTAGCAACCGATCTTCTTAAACTTAAGATCTGGTCTATCAATAGTTTTAACTCTGTTTCAAGCAAAGAGTTGACTTCATTTATGATTTATGCCTAGTTGAACAGCTTTCAGTTTCACATGCACATTATTGATGCTTGATGTCTTGTTATTTATTTATTTGGAATCTAGTTGTAATGGCAGTTGTCTGAGGAGGTTCTTAGGATAGCGCCTCTGTTAGAGTCAATAATTCTGGACTGGTATCTCCTAAGCAGATTAATCACTTCATTGCAAACTTGAATTTATTGGAGTAGATTGGTAGTTTTGAGTTGAATCATTTGTTTGCACATAGTCAAAGGTTAAACAGTGAAGTAATAGTGGCATTTGTGAAAGCCCTTTGCAAGGTTTCTATATCAGAGTTGTAGTCTCCAACAAATTCCCATGTTTTTAGCCTCACAAAACTAGTTGAATTATGTAAGATTCTTACCTTTTTCTTTTAGAAAATTTCCTATAATATTAGCTCCATTAAGACCATGTGTTTACCTTTACGGATACGGTTACCCTAGATTTCTCTTGGACATATATCTCCCTTATTCTACAATGTTCTATTGCAGGCATTACAATATGAAAGTCATCAAATTGATTTGGAGTCGCATGTGGAATGTTCTCTCTGATTTATTTGTTCCTCTGTAGCAATTTTTGTAATGGATTCATTGCAGCAACTTGCTATGAAATTCTTAGAACGTGAAGAGCTCGCAAATTCATGATAACAACAGCAAATTGAAGAAAATTCATGATTTCTTTAGTCCAAGGTCTTTTTACTTGTAATTTTCCTTGTAAAGTCTTTGCCTACAATGGTCAATTGCTTTATATGTTCTTTTCCTTGACAGGAACTTGTTGAAATTCGTGTGGTTCTTCCTTCTCTTTTTTCTGGTGTTTTAGGTGGAAAAACAACAGCACAAAGATTTGATGGCTCCCAAAAGTAACTTAGCCAGTGATTTATAGTATCTTTATGCTACATTGAGGATGGCTTTACGTTAGATATGTTCTGAGAATTCTACTGATTTAGTAATGGCGATTTAACACGTAAAAATGAAGTTGTATGAAAGTTTGTGATTGCTCATTTATTACCAGGATGAGGTTTAAAGTAGTCTTGAACATGCTATGTTAATTGACTCCCAAGGGTTGAGCTTATTGAATGTTTGACAGCTCTCTTGACATGCTATGTTGTAAATGTGGCATTTTGTAAATGGTATTACTGTTAGACTTTTCATTGTGTAGGTTTTGGGTCGAAGTGGGATGGATTGTGAAGGGCTTAAAACTTATTAAATGTTTCTTATATAAATAAAAATTAACTGTATTAAAATTTTAAATATAAATAAAATACATACATTAAATCTATATTATTCATTTTACCTTTACATAAGATCCTTATATTATACATGTTCAATAACATAAAAACAATTTGTAAACTAATGAAAATATGTCAAAATATATATTCAACATAACAATTTCACCAGTTCTTTTTTTTTGTTCTATTTCAATATCTTTGAGTAAAAATATTTGATACAAGAGAGACTTATTTTCCTTTTTTTTTCCTTTTTCTTTTAATTATTCTCTAATTAACATATAGATTATGGCTATATATTATTTTTTAATAGTATATATTATTATTGTTAAATTATATTTAATAATAATTTTATTAAAATATGATTAAATTATTTATTAATGTTTTTATTAAATTATATCTAATAATAATGTTATTAAAATTTAATAACAATAACCATTCATCTAAAAAAATCTACTAAGGGTATCATTGTCATTTCAGCTTCTTTTCTTATGCTATTACAACTCTATTTTATTTAAGCAAACATAAGAATACTATTACAGTTTTACTCTATTCCATTCAATCAAATAATTGAATTACTGATTACAGCTCATTCCATTACAACTCTATTCCATTACAACTCTATTCAATTACAGCTCTTTTCAATTACAGCTCTATGCTATTACAGTGATCCAAACGTGACTTATAAATATGTAACAATTATAGTGATTCAAATTATAGAAATACAAACAGAAAATATGAATTACTAGTTGTCAGCTCTCGTCTTTTCTTTCCCTCTCGAAGTCCTTGCGTCGTCTTTAGCTATGAATAGTAATTTGACAATACAAAATATCAGGTTCTATATAAAATCACATTCAATTGCAAAGTCACACATATTTTTCAATTTATTCAATTTAGTCTCTAAAATTGGGACTAGCATAACTTTCAATTTAAACCCTCGGATTAAAATCTTATTTCACCAAACTCATTCGAGACCTACTATTTTCTATCCCTATAAATAATTCATGAAATTTTTTTATTTTATTGAATTTGGTCCCTAATGTACGAAACTAATAATTAAAATTTACAATTTAGTCCTTTTCATATACTAAATTTCTAACAATTTCACATCTAATTCTTCAAGAAATCAACAATTGCAACTTTTTAAAACTTTATCAGTTTTACAAATTGGTACGTGGGCTAGCTAAATCAAGCTCTCATGACCTCAAATATCATAAGGAAAGTTTGAAGCTTAGCTAATTGTTGGCTGTTGAGGATGACACAAATGAATGAAAATAGTGAACATCCACTAACTTTTCCTATTTATAGTTTAATTAAATTTTAATTAGTTTAATTTAATTAATTTTAATCTTAATAATTCTTTATTAATTAAACTAATGAAACTTAACATCATCATCCACTTTCTCCATTTAAAAATGGTCTAATAATCATTTATTGTGATTGAACTTTTACTATTTAGTCCCTTAGTCACAATTAATCACAAATTTGACTAAATTACTTAGCCATTAAAATCAATACGATAGCTCTGTTTACGGTAATGAGGTCCCAAAACCATATTTTTCAACACCACTGGAAACAGAGTCATTACATAAACAAAGCAAAATTTTGGCAGATTTATGCTTAAACTTCTAGGACATTTTTTGGTGCGTTTTAAACTTTTCTTTGGCTTGAGTCATGAAATAAATTCAGTTAGAGCTTACAATTCCCTTCGAATCAAGTACATTATGGGCCCAAAACAAAGTTAAGTAGCTCAAGTTGTGACCAAAATACAGAAGTGATGTTGCGTTGAAACTTTAATCCACAAAAATTTGGCAAACTTTAAGATTTTTTTTTTCTCCAACTATTCCCTAAATCCATAATAAATAAATATAAGTCTAAATAATATAATTAAGAACTTAAATAACATAATTAAAGAGGAGAAACATCACAAATAAATTGAGATTTATGCACTTATAAATAGTTGCTAAAAAACTAAATATGATAGAGTAAAGGCAAAAGCAATGGAGCACTAAAGAAGGATGGTGACTTCAGTGAAATAGCTCAACATGAAACAAAATCGTTTTGTAGCACTTTGTTTTTTCCTTCATGCTCTAGAAGATCATAGTTTGTTCATAGTGCTGATAGGGTAATGGTAAATTTAAGCATATGTTGATTGTTTAGGGGCAAAGGTTTGAGTAAGGCATATAATAACCCGGTTTCTAGTGGTGTCAACAAATGCTATTTTGGGACCTTGTTTTTGTAAACGAAGTTCATGAATTGAAATTTGGATAAGCAATTTTTTAAAAAATGTGGTTACTTAAGCCTAGGGACTAAATTGTAAAAGTTCAATCATTGTAGGTTTTTAATTAGGAAAAATGCTTGGAGACTTAAATAACAATCATCAAATAGACTAAAATGGAAAATAAACCTATTTTAAATGGATGATAGTGGGATGTGATGCTAAATGTCATTAGCTTAAATTAATCAAAGATTAACATGATTAAGTTAATTAAACAAGCTTAATAAAATTAGTTATAATATATATATGAAATGTTAATGGAAAAAGATGGAAATCATTATCTTATTCAACCTTCATGCCATCCTCCATGGAAGAAAAAGCTTAAGAACATATTTGAACATCCGACCCTTAATTACAAGTAAGTCCCTAGCCATTTTTCTTTGATTTTTATAGATTTTTTTTATCGTGGAAGCTTGATTAAGCTAACACATGGATTATGGATCTATCCTCCATGCTAATTTGGTGTGTTGGTAGGACAAACCATGTATCCGTCTGAGTTCGAGTTAGGTTAATAGGGGTTATAAATGGTAAACTTGATAAGTGATACTGAAATGAACTAATAATGATATGGGACCAATCTCATATGTGATTATGGATTATGAATTGAAGACAATATGTGATCTATTATGCATAATGGTTGAAAACGAGCCTAGAGGCAATAGTATAAACGAAGGAGTCGATAGACTTCAGAAAGAGTTCAAATGATATGTCAAAATGATTTGTTGATGAGAAATGAATAGGAGATTGAATGTAACAATGCCATGGTTACACAAAATTAAGTTATGAATTAGTTTTGATAGCTAGTATGTTTTAAGATTGGTATTATATATGTAATTGAATTGTTTATACTATGGACCTGATAGTGGATTTGGTTTAATCTTGGTATGTGCATCCTTTATGTGCAAAATAGTTGTGAAATTGTGATTGGATGTATGTGCATTATGTTACATTTTCGTTGCTACCATATGTTATATTATCTTAAATCATAAATGTACCACTAAGCCCTATTGCTCAACGTATGATTTGTTTGTTCCATGCATAGGTATAGGTATTCTTGAAGCCCCGAGAAAGTGAAATCGAAATCCAAATAGCAGCAATTGACTCAACTTAAGTTTTTATAGTAGTTTTCATTATATTAATGGAATGCACCTAAAGAAGTTGATCAAGTTTTAGAAATGGTCAAAAATGGCTTGTGTATAAGTGTGGTTATGTTAGTTGATTTTTAATTAGGCATGAAACTGATGTTAATGGCTTGATAATTATGTTTTGAACATGTTTCAAGGGTATGGAATGGTGTTAAACTATGCTTTATTTGATAATATGTTTTGATATAACAAATTAAAGTATTTTTGAATAAAAGTTAAAGTTGAACAAAATTGAAAAAATGATTTCTCAAATGAAGTCTAAAGATAAAAAATTTCAATTGTTACTTTGAACTCTTACAAAATTTTGAACCAACTTTAAAATCAAGTTAAAATGATTTTAATCAAGTAAAAGTTCTTTTAACTAGTCAAACTATTTTTCAAACAAGTCAGTATAACTCTAGGCCAAAAAGTATCGATACTTTTTAGCTATGTATCGATAATTTTCAAAATATCAATACTCCTTTTAAAAATAGTACTGAATTGACATTTTGGTTTTCACAAATTCAGCTAAGTATCGATCCGGTATCGATACCTTTCATATGGTATCGATATTTAAGCTCCACCGGTAACTAAATTGTGCATTTAATGCAAAAAATATCGAGACCATTTTATCTAGTATTGATACTCACTATTGTAGGTGAATTGAATGTACTGGTTTTCACATCCTTAATGACTTTATTCATATATCCAACAACCACAATGGTTGGAAATTAATTAGGGGGTATAAATACCAAGTTCTAAATATCCTACAAGAACTAAGAGAGAATATTCAAGCTTAAAGATCAATATGAACAACCTTTGTGTCAAATATTTAAATACATTTCTTTCATACACTTGTTGAGATTTATTTCCATTCCATTTGCTCAAGTGTTTTTCATTATAATTGAGTTTAATTTGCAAACACATTGATCTTTTTGCTTCTTTGTATCTCTTTGAGAGGGATTGTGTCTTAAGGTTTAGGATAGAAATCTTAAATGAGTTTGTAAGGTTAAACCTTGTACTTAAAGGTTATTAAATTAGTGAATCTTGGAAAATCCTTAGTAGTGGAAAGCTAAGGTAGTGTAGTAGGCAATTGGGGCCGAACCACTTCAAATTCTTGTGTCAAAATTTTCTATCCTTTCTCTCCAGCTGTCACAAATTTTTTAAATACCAATTCACCCCCTCTTGGCATTTTTGGTTTGATTATTGAAGCTAACAATTGATATTAGAGCTAGTCTCTTTTAGACGGTTTAACAACCAAAGAGAAGATTTGAGGAAGGTCAACAATCATCAACTGCATCCCTAAAATGATCTCTATTTTTGGCTCAATTTTTCTTGGTGAGTCTCAATCTATCTCCAAGCCTCCTTACTTTAATAGTGCTAACTATTCATATTGGAAGGCAATGATAATTTTATTCATCGAAGAAAATGATCTTGCTGTATGAGACATTATCATGGATGGCTCTTGAATACCACTCAAGCAAGAAGGAGAGCTTTTAGATCCAAAGAGTAAGAAAGAATGGAATGAAGAAGATAGAAGGAGTATTCAACATAACGCCAAAGCTATGCACACTTTCTTTTGTGCACTTGGTCCGAATGAGTATAGTAAAGTATCGTCATGTTCAAATGCCAAGGAGATATGAGATAAACTTGAGGTAACTCAACTAGCCAAGTGAAGAAATTAAAGGTGGGAATCCTCACTCTCAATTATGAGACCTTAAAGATGAAGCTTGAGGAGGACATCAAAGCAATGTCCGATGGATTCACCATCATCATCAATGGGCTAAAATCCTATGGGAAGACCTATCCGAATAAATAAGTTGTGAGTAAGATGTTTTAGAGCTTGCTAAAATCATGGGAAGCCAAGGTGATCGCTGTTGAAGAAGCAAAGAATTTAAAAATGTTGACCTTGGATGAGCTCATTAGTTCTTTGCTTACACATGAGATGAGGCTTAATGAAGGGGTTGAAAAAGCCAAAATTGAGAAGAAGAAGGTTGGCGTTGCTCTCAAATCCACCACAAATGAATAAAGTGAATCAAATGAAGAGGTGGATAAAGACAAAGAGATGGTCATGTTTGCTAAGAGATTCAAGAAGTTTATGAGGTCCAATAGAGGCAGAAAATGCCAAAAGAGTGAGGGACTCAAGCTTGAATCTAACAAGGAGAAGGACCCTATCATATCATATGAATGCAAGAAACTAGGACATATCAAGTTTAATTGTCCCCAATAGAAGAAAAAGAGGTTAAGCAAACAAAAGCTCAAGGCTCATGTTGCTACTTGGAGTGATGAAGATTCATTCAAAATGAAGATCAAGAAGTAGTCAACCTTTTCCTTATGGTCATTGATGATTCTAAGGTAACTTCCAACTCATCTATTTCCAATTCTTATTCTTTTGATGAGTTGCAAGATGCCTACGATGAATTAGGCTTGTAGTTTGAATTAATGGTTTCAAAATATAGGAAAACTATTTCAAAACTAAAATATGAAAATAATTCACTCTCCAAAGTCAAGCATGGACTTGAAAGTAAAATAAATAATATGAAAGCTATTATAATAATTTTGAGAAAAAGAATTGTGACTTGCATAATTTACTTTCTAAAGTTCATGATGACCATCAAAAGCAACTTGAGTGGCTTAAGAGTGAAAAAGCTCACCCAAAAAAAGTTTTACCAAAAAAAATTAAGAGGAGAAAGTTAAAATAGAACTTTGTTAAAACCAGCTTTAATTTCTACAAACATAGAGGTCCCCCAAGTTTTTACAAAAGAAAAATTATTAAAAGTGTTTAGGTCCTTAAATAACTTATAACTAGACAAGATAAGGACATCCTTTCAAAAATGGATACCTAGAGGGACTAAAATTATTGGAACTAATGCTTATAGACCCAAAAGAATTTGGGTACCAAAAATCGAAGTTTAATTTTATGTTTGTAGGAAGAGGAGAATTGCTTCAAGGTAGGCAATTCAAGCAAAAATTCATGGTACCGTGATAGTGGATGCTCAAAGCACATGACCGGTGACAAGAGCCACTTTATCAATTTGAAGCCAAAAAAGTAGAGGAGAATTTACATTTGGTGACAACTCTAAAGAACAATAGAAGGAATTGGATCTATTGGTAAAAACTCTTCAATTCTTATTGAAAATGTTTTCTATGTCAACGGTCTTGAGCATAATCTACTAAGTGTTAGTCAATTGTGTGATAAAGATCTCAATGTCATTTTTTAATCTAATGGAGGTAAAGTAATTGACATTGTGTCTAATAGGATTATGGTTGTAGGACATACAATACAATAAGAAGTACTTATATGGTGCATTTAGATGACTTGCATGATCCATTCATATGCCTTGTTGCTAAAAATAAAAGTAATTCTTTATTTTGACATAGAAAACTAGGACATGCTAGCATGATAATTTTTTTATAAATTAGCCAAAAATAACTTAGTTAGGGGTTTGCCTAAAATTGATTTTGAATTAGATAAAGTTTGTGATGCATGTGTTACGGATAAATATAGAAGAGTCTCCTTTAAACCTATTAATGATGTATCAACTAGTGGAGTTCTTCAACTAATTCACATAGACTTATTTGGCCCTATTAGGACAACTAGCTTGGATGGAAAACAATGTGCTTTTGTGCTTGTTGATGACTATTCTAGGTTTACTTAGGTTCTTTTTTTAAGTACTAAGGATAAGGCTTTAGAAAAATTTATTACATTTTAAAAATGAATCGAAATGAAAAAGGTTACTCTATCACTAGCGTTAGAAGTGACCATGGAATCAAATTTCAAAATCTTGGTTTTGAAAATTTTTGCAACGCTAATGGAATTAACCGTAATATTTCTACACCTAGAACCCTTCAAAAAATGGAGTTGTTGAGAGGGAAAATAGAAATTTAGAAGAAATGGCTAGAATCATGCTTTGTGAAAGCAATTTACCAAAATATTTTTAGGCAGAAGCCACAAACATCACTTGCTATATTGTTAATAAAGTAATGATTAAGTCTATTTTAAAGAAAACTCCATATGAACTCTTCAAAAAATAAAAAGCCTCACATTATCTATTTTCATCCTTTTGGATGCAAGTGTTTTGTTTTAAACAATGACAAAGACAATCTTGGTAAATTTGTTGCAAAAAGTTATAAATGAATTTTTCTTTATTATACTTTCAATTCTAAAGCTTTTCAAGTGTTTAACAAAATAACTTTAGTAGTAGAAGAGTCTATACATCTTGTTTTTTTATGACTCTAACCTTCCTCCTAAAAAGGATTCTTGTATTGGTGATGATGATGCATAAATTTTTCACAATGATAATAAAGTTGATGAATCATCAAGTGGGAAGATACAAGAACAAACTCAAGATGCTCTAAATGAGCTTTCAGTAGAAGAGATGGAAGTCACTGATCCAAGAGAGTTAAACTATGGGAAGAATGGTAAGATTTTGGGAGTTTCATCCAAAGAGGTAACCACTCGATCTTATTTTAGAAATACATGTAATTATGTTGCATTTATATCATGCATTGAGCCTAAAAAATAAAAGAAACATTAAATTATGAATATTGGGTATTGGCTATACAAGAATAGTTAAACCAATTTGAGAGAAGTAAAGTATAGACCATTGTTAAAAAACCTAGTGAAAAATCTACTTTAGGTACTAAGTGGGTTTTTAGGAATAAGCTAGATGAGAGTGGAAACATAGTGAGGAATAAGGCTAGCTTGTTGCTCAAGGTTACACTCAAGAGGAAAGAATAGATTATGATGAAACATATGCACCCGTAGATAGAATGGATGCCATTGGGATGCTTTTAGCTTCTGCATGCTTTAATGACTTTAAATTATATTAAATGGATGTAAAAAGTGCTTTTCTAAATGGTTTTATAAATGAAGAAGTGTATGTTGAACAACTGCCCAGTTTTGAAGATTCAAAATTTTCAAACAATGTTTTCAAACTTTCAAAAGATTTATATGGTTTGAAACACGCTCCTAGAGCTTAGTATGAAAAATTATCAAATTTTCTTGTTGAAAAAGTTTTTATTAAAGGGAAGGTTGACATAACACTTTTTATTAAAAGAAAAGACAATGATTTATTAGTAGTTCAAATATATGTTGATGATATTATTTTTGTATCTACTAATGATCTTCTTTGTCAAGAATTTTCAAAGTTAATGTAAGGTGAATTTGAGATGAGCATGATGGGAAAACTAAACTTTTTTTTTGGGACCGCAACTAATGCAAAGGAAAGATGACATCTTCATCAATCAAGCTAAGTACACAAGGGAAATGTTCAAGAAGTTTGGGATGGACAATCTCAAACCACAAGCTACACCAATGAGTTGTTCTGCAAAGCTTGACAAAGATGAAGAAGGTAAATGTGTTGATTTAAAATTATATAGGTCTATGGTCAGTTCTTTGTTTTATCTTAATGTAAGTAGACCAGATATTATGTTTATTGTTTTCTTGTGTGCTAGATATCAATCATGTCCTAAGGAATCACATTTAAAAGCCCTTAAGAGAATCTTTAGATGTAACAACACAATTTTTGATAAAATCGGAATAGTGGTTTCGGGACTACAAATTCGAGCTCGAAAAGAAAAATTATATTAATACTATTTTATGATCTATAGTATGATAATAATATCGTGTGAAAATTTTGTAAAGAAATTTTATCGATTACATGTTTAATTTGATAAAGGACTAAATCGCATAAAATGCAAAAGTTGGATTCTAGTAGCTAGAAGGATCAAATAGCTATGGAATTCAAAAATTGAGCTCCTTATATGGTAATTAGACCATTAATGATATTTTTGGATGATTCATCCATGGAAAATTAGAAAAAGGCTAAGGACTAAATTGGAAAGTGATAAAAATAAAAGATGATAAATAATTCAATAGAAATAAAAATCATTTTATATCATCTTCTTCCCCAAATATTTCGTGGAAACCCTAGGAAAGAAAAATAAAGCTTTCTTGGCCAAATTAGGTAAGTATTCAAGCCCCGTTTTTAGTAATTTTTATATTTTTAAACCGGATAGTCTAATCTATCTATTTGGGGGATTAATTTGAAAAGTTATCAAAGTATAGAAATTATGTCATGGATGAATATGCTGAAAATTTGAAATTTATGGTAGAATATGAAAGGTTGATGGTAGATAAACAACTTTTACAAAGTGATTTTTGATGAAAACATGATTTAAGGACTAAATTGTAAAGCTGTGTAAATTGAAGAAAAATTCTGAATTTTATAGAATACATGTTCTGTAAATTTTATATTGAAATTTTGGTTAGGCTTGGAATAAGAAGTAAATTGCATGAATTTCATTTTCCGAGCCTAGGGATGAAATTGTCATTAATTAAAAGTTTAGGGGCAAAATGGTAATTTTGGCTAAGATGTAAATTGGACTGAATTGAGTTTAAATTGTATTAAATTGATGTTAAATTTTCTCCTATATATCCAGATAGACCAAATTCGGAGCTAGAACGAGAAAAAGAGAAAAATGTTGGATTAGTAGATTTTACGCACGCGAACATTTGTCGAGGTTAGTTCGTGTAATTAAATTGTATATTTAAATGCTTGAATTAGATTTTTTTATGTGAATTATATACATATCATATATATATATATATATATGTCATTGAAAACATATTTGACAAAGCCTGATTAATGATAATGCTTGATAAATGATCAATGATAAAAATGTTACTTTTATACTGGAAATGAATGTGGAATGTGTTTATTTAAATTATATGAATGTTGTAGATGTATGAAATAATCACATACCTTATAATGCTTGAAAAATGTTAAATCCCATTTGAAAAAATAAAAATCGATGGATAAAGTTGATTTCCGAAATGAAAGAGGTCCTGCATTTGTTGCTGACGGAATTTAGCTCGGACGAGTAATTCTATTGACCTCATTTCTGAAAGGATTTAGCCCGGGCGGGTAATCCTGATATAAGTCTCTCAAGCATATGTTATGGATTGGATTTAGCCCGGACGGGTAATCCAGATTAAGCTCATTAAAGCATATGCTACAGAAAGGATTTAGCCTGGACTGGTAATCCTGAGCATTTAACATAGATAGGATTTAGCCTGGACTGGTAATCCTGATCTCACTTGATAACAGAATTTAGCCTAGATTGGTAATTATGTTATATGCTATGAGGCTTGAGAGTGTGCTTTCTGATTAAGTGCCGTGTTAGGGTACCTCTGAATATGAATTGATGAATTTACTGATTCGTACACTTTGTGTGTACTATCTGAGTATCCATCGATATTTCAAATAAATTTAACGAGAAAATGATGACATGAAAAGAAATGGTTTTTACACGTGTCTACCTGAAATACATGAAAATGATGATATTTGATAATTGGTATATGGGAATATGAGATGATGAAATTTATACATGGAATTTATTTGATGAATATGTTCATCCTTGATTATAGATTTGTACATCTTGAGTGTACTACTCGTGTGGCATTGATATTTCGAATTATATGAGTAAAGTTTTGACATGAAATAATCTGAACTCGAGATGAATTATTTTGAAAATATACTTGTAATATAAATATATGATTTATACGTGTTAAATGAATACGTGATGTGGAAATCATATGTGCCTGGAAACCTGATTATTGTTGAGCCCATATATGTTTCTTGGTTTTATTATTGAGAATATTACTAATAAGGGCAATGAGGATATGTGTAAGGCTTGAGATCAAATTGATTGAATATGCCTTACATGTTTTTCTTGAAATAGAATAAATGGTAAGTTAAGTACCATGCTATACGAACTTACTAAGCATTATATGCTTACTTAGTTTTATTTCCCTGTTTTATAGTAAATCGGAAGCTCGTTGGATTTGAAGCTTGGTGGAGATCACTCACACTATCCATCAGCTCATTTTGGCACATATTGTAAATTAGTTATGGTTATAATGACATGTATAGGTTAATTGGACTTATTGGCATGTAAAGGGTTGATTGTAATCTAGCCATTTGGAATGACTAGTAAATATTTGTTTTGGTAAAATTATAAGGTTATATCATGATGAATATCCATATGTTTAGTGTGGTTGATTAAATTATGTTAGCATGGATGTTCACAAAAGGGTAAGATTATAAACATGAATGCATGTAATGATGTACCATGTTAGATGTTAAAATTTACTTAATTATGATGCTTGAATTGGTTGGTATATGAATAAAGGTTTTGGTGTAGGTCATTGGCAAAGTTTGGGTGAGAAATGAAGTTAGAAAATGGCTTTATTTTGTCCACACAGGTAGACACACGAGTGTGTCTTGACCGTGTGTGACACACGGCCTGGTACATAGGTGTGTGGTTAGGCCGTGTGTCCCCTACACCTTAAATTTGAAAAATAGAATGCTCAGAATTGAGCACACGGGTAGAGACACGGGCGTGTGTCTCAGCCGTGTGTGTTACACGGCCTAGCACACAGGCGTGTGGTCGGCCGTGTGGTACAAGTCAGAGAGTTACATGGGGTCGAACGCGGCTTGTAGCACGGGCGTGTCCTTTGGACCACACAGGCATGTGTGCCTTGTATCTTGTAAAATTTTAGAAATTTCACAAAAAATTCTCTGATTTTCCAATTTAGTCCCGATTCAATTCTAATACTTGTTTTGGGCCTCGAGAGTCCATTTAAGGGATGATATGAATCATATTCGAAAAACGAATAGAATTAGACATGAATTATCTGTAAATGTACTGAAAACTCTGGTAACACTCCGTAGCCCTATTTTGGCGACAGAAACGGGTCAGGGGTGTTACATTAGATACCTTAAAAACGCTCATAATTTAGGTCTTTGGTATTCTAGAGCTCATCCTTTAGCTTGCATGCATTATCGAATGTAGATTTAGAGGTTGCAAACTATATAGGGAGGGTGCCTCTGGTACTTGTCAATTCCTATGTAACATGCTCATATTATGGTTTTCAAAGAAACAAAATAGTGTTGCATTGTCCAACACCGAAGCGGAATATATTTTTGCCAGTAGTTGTTGGTGCTCAAGTTTTATGGATGAAAAGATACCATTCCTATCAAGTGTGACAATACTAGTAGGATTTTTCTTACTAAAAATCTCATCCAACATTCTAGGACTAAACATATTGAAATTAGACATCATTTCATTAGAGATCATGTTAAAAAATGAGATGTAGTTATAGAATTTGTTGACATTTTGAACCAATTAGCTGACATTTTTGCAAAACCTTTAGATAAAGAAAGATTTTGGGAACTTAAGAGAGAGTTAGGTATTACCATCTTACCTTGAATTTTTGTTTATGTACATTCTTCCACTTTGATGTTTTTCAAAAAAAAAAAATTATGGGTTGAAATTGTTTGAAAAAGCATGATAATATGGTGTTCATGGCTCTTGTATACAATAAGATAGGGAAGTTTTTATTTGGTTGATTGATTTATTTTGAAATTATTTGTCTAGCATTTCACACCCAAGTTCAGACAAGTTCAAAGATAAGGCATATAGTAGTGAAAGAAATTCGCTCATTTGTTTCTTTTGGCGTATGCTTGTGGTTGCATACTATACATCGAGTAATTAAGTGGAAATTTTATTTTATATTATTATGATTAGCCAAAGAGTAAAGGTTTTAGCTGGACAAAAAGGTAAATTACAGTATGATTTATTGCCAAATGTATAATACACCCAGTTTGTCTTAGCACTGTTCTCGTTTGGTTGTGAAGTGCTTGGTTAGGAACCAACTGAATCGACTGTCTTAATATTTATTATGCATGATTTTTATTTATGTTTCTTTTGGAGTCTATAGGACAATAATAGAGACAAGCTTTGAATTTAAGTGACACATGTTGAATGTCTATAAGGGAGATTAGATTATATATATGTGAGATAAGGGTTCTGAGAGGAGTTTCTTCTTGATTCAAAATGTTACTCTCTGAATATTTTCTGGAACCAATTTCATTTCTTCATCCTTGTACTGGAAACTTAGATTCTTGGTTTAATTTGTGGTTATTCAATCTCTGGGTAAATATTCCAACTTTACATGTTAAATTCTAAAAAGTAAGTTTATAAGGAATGTATGAATAGTAAGGTATAAGTATAAGGCTTTGCATGGGGGTTGTCAGTGCTTGAGATGATGGTAAGTTGTATACGAATACGTTTTTAATGGTGTTTCTATGTTCTCTAAGCAGTGGTTGTTACTGCTTCATGATGGATGATTGGGTCGAGAGCTTCAAGTTATTGTGGGTGAGTGGAGGTGAGTCTCGACTCTGACTCTACTATGTGTAATGTTCAAGTATATATATATATATATATATATATGGAAGAAGATATTTACAATAAATGATAAAGTATGAGTATAGTGAGTTATGCACTATGTTGATATGTATAAAAATTTTGTAACAAAAAGTGATGACTGGTAAGCATGCAGGTAAATTCTGATGTAAGAATAGTGTAAAATGGTCAAAAGTGTTAACCTATCTAGGTAAGTGAATGCTATGTGAATTTCACTTTATGATGCCTCTGGTATGACAGCAATTGTGCTAACCAGATTGGCAAGCCACAATACGAAAAGAAATGAAAGACCATGTGGTTATGATCTATGGCTTGGTATGATTTGGAACCATTCACGGTGTAGCCTCTAGTAAGATGAAACTGGAATGGCAGAGCACAATACATGAATGTGTGGAGGACCATGTTGTTATGTAACAACCCGAATTTGGGCCTAGTAGAATTGGGCCCATTGGGCCTTAGGCTTGGGAGCGTTTAAAATTTTTGAGAACAAGAGAACAACATTATTTCAAGTTGGACTTATTGGGAAGGTGATTTTGGAAAGTTACGGGGTTTTTAGGAAGTTTCGGGTTCAAGTTAGGCCATAGGAAAATTTTAGTGTTGAAGCATTTAAAAGGGAGAAGACAAGTAGCGTCTAGCATAAGGGAATAATTGGGCAACTTGCTAGCACAAGAGGAGCTTGTGGCTTAATGGCAAGTGGCGTGAATGGCAGAGGGAAGAGCTTGGGTTCGAATCCCACCTAGTGCACTTATTTTAGATTAATTTTTTTGGTGCTTTAAGGTAAGTGTCGGCCATGGCATCAAAAAGGAAATGAAGACTTTTTAATTAAGGAAAAAAGGCTAAGGAATATGGTAAGGAGGAAAGCAAGGGAAAAATAAGGAAAGAAATCAAGGATAATGATAAGGTGGGGGAACATGTTGGCTGAATATTAGGAGTTGCCTAAGGAAGAAAATTGGTCAACCATCATCTTTTGGTAAGGGGTATACGGTTTGGTAAGGGGGAAAAGAGCCAAAATAGTTTTGTAAGTTTTGGGGCATGTAGAGTTTTCTTCTTTTAAGCATTTTGAGTTTTCTCTTTTTCAATTTCTTCCCTCACTTGTCAAACTCTAAAGCCAAAATTGTGCACCTTTCTTCTTTGTTTTGCCAAAACTTTCAAGCCATTATTTTCTACTACTTATCATTCTCTTAGCCTTGGTTTCGGAAGTTGATTGGTAAGTGGGTGATTAGGCCAAATATTGGTGGTAAGATGTTACTCTTTATTTCGATGTTTTGCGCCGCTTATGTGATTCTATTTTGTGGTGATGATATCAACTTCTTGCTCTTGTGAAAGGGTCAAATATTGGATGAAGGCTAACGCCTTTGGTACATCACTTATTTATTTTTAGAAACTCGTTGCAATAGCCAAAGTGCAAGGCTAGATTTTAGAACCTTGTAGGGAAGGATCACCATTGTGGGGGCAACGAAGAGTGGTTCTTTAGGAAATCCAAATCAGGTGTGTAATCTCATACCTCTCTAAATATTTGCATGAAATGTTTTGTGATTCAATTGAAAGATCGAAAATCTGAAAACCGGCATCTGTGATCACACGGGCGTGCGTATGTTCGTAGTGGAAACATATTTTGCAATGAAATAGTTTTTGGTTAGCAGTAGTGATGTGAATTTAAAAAATCACGAAAAATAGGAGAAAGGAAATTAAAAAGTGAATAAGATATAGAATTAAAGATTATTGTGTCTATTTTTATATAAAAGAAACAGATTAGGAAGAGGAATTTTATATTCTGTGATATTTTAATTTTAGTAAGACTGTTCTGAATGACTTCGTGGTTCCCTGTTTTGTCTTGGAAAAATCATTAAAAATTGTAAAAAGCGAATTATGAGTTATAATTTATATGTATAGATTACTTAGTGAGTCTATTTTTAATAGAAACAAGTGGGAGCAACATATGAAAACTGAACAATGAGATATTTGAATTGAAGGTAAGAGAGGTTGGAACCATTGGTCAGTGAAATAGGGGAAACTTTAATAAATAAACTGTACTAAATGGCTAAGCCAAAAATTCTAAAAAAATTGTAGTAAGAAGATATATGAGTCTAGTTTCAAAAAAAATTTACGGATCTAAATTTTGAGTTTCCTAACTCGAGTTATAGTCAATTTAGTCAATGTGATGCAGATGGACAGTTTCAAGTTTAATGCCCCAAATTAGTAGTTAAGTCTGGGGTTACAAAATTACCAAAATACCCTTGGATGATAAATTACGAAATACCCCTGGGTTGCAAGATTATCGAATTACCCTTATAAAGTAAAATTATCGAATTACCCTCGATGGGTAAAATCACCAAAACTCTTCTAAATGGATGAAAATGACTGTTATACTCTTATTCGTGGTTGAATATCGTGTGTATGATTGTTATTACCCTTTTGAATGTTGATACATTGCATTGCATCATGTGCATAGGGAGCGTTAATGACTGAAGAGCAGTGTAGCCTGGTGGCTCTGCCACAAATTCTGATAATGGCTATGTGCCAACCCAAATATGGCTCTGTGCCATCGTGATTATGGCTTTGTGCCAAATGTATTTACCCAAGGCTGTGTGCCGATTATATTACCGTATATGATATTCTGATGGCTATGCCACAATTTGTATAGTGGCTATGCCACGCATAATTATTATTTCGGTGGCTTGACCACAAAAATATTATAAATGGCAGCTTGATTGCAAATTGGAGAGAATGACGGGTGGGTTGACTCGATCCCCAGGAGAGATTGGCTGGTCGGGGGAGAGATTGGTTGGATGGGATGGGTTGCTTTCATTTCATTTATTTATTACCTTGTAAGTGGGCTTAGGCCCAAGATGTTGCTATACGGGTTCAGGCCTAGTGGATGATGGTAAGGGGATTATACACTGAGTTCTTGTAACTCACTCCTTTTTCCTTAATCCTTTCAGGTAATGCTCAATGATGTGGAGTTGGGCCATGGATGACTCAGTGGAGGCCATACTTTAGAAATGGTGTTTTTCGAACTTTACTAAACTTCTTTTTCGATTTATTTCGTTACTTTTACTATTTTGGGTTTTGAAGTTGTAATAAGGCCTCTAGAATATGTTTTATTTTGCTTTACATTTAGACGTACTTAATATCTTTCTTGAATTGTTTTAAATAGGAATTTTCTAAAATCATTAATAACGGTTTTCTAAAATTGATTAACAAATGGATTTCATAATAAATAAGGACAAACAATTTAACTTGGATTTTCTTTCGAAATTATAAACGCTATTTTCAAAAGTTACGATTTTTAAGGTTTCATTAAGTTCAATTTTCAATCTGTCAATCAACTTTTGAAATTTGTAGTATTTTATCAATTATTTTTAACCAAACTTGTTTTCATAAATCAAATAACAACATTTTTAATAAGAGTCACAAGTTATGTACTCGTTTTCTTCGTGTGACATGTCAATCTGGTCATACCGCATGGGCAAGGTTTTGGGTGTTACATTTTATGGTATCAGAGCTCGGTTGTAAAATTCGGCTGTGGTTTGGGTTCAAAAGTATTTTTCCAAAGCTATTTAAAATTTTAATTTATAAATGCATGTTCCAAAGGAAGTATGACACCACGGGTATCCGGCACCGAGTCAAGTAAGTTTAAAATTTGCATTTTATAATTATTGTGTTATGACTATGGAAAGAAAACTCCACGAAATAGAAATACTCTAGAACTTTTAACTTTAAGAGCTGAAACTATAGAGATTGAGACCTTAGGATATGTTTTGCGAAAACGACTTTACTTCCTATTTTTCATAAAACATTGTTTAATAAACATTGAATAGTATATTGATTCATAAGACTCTTAATTAGATTAAATTGACTTAGCAAACATGAGTGCTAGAGGACGCGGACGAGATACACGGGGCCGTGGCAGAGGCCGAAGTGTTAGGATGAAATCTTCAACATCGGGGATTAGGCCTAAAAGGGAGGCGCCGACATCGCCAGTGACTGAGATGGGGTCTCATGACCGAGCCGGAGCTGATGTGCTGACTTAGCTTATTAAGGAGGTATTGGAGGAGGTTAAAGGAATCGGTGAAGCACTCCAAGTTGAGTGCGTGGACTATAAGAAGAAAAGAGATCGCAATTCTCTGTGGCCGCAGTCTCGTTCTATGAAGCATGTTAAGGCATTTTCAAACTTTTCGGCTACGATTATTGTAGAAGGCGTCATCCCGGAGAATGTTGGAGGAGGTCAGGAGCATGCTTGAGATGATGGTCTAAGGAGCATAATGCTTGGGATTGTTTCATCACCATTAAGTCAGGTATGTTTTGGTTGGACGTGATGATTGAATGTATAAAATTTTAGGTATAAGTGGTAGATGACTGCATGCTTTTGTGGTTAGATGTTTGGTTGTGTGAAAGAGGATTCAAGATTAAGTTAAAAGTACATTAGTGTTATTAAAATTAGAGTGTGCAGCGAAAGCATAGTGGTGTGATTTGAGCGGTACGTTTAGTAGTTGGTTGGAAATTTTGAGGATGAAATTTCTTTAAGGAGGGTAGAATTGTAACAACTCAAATTTGGGCCTAGTAGAATTGGGTCCATTGGGCCTTGGGCTTGGGAGCGTTTAAAATTTTTGAGAATAAGAGAATGGCATTATTTCAAGTTGGACTTATTGGGAAGGTGATTTTGGAAAGTTACGGGGTTTCTAGGAAGTTTCGGGTTCAGGTTAGGCCATAGGAAAATTTTAGTGTTGAAGCATTTAAAGGGAAAAGACAAGTGGCATCTAGCATAAGGGAATAATTGGGCAACTTGCTAGCACAAGAGAAGCTTGTGGCTTAGTGGCAAGTGGCGTGAATGGCAGAGGGGAGAGCTTGGGTTTGAATCCCACCTAGTGCACTTATTTTGGATTAATTTTTTTGGTGCTTTAAGGTAAGTGTTGGCCATCGCATCAAAAGGAAAAGAAGACTTTTTAATTAAGGAAAGAAGGTTAAGGAATATGGTAAGGAGGAAAGCAAGGGAAAAACAAGGAAAGAAATCAAGGATAAGGATAAGGTGGGGGAACATGTTGGCTGAATATTAGGAGTTGCCTAGGGAGAAAATTGGTCAACCATTATCTTTTGGTAAGGGGTATACGGTTTGATGAGGGGGGAAAAGAGCCAAAATAGTTTTGTAAGTTTTGGGGCATGTAGAGTTTTCTTCTTTTAAGCATTTTGAGTTTTCTCTTTTTCAATTTCTTCCCTCACTTGCCGAAACTCTAAAGCCAAAATTGTGCACCTTTATCCTTTGTTTTGCCGAAACTTTCAAGTCATTCTTTGATGCTACTTATCATTCTCTTAGCCTTGGTTTTGGAAGTTGATTGGTAAGTGGGTGATTAGGCCGAATATTGGTGGTAAGATGTTACTCTTTATTTCGATGTTTTGCGCCGCTCATGTGATTCTATTTTGTGGTGATGATATCGACTTCTTACTCTTGTGAAAGGGCCGAATATTGGATGAAGGCTAACCCCTTTGGTACATCACTTATTTATTTTTTGGAACTCTTTGCAATAGCCAAAGTGCAAGGCTGGATTTTAGAACCTTGTAGGGAAGGATCACCATTGTGGGGGCAACGAAGAGTGGTTCTTTAGGAAATCCAAATCAGGTGCGTAATCTCATACCTCTTTGAATATTTGCATGAAATGTTTTGTGATTCAGTCAAAAGATCGAAAAGCTAAAACCGGCATCTGTGATCACACGGGCATGCGTATGTTCATAGTGGTAACCATATTTTGCAATGAAACAGTTTTTGGTTAGCAGCAGTGACTTGAATTTAAAAAATCACGAAAAATAGGAGAAAGGAAATTAAAAAGTGAATAAGATATAAAATTAAAGATTATTGTGTCTATTTTATATGAAAGAAAGATTAGGAAGAGGAATTTTATATTCGTGATATTTTAATTTTAGTAAGCCTGCTCGAATGACTTCGTGGTTCCTGTTTTGTCTTGGAAAAATTATTAAAAATTTTAAAAAGCGAATTATGAGTTATAATTTATATGTATATATTACTTAGTGAGTCTATTTTTAATAGAAACAAGTGGGAGCAACATATGAAAACTGAACAATGAGATATTTGAATTGAAGGTAAGAGAGGTCGGAACTGTTGGTCAGTGAAACAGGGGAAACTTTAATGAATAAATTGTACTAAATGGCTAAGCCAAAAATTCTAGAAAAATTGTAGTAAGAATATATATGAGTCTAGTTTCAAGGAAAATTTACGGATCTAAATTTTGAGTTTCCTAACTCGAGTTATAGTCAATTTAGTCAATGTGATGCAGATGGATAGTTTCAATTTTAATGCCCCAAATAAGTAGTTAAGTCCGGGGTTGCAAAATTACCAAAATACCCTTGGATGATAAATTATCGAAATACCCCTGGGTTGCAAGATTACCGAATTGCCCTTAGAGAGTAAAATATTAAATTACCCTCGATGGGTAAAATCATCGAAACTCTTCTAAATGGATGAAAATGACTGTTAACTCTTATTCGTGGTTGAATATCGTGCGTATGATTGTTATTACACTTTTTAATGTTGATACATTGCATTTCATCATGTGCATAGGGTGGGTTAATGACTGAAGAGCAGTGTAGCTTGGTGGCTCTGCCACAAATTCTGATAATGGCTATGTGCCAACACAAATATGGCTCTGTGCCATCGTGATTATGGTTTTGTGCCAAACGTATTTACCCAAGGCTGTGTGCCGATTATATTACCGTATATGATATTCTGGTGGCTCTGCCACAATTTGTATAGTGGCTATGCCATGCATAATTATGATTTCGGTGGCTTGACCATAAAAATATTATAAATGGCAGCTTGACTGCAAATTGGAGAGAATGGCGGGGTGGGTTGACTCGATCCCCACAGGAGAGATTGGTTGATCGGGGAGAGATTGGTTGGATGGGATGGGTTGCATTCATTTCATTTATTTATTACCTTGTAAATGGGCTTAGGCCCAAGATGTTTCTATAGGGTTCACGCCCAGTGGATGACGATAAGGGGATTATACACTGAGTTCTTGTAACTCACTCCTTTTTCCTTAATCCTTTCAGGTAATGCTCAGTGATGTGGATTTTGGCCATAGATGACTCGGTGGAGGCCATACTTTAGAAATGGTGTTTTTCGAACTTTAGTAAACTTCTTTTCTGATTTATTTCATTACTTTTACTATTTTGGGTTTTGAAGTTGTAATAAGACCTCTGGGATGTGTTTTATTTTACTTTACATTTAGGCGTTTAATATCTTTCTTGAATTGTTTTAAATGGGAATTTTCTAAAATCATTAATAACAGTTTTCTAAAATTGATTAACAAATGGATTTCATAATAAATAAGGACAAACAATTTAACTTGGATTTTCTTTCGAAATTATTAACGCTATTTTCAAAAGTTACATGTTTTAAGGTTCATTAAGTTTGATTTTCGATCTATCAATCAACTTCTTGAAATTTGTAGTATTTTATCAATTATTTTAAACCAACTTGTTTTCATAATTCAAATAACAACATTTTTAATAGTAGTCACAAGTTCTGTACTCGTTTTCTTCGTGTGACATGCCAGATCTGGTCATACCGCATTGGCCGGGTTTGGGGTGTTACATGTTATGTCCCACAGTATGATATGATATTTCTATATGTATTGTTCATGGTGAAGCCTTTGTTAATGTGTAAATCAAAATGGCAGATCATGATACATAAAATTCTGATTAAGTTTATGAAGTATAAAATCGTGGTACCCTCTGTGAAGTCCGTCAGGATAGCAAACACGAGGTTCTGTATGATGCCTTTATGGCATATTCTATTTTCCCTTTGTGGAGAAATCTATCATGTATGTCTGGTTAGTTGTGTATATTTGTTTTTATGGTAAATTATGGATAAATTCTATTGATTCTTAAATAATGTATGGCTATGATAAGGTATTGATATGCTCAGGGTTAAAGGTGGAGTAAGATCTGTAAAATTAATGAATAAATTTTAAAAATAATTGTGTGTCCATGTGTTAATAAAGGTATTCATCATGATGGTCTAATAATGTTGGACATGGATATATTCGTAGCAATGTGTGACTTAAGAAATGGACAATCTGGGTTTTATTGTGTTATGAAATGGTTGAATTAGAGTTATATGGAATATGTTTTGTTTGAGTTGTATAATGACTTTGTTTAAAACCATATAAAATTTTATTATTGATTATTTGAGAGTCTATGGTTCTGGAGTAAAATGGAATGGAAGTCATCTAAATGATCTATGTAGTACATTATCACTATAGTTCTGTGTAGTATTGAACCAAGATACGTTTGGAGTGTGAATTTGATGGTATCTAGTTCTGTGAAAGTATTCACTAAACATATATGTATCTACCCGTGATGAATGTTTGTGAACAACTGTTTGAGATAAGTGTACGTGTTAAGGTAGGGTTAGTTTGAGGTGGGCTCTATGGGCATGTTTTGTAGAGAAGCACATACGTGACAAAGAGATTTTTGAAATCTCTGGAAGGATATTCAGTTAGGTAGATAAGGAAGATATGGGTATGATAAGAGTATGATAGTTGGCGGGTAAGGAGCTATAACTGTAGCAGTATCTGCTCGAAATAAATGGTTTAGAAGAAATGTTGGCATATATGAGTTCCTATGAAAATAGAAAGTATCCACCAAGGTAATTCTATGATAAAGCTTACTAAGTTCTCTTGAACTTATTTATGTTGTGTTTATGTTTGAAGTTTCTATGTTAAAAGACTGCGCCTGGAAGGACAGTGCTAGGACTACACCAAGGAAGAGACATATCGGGTTATTATGCATATAATGTTGTTGGGGTGGCGTATTATAGGAGTTTACTTTAATGAATATGTAATTATCAAATGGTTGTTTTAAGAAAGATTTATTGTAATTTTGTAATATTTTATGTTTAAGTACCATATTTGTTTATTTAGATTTAGTCCTTAAACGTAATTTAAAAGAGTATGTTTTAAATAAGAGGTTATCCAACAAGGTTTCGTGAGTTTCACTAAGAGGTTATCCAAGCCTCAAATCTTGTCAAAAAAACTTTAAATTTTTCATGAAATCTTGACATTCAAATCCTTCTTAACACCATAGCATCAAGATTTCAGCAACATTACTCAAGGTTTTCAATATTTCAACACTTTTGAGGTAAAACCTGAAATTTTTATTTTGATTTTATGCAGTGTAGGTTGAAATATTACTTTTTGATGAGTTATTGGGATGATTTGAACCATATATATTGTGTTTTTTTTAGGGTATCCTATTCTAAAACTTTTCTTAACATTTTGTTTCAAAACCTTTGCACACCAAGTGTTTGTTAAATTCCTAAACAAAATTTTTGTGTCTTAGTGCATCTTTAGTGCTTAGATTTTTAGTATGGCCCCTAAGAAACATCCTAAAACTAGTGCATCATCTTCAAATTCTCCTAATGGTCCTAGATAATCTTTCAATTAGTTTTTTCATTCTGATGCGTTACGTGAATGTTTCGATGGAAATTTTTCATCAAAACGGGTATGGGAGTCTAGAAAGATAGATGTAGCTATGTTAGAAGGGTAAAATTTTCTTATCTTTCTATTTTTCAAAATTGGGGTTGGATGGATTTTCTTAAATTTTCTTCATTGAATTTTTACAATCTTGTTTGAGCTTTTTTCTCTAATGCTGAACTCAAACATGATGAGTCCGGTGATACTGTTATTACCATTACATCTTTTTTAATGAACACCCTCATTCGTCTAACATTGAAAGAGTTTGGAAATTTGATTCATTTTTCTCTCGAAGGCAACTCCGACAAAAAAAGATTGCTCAATCCCACTTTTTTCATTGAGTCCGAATTCACATCCGAACTTAGTATCCATGATCATATTCTCCATTTGGTCATCACTTGGAACTTACGTCCTATAAAGAAACTTGCCAAGATTCATAACACCGATTATTGGTGGCTCGATTCTATCTATTTCGATAGGCATCCCGACCTAGCCCTTATTATGTTCAATGACATCATTAAGGCTATCAGGAGGGAAATGAATACAAACCTCACCCTTTCCCATGGCACTTATTTGTCATATTTTTAAGAGGTTAAGCATTAGTACCTTTGAAGACACCCCTATTTCTAGCCTATTAATTATGGGGCACTTCACCATGTCGGTTATCATTTTGATGTCAACTCCGATGAATGGGTCAAGAGCAGTCATCCGATTGCAAATGAAAATGACAACGTCGAAGGCGCATTCGAAGACATTCTGGTACCCAAGCATGTTCCTCCTGTGGCTACTTCCTCTCAAGCTGCTCAACCTTCGTCTGATATTAATGTTACCATCCTCAATGCTCTACACTCTTTAAGCAATGATGTTCGAGGACTTAAAGATAAATTTAAATCTCATAAAGATGAGGTTAACTCTCGGCTGTCGACGTTAGAGATGCAAATGGCATCTCTTCTCATTCATTTTCCTTCAAAACCTCCTTTCTCTCCTCATGATGACGATTAGAGTATATTTTTAAGTGTGAATCTTCATATCATTGTTCATAAAATTTGCATTATTACCTTTGCTTATTTCCTAAGTCTATGGCTTGTTGAACCTTGATGTTTTTATTAGTCTTATAAGATACTTTGGTGTTTTTTTACATGTTATTTCACTTAGTCCTTTTTTTATTATATCATCTTGAATTAACCTTTTTTTTCTCCTTAAGCTTTATTTGATTTTTTTTTTATATAGAAAGGGGGAGAAAGTCAAGGTAAATTGATTGATATTATGTTATGCAAATTATGTGACCATTTTTCTGCAAAGTAAAAATGAATGTTAACTTTTGAATTTATGTCAATTTTTTTAAGTTTTAAATTCAAAATGACTTTTATAAAGGGGGAGCAATTTATTCAAAAACAAATTTACCATTTTTTGTTATATCAAAAGGGGAGATTGTTAAATTAAGCTTTATTTGATAATATGTTTTGATATAAAAATTAAAATGTTTTTGAATAAAAGTTAAAGTTGAAAAAATTAACAAAATGATTTCTCAAATGAAGATTAAGAGATAAAAATTTTCAATCCTTACTTTGAACTATTAGAAAAATTTTTGAACCAACTTTAAAATCAAGTTAAAATGATTTTAATCAAGTAAAAATTCTTCTAACTAGTCAAACTATTTTTCAAACAAGTCAGTATAGCTCTAGACCAAACAGTATCGATAATTTTCAAAATATCGATACCCCTCTTAAAGATAGTACCAAATTGACATTTTATTTTTCACAAATGCAACTAAGTGTCGATACGGTACCGATACCTTTCCTATGGTATCGATAAAATTTGTTTGGTATTGATATTTAAGCTCTAACGGTCACTAAATTTTGCATTTAATGCAAAAAAATATCGATACCATTTTATCTGGTATCAATACTTGCTATTGTAGGTGAATAAAATGTACTAGTTTTCACATCCCCAACAGCTCTATTCATATCACCAGCAACTACAACGGTTGGAAATCAATTAGGGGGTATAAATTCTAGCTTCCAAAGATCCTACAAGAACTAAGAGAGAATATTCAAGCTTAAAGATCAATCAAAACAACCTTTGTGCCGAATATTTCAATACTTTTCTTTCAGACACTTGTGAGCTTTATTTCCATTCTATTTGCTCAAGTGTGTTTCATTTTAATTGAGTTTAATTTGTTGACACCTTGATTTTGTAAGGATTATTTCTTTGTTTGCTTCTTTATATCTCTTTGGGAGGGTTTATGTCTTAAGTTTTGGGGTAGAAACCTTAAGGGAGTTTGTAAGGTTATTAGTGAATTTGAAAAAATCCTTAGTAGTGGAAAGCTAAGGTAGTAGAGTAGGCATTTGGGGCTGAACCACTCTAAATTCTCGTGTCAAATTTTTCTATCCTCTCTCTAGCTTTCACACTTTTTTTAAAAGCCAATTCACTCCCCTCTTGGCATTTTTGGTTTGATTATTTGAGCTAACAAATGTTTTCTTGGGGCCTTGAGGCTATCTTATGATAATTGTCGAAACCATTTTTAAAATCAGTTTAAAAAAACGGGGATCGACTTTTAAAAACGAAAATAGGAGTCGCCACCAATCCCTTTTTCTTAGGTGTGATTGGATCACCTTGTAAAACGTTTTATTTTAAAACATTTGATTTTGGGTCTACAAAAAAAAAAAAAAAAGAAAACGGGTTCGGGAGTCGGTTACGTATGAGGAAGGGTTAGCACCCTCATAGCGCCCAAAAATTGGTACCTAATTGATAAAATCATGTCCAAATGTTTGAAATTTAAAAAAAATTTTAAAATAAGATCCGTTATTAGAAGGAAAACCAAGATTTACCTATCTCAAAGAAATAAAAATACTATACCTAGTAAGTTAGTATACAGCATCTTATAATTTCGAAGCTAGGTACATCTTTATTTTAGAAAATTCTTGCCTCGAGACACAAAACATCATACCCAGTAAGTTAGGATACAACGTTTTGAATTCCCAAGAATAAGTTTTTTTATTTGAAAATTGGTAAACTTCCATTTTAAAATGAAGGGATATCTAATATTTTAAGTTCTATAAGAAAATTACAACCCAATAAGTTAGGGCATGATTTTTTTCTCAAAGCCCCCAAATATCACATATCACCTTTTAAAAATATTTTAAAAAGAATCATTAATTTAAAGGGTATTTTTATAAAAAAATGGTATGAGTAAAACATTGTAACATACATATCAATTACAATTCTAAGAATTATATTAACAATAAACAATAAAAGAATAATGTAACATGAATAAATATAGTATCATATTAAGCCATAATAAACAATTAAAATAAATACACATGCAATGTAAAATAAATAGTAGTTAATGAAACTTTCACAATTAAACAAAAGGAACGATATATTTAAACATTTAAACAAATGATTTTAAAATGATTTAATATATGTGTAAAAAAAAAAAAAAAAAAATATTTATAAAAAATATATACATAATTTAGTAATTTAGTACATATAAAAAATAATTAGTAAACAATAAATAATAATTTTAAATAAATGCATATATATATATATATATATATATATTAATTATAAAAACATGTAATAAAATATATTATATAATTTGAATAAATTTTATACAAAATAAATTTTAAATAATATATGATAAAATATAATATTATATTATAAAAATAATGTAATAATTAATATATATAAATATTAAAGTAATATATAAATTATTAAACCAAGTAAAATAATATATAATAATAATAAAATATATATAAAAATAATACATATAAATATATATATATATGAATTTCAAAATATTAATAAATTAATAAATATAGGAAAATATTTAATATGATAAATAATTAAATATAATATAAAATAATAAAATAAAATAAAAGGATAAAAATAAAATTAAAACAAAGAAAACATGGGTTGAATAGCAATTAAAATAAATAAAAAGGATTAAATTAGAACGGCCGTTAAATCTCAAGTACCAATATGGCAATTAGACCATTAATAAAAAAATGCGCGGATCCTACAGGGTTTTGGTCAACGGGATCCCTAATACTGAAGCGTCTTTTGAGCTTGTTAGGTTAAGCAAAAATGTACTGCTTTCCTTTATGTTATATAAGTAAAAAATTCGGTTTAAAAATCATTTTAAAAACAGTTTTTAAAAAAAAACTTAAAAAACGCACTCTGAAGTCCCTTCATTAGCTCCGATCGCCGAACCTCCAGGCCCTTGCCCTCACGCGCCACACACGCTGCCGCAATCGGTGGCCGGAGAGTTAAATCTCTCCCCTTCGATGGTATTTTTCTTCCCCTCTTTTTTTTTTTTGTGTTATTTAGTGTATAGTATACGCATAAATCGAAAACAAAATAAAAAAATGAATCGAAAGAAAAGAATCACCTTTGTAGAAAATCTTTGTATTTTGTATTTTTTTCTTTTTATTCTCTATATTCTCGTGTCTGTATTTCTCCGTTTGTGTACCTATTTCTCTATCTGTGTATTCTTTTTTCTTTTTTTTATTACAGATTCTTGCAAGGCTTTTTATAGCCTTCGAAATAAAGATAAAAAAGAAATAAAAATGTTGCCAAGTTTATTTTGCTGCCGTGTTTCCTTTTCTTGCAGGTGATCGAGGAGAGTGCGGCAGTGATGGGGCACTATTTGGGCGTGGATTGAGGCGTGATTGGCGATGTGACCAAGGGGCTGCTGGGGCTGGGTTGTAACATCCTAAATTTTTAGGCCTATGTGTTTAATGGGTGAATATGTGGAATGAGTTAATTTAAGTGTTAGGGGCCCAAATTTTAAGTTTTAAGGAGCCCAAATCTTCTAATTTAAGTTAGTTAAATTTGGCATTAGGGATTAGGGAAGTGGACGGCACAAGGCTATTTTTTTGGGAATTTTATTATATTTATTCTATGTGGATAATAAGCAGATAAAGGCTATTATTTAGGGATTTAGTCTTTAAGGATAATAAGCAGATAAAGACTATTTTTGAGGAGATAATAGATTAAGATAAGGGAAAAGGGATAGGAGCTATCATGTGTGGCAGTGTTGGCTGAAAATCAATCTCTACTAAAGGGAGGAATCGGTTTTCTATATAAAGAGGGGGTGTGCCAAAATTTTGGAAGCCTTTCTTTTATTTTCTTTTCTCATCATCTTCCTCTCAAAAGCCGAAAACCACCATTTTCTTTACCCTTTCTTCCTCTCTAAAATTTCCTGGTTGGCCGAATCTTTTAACCTCTATTGTTATTTTTCTTCTGATTCCTAAAAGCCGAAATCACATCTCTATTATTCTATTCTTCTCCTTAATACTCATTGGCCAAATCTCTCTTAGCCATCTCTTCAATTCTTAAATCTTCTAAAACTAAAATTCTTAGATCTCACCTCCACGAAGTTGCCGAATTTTTTTCAAAGAAAGTCTGCTTGTGCGAATCAAGAAAACAATAGGTATGTGTCGATTTTGAGTTTCCAATATTTCTTGGCTTTTCAAAGTCCCTAGCCAATGGCTATTTAGTGACTAATCAAGGGTTTTTCTTATTTTCGCATTTGGGATCGAAGAGGAGCCCAGTAGCTTATATCTTTAAGTCAAAGATCAAGAACACTCAAGTCGTGTTATTTTGGGATTTCAAGGTAAGGAGATTGGTTTATTTATAAACATATGAAATCGGGTAGAACACTAACCATGGTAGAATATAGGAGAGGCCCTATTTTCACATCTTTTCACTTTTTGAGCAAAGTTGTAGATCGGGATAACAAGGATATCAACTAAGAATATTGGATTTTGCGATATCAGGTGTGTAACTTTCCACACCATCTAGATCTGTTTGTTAAATACATGATTATAAGACTTGTATGTTCTGATAAATGCCGAAATCCCGGCATAACGTTTGAAACCCAAAGAGGGTAAATCAAATCACCAGGTTAGTGATCCCTGTCATTCTAAGTGAATGTTCTGATTAAATGATATGTGTATGTCGATTTTCTATGATTGCATGGGTTGGGTTTGATGAAAGGAGGAAGTTATATGTTGTAGCGGTTTTTACCGTGATCTGTTGTAGCGGTTCTTACCGTGATATGTTGTAGCGGTTCTTTACCGTGATCTGTTATAGTGGCTTTTGCCGTGATCTGTTGTAGTGGCTACGGCCATGATCTGATGATGAGCATCACGACTGCCATCAAGGCGTGTAGCGGTGTGGGTTGATTGTAGAAATCCCCAATGGTGTGAATGGTTGATGCAGGCGTGTAGCGGATGAAAACCTAGGATTTGGGTTGGGCTTGCATATTATTTTATTATGTACATTAATTCGATTATTTTAGTTGTATGGGGCTAAGGCCCAAATATAATGGTGCATGAGGGTTGCACACCGAGTCTCATGACTCAACCAATTAATTAACATTTCGGTAGCATTTAGTGCATCGGACCAAGCTAGAGAGGAGCGCAAGGTGGCCATGCAAAAGAACATTTGGATCCAAAAAAAGACTCTAGTTATTATTTTATATTCTTATTTAATGGATTTTAAATCTCATTGTAATAAGGCCATGGGCCACCAGTTTATATTTTGTTTTATTACGGGATTTTATTACTTTTAGTTATTTAAATTTTTATTTTTAATTGAACTAAGGCATGTATTTAAATTTGGTTTTTTAATTCATAAAGGCATATTTTGTTTAAACTATAAATTATAAATTTTTCCCGAATAAAAGGTTAAACTTTACCAAAATGTTTTTCTGAAAATGCGACATGTTTTACAAAATTTCCTTAGTGACATACCAGATCCAGTTGTAGTGTTTGGGCCGAGTTTGGGGTGTTACATGGGTGTTGTGGCGAGAGGAAGAACCTAGGGTTTGGTGTTTCTGACTTTGGTTTAGGTGCTGGGCCACTCTGATATTGGGCCATTTAGTTGGGTCAATGGGTTCGTAATTTGTTTTGGGCTAAGGGTGTAAATGGGTTTTAGGCTAGTGGGTTGGTTTATTTAATTGGACTGTAAAAATAAAACTAGACATTTTATTTTTTTATTTTTATATAGTTTGTTATAAGCCCGGGAAAAATGGGCTGTTTACAGCTGCCCCTCTTTGCTCATTGTCGTGTAACGAGAATAGAGCAAAGACAATGGAAGGCCCAATTTTGCTAGGTCTTTGTCGAGCCTCGACTTCTTGATTCTCGTTCTCTTTAAATGGCTTCCAACTCCATTGCAACTTCAATGGCATTGGAACTTCATCTTGGTTTCAATAAGTTTGATGGCTTCAATTTGTTTCACCGCAACTTCAGGAATGTAATATCCGCTATCTTTAATTTGCTCCACTAACAAACTCAGGGAAGTCAAACTAATTTCTTCAATTCACTTCGCTTCAAACTCAGGAAGACAAGATCTGTTGTCTTTTAACTTGCTCCACTGCAAACTCAGAGAGCGAAATATGATGTCTTTAATTTGCTTCTTGCAACTTCAAGAATGCCAAATCCGTTATCTTTGACTTACTCCACTGCAAACTCAAGGAGACAAGATCTGATATTTTCGATCTAGTTCCTACAACTTTAGGAATGCCAAATCTGCTATTTTAATCTTCTCCCTGCAAACACAGGGATACCAGACTAATGTCTTCAATCTGCTTCCTACAACTTCAGGAATGCCAAATCTACTATTTTAATCTACTCCCTGCAAACTCAGGGATGCCAGAATAATGTCTTCGATCTGCTTCCTGCAACTTCAGGAATGCAAAATCTGCTATTTTAATCTGCTCCCTACAAACTCAGGGATGCCAGACTAATGTCTTCGATCTACTTCCTGCAAACTCAGGAACGCCAGATCTGCTATATTCAATCTGCTTCCTGCAAACTCAGGAATGGAAAACTGATGTCTTCGATCTGCTTCCTGCAAACTCAGGAACGTCAGATCTGCTATATTCAATCTGCTTCCTGCAAACTCAAAATGCCAGACTGATGTCTTAGATCTGCTTCCTGCAACTTCAGGAACACCAGATCTACTATATTCAATCTGCTTCCTGCAAACTCAAGAATGCCAGATTGATGTCTTCGATCTACTTCCTGCAACTTCGGGAATGCCAAACCTGCTATTTTTAATCTGCTTCCTGCAAACTCAAGAATGCCAGATTGATATCTTCGATCTACCTTAAAATTGTCCTCTAAGGGACATAACCTGTAGAATGGGTATATGCTTATGCAAGATTATTAGGATGTTATGATCAGAATAAATCAAATGCTCCTAATTGAATGTGTTATGAGTGACATGAATGCAACATGTCATAAAATGATTCCTTTTAAAGGATTAGGATGCAATGATTGCAATGAATCAACTGCTCCTAATGAGATTTTCTATGATGCAAAAATGTTATGAGTATGATTCATACTTTAGGTGTTATCACTCATTTGTTCTTCCTTTTTGTTCATCAATCATGTTCTATTCAACAAGCTTGCCCCAATGTAATTTCTGAGTCAACTCCGCTTGAATCTTGAGAACACAAGGCCTGTACCATCTTACTATAATGGGAATTAAAACTTTTTCCATCTGACCTGTCGCACTTTTCAAGGTATAGGGTTTATTTCGAATTCAACCCATTCCACCATAATTTAGGGTTTCTTAGTTTGTCACCATTCCCTGGATGTATGAGTCTAAAATTTACATGAATGAAGGGTCCCCCGATAATGATCCCCTTTTACACTTGAATTGACCTTGTTTGTCATTTGTCAATATGGTATCATCAACAAAATTGTCTTATCCAATAAGAATCCGAAGAGATAATCATTTTTCAATGTTTCCAATCCCTTAGGCTTGGTGGGTTCTAAACAATAATCTTGTTTCAGATTCTCATATTATTTAGAAGCTTCCAGAGTAATATGCGAAACTCCTTTTATGAAAGTGTTATTAGTCCATTAATCATTATTTCAATATAATATTCTTGAAAAAGATCACAATAATGGACATGAAAGAAATTAATCAGGAGCATAGCTCGAAGCAAATAAGCTAATCAAAGATAACTAAGGCAATAAATAAAAATTGATTGGTGTATCTTAAAAAGAATAAAGTAAACAAAGATAACAAAGGCTATAAAAGAAAATTGATTGGGGTGTTTCTTTGAAAAGAATAAAGTAATCAAAGATAGAAAATTTAAAATGGGTAAGATGGGAAACTAGGTACCCCAGATATCGCAGTCTGAGCTTCTTTATTCCGATTTCTTAAGGATCATTTTAAACTCAATATGCGTTTAGGGGATCCGGAGTACTTTGTCGATGCCCCAAGACGTAACATATTTTCTCATTGTTAATTCAAATATAGCAAGACTACTGTATGCCCACTTTTGATCAAAATTTGATCCGCCCTTTTTGGGTTTTCAACTCAAATCCCCTTTAGTCTCAAAGCGCCCTTTGCAAGTTCTCACCTTAGTCTTTCCTCTTCCAAGTAAAATACCTCTTGGCTGAACCTGAGGTCATCGGATTGAGCAAGTCTTCACTATCCGTCTCGGTCAATATCAATGCTCCTCTAGAACAGGCACTACATAAGTCCTTTCCAGTTTGGCATATGCTTTCTTGTAAAATCGTTTTATAGAAGAAAGGTCTTTTTAAACACCAGGTTCCGTCGTGGAATTCCCTAAGTTGAACTTCTTTAACATAAGCTCGCATAACCTGGCCGTGACGAATAGCTTTTAACCTTTTCTTCAATTAGGTTTAATTAGCAAAACACTTCAATTCCATAAACCAATGGGTAAGATGTTGCCCCCAGCGAAGGTTCTGGCCGACGTTCAATAAGACAAAATGTAACGGTAACTTCTTATGCCAATCCTTACAAGTCTAAGTCACCTTTCATAGTTTTTTTTTTTTGCCAAAATTTTGTAGTGTGATATGTTGCCTGATCTTTGGACAAACTGTAGACTTTGACTTTGTACAGTTATGCATGGTCCTTTATGGCATTCTTTGCTGGTATCTGATCCTTTTCTTTATTTTTTTTAGAATTTTTTTTGAAATTTAACGACTGTCGACTTTGCAATGTTGGTATATGAAGCTACTTCCACCTTTTTAGTGAAGTAGATGATGACCATGACGACAAATTTATGTCAACTAGAAGCGTTTGGCGAGATTGGCCCCATAATATCCATGCCCCCACATATGGAAAATTTGTGAAGAAATGGAGAAGGCACATGAATCTTGTCTTCTTTAATTCAATATTTGCGGTATGATTGATGCAATCCCCTTCCATGATAGACCAACAGCACCCAATCCTCATGTTTAGCCCGCGTCTTACTAGCCCAAGCATGTCCTGATATGATCGTGTGAAAACATCTTTGAATTCTTAAAAATAACTCAATGATGTCTCGCCTTGGTTTTGTGATGAGCTGGGCTACAATCTTTACCTCTTTTCTAGGCTCATAATATCGACTGACCCTTTGTAGAGTAAGGTCTATTTTTTATCATTCTTTACAAATCAGAAAATGGGTTACAATCTCTGTCATCTTCAAAGTCCTTAGATCCCCTAAACCCATATCTTATTCAAAAAAGGAATCAGTAATAGTGTTGCTCACATCGTTGATATCTGGAGACCTAAGTATGAAGGCAAGAAATCCAAAGAATAAACGATTCTAAGGATGATTATTAGTATGGTCATGAATAAAGAATGAAAGAATATTCTAAAAAAAAAGAATTTACAGTATGAAATAGAAGAAATATGTACTCAAAAAGATGTATTTTATTGAAATAAAATTTCAGAACACAAGCCTATTTCACAAAAATGTTCTTATTGCCTCTAGGCTTAAGGCAACAAGCGTGTTTCAAATATTATTCTAGATCCACTCTAAAAATACAATGATCCTTCCCACAGTTCCATTGTTTAAAATCTTCCTAAGTATGTAAGGGCTTAGGAACTTTTATTCCTCGATTCAAACATGCCGTTAATGCTTAGATTCCCCAACATTCCCATCGAGTCCTTGATCTCCTCAATTAAACCATGCACTAGGGCCCCGAGCTCGATGCATTCTTAGATCTCTTGCCCCTATCTATCATGGAGCTCACAATGTTTACCCCATTAATAGAAAGGTTGTGTAACGAATTTTCTACACCAGAGGGATCATCAAATTTTATGACACCCAATTTGATGAGTCTTTCGATCATCTTTTTAAAAGTGACGCAATTCTTAATCGAATGTCCTGTGATTCCCCCATGATATTCATATTGACCATTTACGTCATACCATTTAGGGTACGGGGGCTGTATTGGTTTATATAAAAGGGGATATGACATGTGCGTCAAACAGAACTCGGTACAATTCCCTGTACATGACTAGAATATGTACGAACTAAGGTTTCTCTGAGTTCGGTCTTGAATTAGATTCTTGCCTTGGGGAGACTTGATGTCTGGTAATTACTATCATTGGCTGGCTTACTGTAATCGGCTCTAAATAGCCCTCCACTTTATTTTCTTTTTTCTTCAGGGCTTTTAAAGTACCTTCTCCTTTTCTTTTGTTTCTATTGGTACCACCGGTTTGGCTTGATCATCATCCAGGTTAACACTTGAACCCCTCGAAGTTCAATAGGGTCAAGTATAAGTATTGCATTGGGGTTCAATAATGATAGGTAATCCATGCAAATGCACTTCTGGTTAAGTCGGTACCCCTATTGGGGAATAAACAACGTCCTTATCATCATCAACACTTTTGTCCACTGAGCCACTTCTTTTTTCAAGTCCTCCGGCTAGTAACTGGGTTAACTGGCCTATGATATTCCTTTGAAATTCTCGCATTTCTTGTTAAATTTCAGTCAATTGCCCCTGCACCTGTATTTGTAGTTGCTCTATTCTTTCCAATCTTTGTTACATGTTTTCCAGGTTAACTGAAACATTTTATCTAATTAGGGTTCTTTTGTAAAAGTTTAATGCAAATAATGCAATGTAATGCAAATGAGGCATCCATTCTGATTCAACTTTATTTTAGAAAACTTATTAGAAAACAAAATCCTTTACATAAAACGGACTACAAATATGCTTTCGCCCTAAGTCCTAAAGTTTTGATTTTCCCAAGCAATGAAGCTAACTCTTGACTACGATCAGACTGTAGCTTATACTTTATACTCAAAATATTAGCCTGCGCTGCCAAAGTCTATAGGTGATCAACTACCTCTCGAATCGGAACTATGGCTTCCCCCATGAGATAATCTCGGCTTCTGACTTGATCGTGAGAATGGTGAAGTTCTTCCTTCCAACGCCTTCCACTTGTTTCAAGGAACTCGATTCGAAGTTCACAACTGTGCAATGCTTCTTCTAACTCTTTAATCTTACACTTCATTTCCTCGATTTTGTTCAGACTTGACTTTAACTTGATCGCGAAATTATGGCTTCGATGGTGATGAAGAGACCATCCAAGCTTAGCATTGATCTTTAGAAGAAGATTTGTAAAGTATTGATCATACACCCTAGCTGGTGCCATACACTGAGTCACTATACCAGATTCTTCCGCTTCCATGGCCCATAAAGATCAGAGTTTTTCCTATCAGGGAGTAGACAAAGAAGGAACTGTGAATCTCTAGGAAGTTTAGATTGTATATGTTCAAACATTTTTTTAACTCTGACCATAGGTGAAAAGCGTCTATTTTGGTTCATCTCATTGAATATATCAAATGGGGGATCAATACGAATTCCTTTCATTTCTCCACAACGAATGAAATCCCTTGTAATGTTGTTTGGATCATAACGAGGAGTCAAACAACCCATCTTTCAATCCTAAATGGCTCTACCAATTTCTTGTTGTTAAAACTCCAACGCCCATTCCTTGGAAAGAAATCTTCACTATTTCCCACTCTTAACCTTGGTGCTAACAGAATACGTCCATCCACTTGGGTGACCATCTTCATATGAAAGAGAAATGTTATAATGGTAGAAGTGTCCATCCCACGCTCACTTTGAAGTGATTGGTGAGTATAGTTACCTTCTGCCCTTTAGTTCCAACACCACGCCTTACCATAGGGTGTCATACAATCTTCTTCGCATCCGGTTCTGCTTTGATCGGAACAACATCATGAGGCACAAGTGGCTGAGGAGGCAGGGATTCCAGTATTTCCCCTATTCCCCTCTTGCTCTAACAAATCCATACCCTTCTTTCTCTAATTGCCTTTGCTATATGTGAACGATTGCATTGTCTTCCACTTTATCAAGGAATTCGTTCTCCATAACCAGTTTTCTAACTCTAGAAACTGACCATGAATCGATACCTCTTTAAATATGAAATGATATGCACAAAAGGATGAAACATAACAAGTTAGTGTCGCAACATATAAAACAAGCAAAGTAAATAAACATACAATTAGGTAACTAAGGTTCGACGTAGTTTTACTTAGGGTGGGCTCTTAGGGTTTACTATATGCGGTTTATTTCTAAAGTTGAGGTACCTGAACCAGTAGATTCCTCGATTCTCACCCATTATAGGCTCATATGGACCGAGTTCGGTTCAGGGGAATACATTTCCCTATGGCTATGCGGAAGTGAAAACTTCACGAAATACATAGGTACAGATGTATTCTGGAAGCAATCCACCAGCCCATACGGAGGTGAAAACCTCACGAAGGCATAGCTTCTCGCTCCCACTTAAGGGTGCGACCACGACGGTCATGTAATGCAATGCAGAGAGATATATTTAGAACCACATGCAATAAAAGGATCGTGTTTTTAAAAACCAGAATTTTAAATTCGGACAAAAGGACATGAAATTATCAATTTTACAGCTTGACTCTCTTAAGTCCCCAATGGAGTCGCCAAGCTGTCGAAACCATTTTTAAAATCAGCTTAAAAAATGGGGATCGACTTTTAAAAACGAAAATAGGAGTCGCCACCAATCCATTTTTCTTAGGTGTGATTGGACCACCTTGTAAAACGTTTTATTTTAAAACATTTGATTTTCGTCTACGAAAAAAACAAGAAAATGGGTTCGGGAGTCGATTACGTATGAGGAAGGGTTAGCACCCTCATAACGCCCAAAAATTGGTACCTAATTGATAAAATCATGTCCAAATGTTTGAAATTTAAAAAAGTTTTAAAATAAGATCCGTTATTAGAAGGAAAACCAAGATTTACCTATCTCAAAGAAATAAAAATACTATACCAATTAAGTTAGGATACAGCATCTTATAATTTCGAAGCTAGGTACATCTTTATTTTAGAAAATTCTTACCTCGAGACACAAAACATCATACCCAGTAAGTTAGGATACAACGTTTTGAATTCCCGAGAATAAGTTTTTTTTTATTTGAAAATTGGTAAACCTCCATTTTAAAATGAAGGGATATCTAATATTTTAAATTCTATGAGAAAAATCACAACCCAATAAGTTAGGGCACAATTTTTTTTCTCAAAGACCCCCAAATATCACATACCACCGTTTAAAAATATTTTAAAAAGAATCATTTATTTAAAGGATATTTTTATAAAAAATGGTATGAGTAAGACATTGTAACATACATATCAATTACAATTCTATGAATTATATTAATAATAAACAGTAAAAGAATAATATAATATGAATAAATATAGTATCATATTAAGCCATAATAAACAATTAAAATAAATACACATGCAATGTAAAATAAATAGCGATTAATGAAACTTTCACAATTAAACAAAAAGGAACGATATATTTAAACATTTAAACAAATGATTTTAAGATGATTTAATATATGTGTAAAAAAACAAAAATAAAAAATATTTATAAAAAATATATACATAATTTAGTAATTTAGTACATATAAAAATAATAATAAGTAAACAACAAATAATAATTTTAAATAAATGCATATATATACAATATATTAATTATAAAAACATGTAATAAAATATATTATATAATTTGAATAAATTTTATACAAAATAAATTTTAAATAATATATGATAAAATATAATATTATATTATAAAAATAATATAATAATTAATATATATATATATATATAAATATTAAAGTAATATATAAATTATTAAACCAAGTAAAATAATATATAATAATAAAATATATAAAAAATAATACATATAAAATATATATATGAATTTCACAATATTAGTAAATTAATAAATATAGGAAAATATTTAATATGATAAATAATTAAATATAATATAAAATAATAAAATAAAATAAAAGGATAAAATATAATTAAAACAAAGAAAATAGGGGTTGAATAGCAATTAAAATAAATAAAAAGGATTAAATTAGAACGCGTTAAATCTCAAGGACCAATATGGTAATTAGACCATTAATAAAAATGCAGATCCTACCCGAGTTTTCGGGTCAATGCGTGAATCCCCTAGCCCTGAACGACGTTGTTTTGCGCTTATTTGGTTAAGCGAAAACGGCGTCGTTTCCTTTATGTTATATAAGTAAAAAATTCGATTTAAAAATCATTTTAAAAACAGTTTTAAAAAAAAAACTTAAAAAACGCTCTAAAGTCCCTTCATTAGCTCCGATCGTCGGACCTCCAGACCCTTGCCCTCACGCGCCACACTGCTCGCTGCCGCAATCAATGGCCGGAGAGTTAAATCTTTCCTCTTCGATGGTATTTTTCTTCCTCTTTTTTTTGTGTGTTATTTTGTGTATATTATATGCATAAATCGAAAACAAAATAAAAAACGAATCGAAAGAAAAGAATCACCTTTGTTGAAAATCTTTGTATTTTTCTTTTTTCTTTTTATTCTCTATATTATCTTGTCTGCATTTCTCCATTTGTGTACTATTTCTCTATCTGTGTATTCTTTTTTCTTCTTTTTTTTTATTACAGATTCTTGCAAGGCTTTTTATAGCCTTCAAAATAAAGATAAAAAAAGAAATAAAAATGTTGCCAAGTTCGTTTTGCTACCGTGATTCCTTTTCTTGTAGGTGATCGAGGAGAGTGCGGTGGCGATGGGGCACTATTCGGGCGTGGATTGAGGCGCGATTGGCTACGTGACCAAGGGGCTGCTGGGGCTGGGTGTTGCGGCGCGAGGGAGAACCCTATGGTTCGTTGTTTCTGACTTTGGTTTAGGTGCTGGGCCACTCTGATATTGGGCTATTTAGTTGGGTCAATAGGTCTGTAATTTGTTTTGGGCTAAGGGTGTAAATGGGTTTTGGGCTAGTGGGTTGGTTTATTTAATTAGACTGTAAAAATAAACTTGGACATTTTATTTTTTTATTTTTATATAGTTTGTTATAAGCCCGGGCAAAATGGGCTATTTACAATAATCACGTTAGGTTGAATCTAAGGTAAAATGGAAACTTAGTGGCCTGTTTCCAAAGTCGCGACTTCACACCCTAAATGTCACAACACTGCCCTCCTCGTCGCGACATCCCCTGCTTGAGGTCGCGACATAAACTCTATTTTATTTTGTAAGATTTAAAAATTGGGCCTCAAGTTGGGAAGTTTGACTATTGTCTTTAATGTCTTGACACCAAGTCCTGAAAGTAGTAACACCCACATGAAATATTTTAAAAAACTTTTCAGTTTAGTCTTAGTTGACTCTAGGATAGTATTGAACTTTTGTAAGCTCGTGTATGACCCGAAAATGATTATACATCATGTTTTAAGCTTGTAATACTTATAACTAAATGATTAATGATGGAATTTGTATGTAATCGATCATAGTTGCTTCGACAACAATCGTGGCATTCCGTAGCCCAGACCTGGTGATCGGCTCAGGTATGGGGTGTTACAAGGTAAAGTTCAAAATCATCTTCCATAAATGAAGAATATTCCAGAAAGCCTAGCAAGTACTATAGATGAGGCACACCCACACTGTCCCTAAAAACATTATTTACATCTCCCATACTATTATTGCATAGTGGGCAAATTGAACTTAGGCAATGTGTTAATAGAATATGTGCCATAATGGCAAAAAATTCCACATAGGATATATGAATTAATAAATCAAAACTGCATATTAACGAGTAATATTGCAAAGGTTTTCCTTTGTGTTGTGATTTTATTATAATTAATTATTTTAGAAGTAATTGAATAAATAAAATTACCGGATGTTCATTTAATATTCTTTATACGATAGAATTAAATCGATTTTTGCATGAAAAGTAAAATGAATAAGCAAAAATTAGCTCATTGATTACCTAAGGTTTAACTAATAATAAGTTGCATTATATAGTCATATTATAATGTGAGAAGAAAACTTATATTAGTACGTAATAGTCTATAGAATCAAATTGAGCAAATGATTCATGTTATGACTACTATGTCATCTTTAAATCTAACTTGGGAGATACAATTAGAGCTGGATTAACTCACAAAAATGGAAACTCAAATATGATTGTATGGACTGACAATTATTGAAGTAGACTCATATTGAATTTATCCTAGATTCGTTTATGGATTTATTCACTTGTGGCAGTTATTGTGTGACTTACCTAAATCTTGAGTAAGTAGATGACCTTGTGTGTAACCCATGTACTTTGATATATTAAAAACTTATGCTCTCATCTTAGTATGCCGAAAGTTGGTGTATGGAGTACATGACTTATGCATGGCATGGCTTCACTCACAATAATAGAATCATAACTTAATTAAAAGAGTATGTTGAAAAATATAAAATTGACAATTTGGTCCCAAAGGGAATGCTCATTCCTCTGCTCATGATATTTGTGTGGAGACAATTTTCATATTTAGGTGTTGGCAATTTATTGAACCTTATATTTAGGCTGTGTTGATTACATAGCAAATATCTAGCCCATTATGAAAGATAATACTGCTTGAGAATATAAATATTGGTGATTGATTTGGTCCAAAATTTCCCAAAGCAATCCCTTGGATCATGGACTTCAGATTTGATTGGGATTCAGTTGGATGAGCTTCTAAAATTCCATATTTTCTTCATATGTTATTATGTATTATACTACTCTTATGGTATTGTTGTTTTAGTGAGATTGTATTAGATCTTCAATTGTAAGTAAATCTTGAAATTAAAGTCTATAGATTTGAGAGGCTTGTCTACGATATTGTACGGAGAGTTAGGCACTTAATCTATTCTTGTGAGAATAACTTTGTAAGAGTGTTATTTTGATAATAAAACCTTTTGTTGTGGTTTTACTTGCTGTGTTTACAATGGGTGTACATAGTGGTGAGAGTATTGTATCTTCAAAGTACAAGGGCGAGGGAAAACAATCACAGTGTGTGTGATTGAGAAGCTTCACATTGTAATTATTTAACAAAGTGCATATTTCTCATTTATCTAGGCCACAAATGTAGGGAAACTGAACTGTGTAATCAACTTCTTGTGCATTGTGTGTTTGTTGTTTTCTATTTAGTGCTTGGAGGAGTGCCTATCATCTCAAACACCAATTCAATAGTGCAAATTATTTCTTAGCAACAACTTTATCTTTTATCTAGTGAAGATTTGGAGTGTTGCTAAGATCTAGATATGGAAGATTCATCCATATTATGACCCCTATGCTTGAAGTTGGCAATTATCCCTATTGAAAAGCACGAATGAAGGCCTATATAAAGTCGATCGATGAGAAAGCTTGGCATGTTGTGTTAACTAGATGGAAAGCATCCAAGATGGATGATAAGAATGGTAGAGTTATAAAGCCAGAAATATAATGGAACACCAAGGAAAAGAAGTTGGAAAATGTAAATTCAAAGGCCTTATATGCAATTTTCTGTGTAGTGGATATACGTGAATTCAAAAGAATTGTCAGACGCATAGTAGCACAGAATGCTTGGGATATGTTGGAAATAGCACATGAGGGAACCTTCACAATCAACTAGTCAAAGATGCAAATGCTGACTTTGATATTCGAAGCTTGAGGAGGCAAAAGTCAGAGACAATAGATGGATTTTATGCAAAATTATGTGACTTATCAAACCAAGCTTTTGCATTAGGAAATGAGTATTCAAATGTCAAAGTTGTGAGAAAGGTGCTCAAGTCTCCCCCTAAGAGATTTTCCATCAAGGTCACTATTATAGAGGTGGCCAATAATTTTGAGCAGTTGGTCATAGATGAACTCATTGGTTATTTGCAAATATTTGAGATGAATCTGGATAAAGAAAAATGTAGAAAGGGAAAAGGTGACAAAAACATTGCTTTTTAAGTCAACGAGGAAGTGCCCACTTCTTAAAATGCAACCTTGAAGGGCTTATAGAAGCAAATAGCCTTGCTCACTTTGAATTTCAAAAAAGCTTTCAAAAAATAATTAAAGATATTCAAGAAGTTTGAAGCTGGTGCAAACATTCTCAAAAACAAATTGAAGGGAATTGTGTTCAAAGAAGCACCTAAGATGGACAAGAAAAAAATGAGTGCAAGGCTATGACTGTCAAGGGTATGGCTACATCCAATATGAGTGTGTTAACACTTTGAAGAAAAGAAGAAGAATCATTATGTAGCATAAAGTGATGAAGATTCTTTAAGTGGATTTGACTTAGAAGATGATCACCAAAAATTCTTTTTTTTTTACTACTAATATTAGCAACAAGGATTCTGATATAGAGTCAAGTGGTGGAACTAATAAAGACTTCCTCAAGACTTATAAGTTGATGTTAGGAAAATGGGCAATGGTGTGTGAGACCAACACTCAACTGTCTCAAGAAAATAAGTATTTGAAAGATGAGAATGTTGTTTGAACAAAAAAGTGGCTTTTAAAGAAGCATTACTGGAAGAACAAGTGAACAACATAGTGAAAATCAAGGAACAATTGGTTGATGCTCAAAAAATTCAACAATAATAGTAACAAGCTTGATAAGCTATATACAATAGGAAAAAGGGATCAAGGAAAAGGGGGATTGGCTTTGCAACTAAAAGAGAAGACTATTGAAGAAAATCCCATTGTGTTTGTGAAAGCTTTAAGATCAAAGGAAATTGGAGAAAGTTCCAAACCTATGGTGATTAAACCTCTCTAGAAGACGGTTCATCCTTGTAAATTCATTTTCCATTAATGTGGTTCTGCAAGCCATATTAGAACTCAATGATACAAGATGAGACATGATTTGTAGACAAATTTGGTGCCAAAATGTGGACAGTTATAGAAAAAATTTACAAATTTTCAAAATCGATCAGGTTTGTGGTACAGCAAAAAACTTCTATCAAAAAGTACTTATGCTTTGAAAATTCGGCACATTATGACAATAAGTAAGCTAGCGTGATGGATGAATTTGTATATTGTTTAGGCTTGTTTATGTCAAGCATGTTTGAAAGTGTTTTGGTGTGCATTTTATGTGTTTCAAACTTGGTTTTTATGCCTTATAGGTGTAATTTGACATAAGGTACATTTAAGTGCCAAAACAAGATAGTTACAGGGTTGATTGTTTGCTGCAGAGACCCAGGGTTCAATATCTCTACTCTAGGTATCGATAGCTAGCTTGGTAGGATGCAAATTTGTACAGTTTTAGAGCTAATACCGATACCTAAGGCCACATGTACAGATACTAGGTCATTGGCAGGGTTCCTTCACTATTTTGATGCATTTAAACCCTTCGGAACTTGTACTTAGCCCCGAACACCTCTAGGCATCTAAAGATTGTTTTAAAAATTTTTTAACTTGATTTTAGAGTTTTGAAAATGAAATTATTATTATGGATTGGTTTTACTAAAATTGTTTTTAACTTGTTACTTAGTGAGTATAATAGTGGTCTGAATTACTTCAACAACGAATGTGATGTTTTGCATACGAACCTAGTGACCGAATTGGGTGGGGTGTCACATTTTAAATGCGTATAATTGAATCAAATGAAAGTTTCATGTATATATTTGAATCGCAATCAAACTTTCATGTGTATAATTGCACCAAATCAAAATTTATGTATCAAATTTCATATTAAATCAAAAGTTGTGTATAGTTTTGAGATTTATCCCTTATTTTATTATTCATATAATAAATGAGATATTTGTGTATTTATCTTTATCACATAACAATTAGGAATATATTAATAAATTATTATTTTCATATTAATTTAATAATTTAATGAATAATGTGCTTGATAAAATATAATGAATAATAAATGATATTGTCACATGCATTTATATATATTAAAAATTCTATCACATTTATATATGTTTGGAAACTACGTATTTAGAATAAAATGTGTGTTTAAAAATAAAATATGATAAATAGTAAAACATAAAATATAAAACTAATAATAACAACACATGCAATATATGTATGAAATTTAAGTAGTTAAATATATCACATTTAAAAATATTAAATGTACTTCAATTGTTTATGATGACATTATCATTTTTCTAAAGTTAATATCAAGTTGACTTGCGATGTTAACTTAATCAACGATATTATCAATATATACAAACAATGTGAGTGAAATAATTTGTTTAAAAGCAATGAAACTTGATGTTAACTTAATCAACGATATTATCAATATATACAAATAATGTGAGTGAAATAATTTGTTTAAAAGCAATGAAATGCATAAAAATATTAAGATAAAATTTTGGTTGATGTGATAAAGAAAATATTTTATAAATGTTGGTGACATAGGTTCAAATCTCAACATTTGTAAATTTTTATATTTTTTATCTTAAGAAAGAGATAAAAGTACCCTTATAATAATATAATTTATTTAAAATATAAAAAGTTTTTCTTTTAATAATTTCTTTGATTAAATTGGTGTCGATTTGACTTACGATATAAACTTAATCACATATTTAAGCAATAGTGTAAATTATTATAAAGGGATAAATATCAAATTGTATATAAACATTGATACAATGTGTAATGTTGTACGTGAACTTTTATTTTGTGTGATTTTATACATGAAATTTTGACTTGATTTGATTTTTACAAATTACTAATAACAATATTGAATTAGCACAATTTTACATTGATATATATTGCATACATGAACAATTATATTAATCCATTATGAAAATTAATTTATGTAATCATTTATTTAAATGTGTACAATTGAATCAAAATCAAAGTATTATGTATACATATGAACCACAATTCAAGTTTCATGTATATAATTGTACCAAATCTAAGTTCATATATCGATTACATATTTGATCAAAGTTCATTATAAATTTGATATTTACCCTATTATAAATTATAGATTTTGTGGGGAATGCAAATAAAAATAAAAAATGTAAATTATCTAGTTGGTCATCCAATTTTTAGGGTGCTTTCATTTTAGTCACCTAATCGTTAAATCTCTAATGCCAGTTAATTGTACACACCACATCATATTTATACTTTCATTTTGGTCATCCAACTTCTAAGTTGCTTTCATTTTGGTCACCAAAAAATATAATTTTTTAAGAATTGATTGGGTAAAAAAATTTAAGTATTAAAGTGAAAAAGCAATAGAAACTAAAATAATGCTTTGAACCCCATGTGATAGCCTAATGGTCAGGGTGTTCACCGTCCCAGGTATGGTTTAAGTTCAAGTCGCGGTAGTCATGTTTGTTGTTTTGAGCTTTGCCATGTTCTTGTAATTAAAATAATAATAATAATAATAATAATAATAATAATAATAATAATAATTTAAAAATAGTCAAATTATACTTGTTTAACCTTGCCAAAAGTTTTAATTTTTTTATATTGAAACTTTAAATTTCAAAACATCAAAATCAATTAAATAAGTTATTGAAAATATTTTATCTCTTGATAATGTCAACAATTTGTTATTATAATATTAAAATAATTAATTTCATTTCATTTAAAATTTAAAATTTAAAATTTATATTTTATGTTTCCAAATTAAAAAAACTCAAATGAATCATCTTTTATAATTTTCCATGAAACCCAAATTTCTTTTAATTATATGATCTTGAGTATTTCATACTAAGTTAAAAGTAAAAAAATCATTATCATTAATTAAATTAATTAATTTTATCTTCCTTGTCAAACAAAATCGAATTTTTTATCACTTTTTACTCAAACGAAGAATAAACATTTAATTTAATTAATTGTTATGATTTTTCTTGCTTTTAGTTGAGTATGGAAGATTCAAGATTATATAATAAAAGAAAATTAAGTTTTGCGACAATTATTAAACATGAGTTATCGATTTGATTTCATTAAGAATAATTTGGAAATATAAAATAATATTTTAAAATTTAGAAAAGATTAATTTAATTAATTTTAATATTACAGTAACAAATTGGTTGATATTATCAAGGATAAAAAATTTTAACAATTTATTTAATTGATTTTCATGTTTTGAAACTTAAAATTTCAATATTGAAAAAATAAATATAAAATTATCGAAAATGTACTAAATAAGTACAATTTGATAATTTTTAATGTATTATTTTAGTTTCTACTACTTTTCATTTTAATCTTTAATTTTTATCCCAATCAATACAATAAAAATAATATATTTTAGGTGACCAAAATGAAAACGACTTAAAAGTTCGGTGATCAAAATGAAAATGTAAACATAATGAAACGTATACAGTTAAATACTATTAGAGATTTAAAGATTAAACAACTAAAATAAAATTATTTTAAAAATTAAGTGACGAAATTACAAAAATTTTATTCTCAGTGAACAAAATAAAAGTGAACTAAAAATTTGGTAACTCTCTAATTAGTTTACCCTAAGAAAAAAGAAAACCCGTGTCCCAACTCCAAAGCCGATAACAATTGGAGGACGGCCTGTTTCCGTAAAAAAGGAGTTTCTTGAGAGAAAGGAAAACGAAACACAGCTCCATTAAAATTATTATATAGCATCAGATCATCTTTATCGTTCCCCTTTTTCAATCTACCGATCTATACCCTTAAATCAGAATGAATGTAAGTTATTCCATTACCCTCTTTTGTTTTCTTAATCTAACATTTCCTACTTCAAAACAACCGCAGGTTTTACCTTTTTCTCCTATTCTTTTTAAATTTTTTTTTCTAATGCAGTTCATGGCTTCAAAGCAACCCGAAAATAGCTTGCTCGGCCCTGAATCTGACTCTCAAAGGACTCTGTATGTTACTTGTCTTATTTCAATTGAACTAGGGTTTTCTTTGGATGTTGGGTATTTGAAAATCCCCCCTTTTTACTTTTTTTTTATTTAAATTTTTTAATTTTAATTTGATAGGTACCCCTATGTGACTGGAACATCTGTTGTGGCCTTAAAGTATAAAGATGGGATTTTGATGGCTGCTGATATGGGAGGTCAGCTCATACAGTTTCTTAAGCATTTTGTTTTTCTTCTGATTTTTTATTCGTCTGAGTTGGTTTTGTTATTTAAAGTACATAATGCTCTTGGAAAAGCATGCAAGTGGAAAAATTAAAATGAAGTTTTGTGCCCTTTTGGGGTGTTTTAGGATTTAAAAGATGAATTCAATTAGCTTGAAGCAGCCTTGATCCGAATTCATTTTCTTTTTAATGCTTTTGGATCGTAGTTATAAATGTGAATTATGGAATGATCCTTTATCGACCCTTTGATTCTGTATGTAATGATGTTTTAAAATATATGATTCAATTGGAGGATTTAAGCATTGCTAAGTAGCTTAAGAATTGTCAGTTTAAGGTAATACTTTGTTGTAGCTTCTGACAGAACTTTTTTATAGAAAATCTGGACATAGCATATATTATTTAACATAGCATTTGATACAATGCTTGTTTGATGGTATGCTCGAAATGATCAGTACTTGATATAGATTCCATATTGTAGGCTAGAACATGGAGTGTGCATATGTTTGTTTAATTGTAGCCTCTTTTGTATAATTAGGCCTTCGTTATTAAATTTCTTGTCTGCTGTCTACTCTATTTTGCAAAGTGAGTAACATAATTCTCCTTATGGAGGTAAAAGAGATCCTGTTGAGGCATTTTGTGTGGTTGCGAGTTATCATAGAGGGAAATGGAGTTGGGAGTTATTTAAAGCTCTCTGTACTTCTCTGTCTCATGGTATTTCACAATAAAGTCCTAAATTAGAAGACTTCTTCAATCTGTTTTTCCCATAAAACAAGTTTGTATTTACTAGGAAAGTACATTTTGCTTATTGTTCATTTGCTATGCATGCTTTGTAGCCTTTGGTTTTCATTCTCCTTCCTCTTCCCTCTTCTTTTCTTGTTCTGTGCTGGAAGTCTGCTGTTTCAAGCGCCCTGGTGTTGCTCCAAAGCTAAAATGCGCTATTTGATATTCATTGCCTAAGTCAGTGGTCCCTACTATCACTACACCAATGAATGCACTTGTTTTATGCCTAAATCCTGTTAATTGACAGGATCTTATGGGTCTACACTGCGGTACAAGAGTGTGGAGCGAATGAAGCCTATTGGCAAGCATTCTCTTCTGGGTGCAAGTGGAGAAATCAGTGATTTCCAAGAGATTTTGCATTATCTTGATGAGCTTATGTAAGGATTGACTGTCACTAAGGCTTTGCTTGGTAGAGTGGAAAGAAAATTGAAAAGATGGAAAATTTAAGGGTTAGAAAAGTGGAAAGAAAATATAATTTATCTTTCCATATGTGTGCTTGGTAGGAAAGATGGAAAAATTTAAAAAAAAAGAGCAATTTTCTTTTCATTTATTGCTTTGTAGAGTTGAAAAATGAGAGGAAAGAAAATGAAACTTTTTAAAAAATACATAATTCTACATTTGTCATTTTCTCTCCTCAATTTGGATTGATTGGTTTTTATGCATTATGATGGAAAATAGTTCTCTCACCTCTTTTTTCCTCTCATTTTTCTTCCCTACCAAAGCCCACTAAAATTTTTTTCCCCACTTTTCCACTCCCTCCTATCCCTCTATTTTTTTCACTCAACCAAGCACTCCCTAAGATTATAAGTACTTTTGTTTTGATTATTCATTCATGAGTTATCTTATTCCTTTTTCTTTCCCTGAATTTTCATTTGGATTTTGTTGGTAACATTCTGACCGAAAATTGTTTCTTTTTTATGTTTGATTATTGTAGCTTGTATGACAATATGTGGGATGATGGCAACTCTTTGGGGCCTAAAGAGGTGCACAATTACTTGACTCGAGTCATGTATAATAGGCGTAACAAGTTCAACCCATTGTGGAACTCCCTTGTACTTGGTGGGGTTAAAAGTGGACAAAAGTATCTTGGAACGGTAGGTTCAAAGTTTTATTGTTCTATTGTTCAAAATGAGCTATTTGTGGCTTATTGTAACTGACCATTCTTATAACTATGACTTATCAGGTCAGTATGATTGGTGTAAACTTTGAGGACAATCATGTTGCAACTGGGTTTGGAAATCACCTTGCTCGGCCAATTCTTCGTCAAGAATGGCATGAGAACTTGAGCTTTGAAGATGGTGTTAGACTATTGGAGAAATGCATGCGTGTTCTCCTTTATCGTGATAGATCAGCTGTTAACAAGCTTCAGGTTCGGTCTTTTCTCTTTTTAACATTTTGACTGCTTTCCTTAAATTTTTTTTTCAATCCATGCCATTTGACAGCAACTTCTAGAACAGTACAAATGTGCATGGTGTCCTAGGCTTTTGCAAGTAGTTAATGATCTCAATGGATGTTACTATTCTTATAGACTAACTGGCATTAGTTACATCCTGTGGACAACTGTTGTATGGTTGCCTGTTAAGATGGCTCTTAATCAAGTCTATTTGATGGCCGGGTAAATTTTTATCAATATTTTTGTTTCATGTACTTGTAATCTGTTGAATGCAGATAGCTAAAATTACTGAAGATGGTGTGACAATTTCCCAGCCATATTCATTGAAGACGTACTGGGAATTCTCTGCTTTTGAGAACCCTGCACAGGGTGCTATAGGATCATGGTAGCTGTAGCAAACTTTTCATCCCTTCTGGAATCTTCTATGCAATCATATGAAAAGAACATTAAACATAGATGGAAGACAACTTGTTTCATGTTTTATGTCTGGTTGAAACTTATTGAGTTTGAGGCTGATTGTCATTTGATTTAATGCGACAGCGTATGCTTTACTTTTAACTATTTTTAGGCTCCGAGTGATGTTGTCCATTCTTGATGTTAGATTGACCATTCTCTTCCGGACTCTGCAATTTTTTTTCCAAAAAAATTATAATACAAATAAATACTAGTATGAGATGAATATACACATTTGTTATCTGTGTTACATATTCTTATTAACCCCAATAAGAGAATGATCGTAATGAACTATATAGGGTAATAAGGTGAAGTTTTCGTGAACTAAAATTTGAACCGATCATGGTCCAGTGTTAGCAATATAAGAGATCAAAAATAGCTGCTCATTCTCTGACAATAAAATCATAGAACCACCACGTGGAGCCAACTAGGTGAAAGTACCTGGCATCATAGGGATTGAGTTAGTTTAGTCCCTCAGAAGCAATTTAGTTAACCTTTATTATTTAAAAAATTAATATTTATTATTTAATAAAATTAATATTTTGGACTTTTATGATTATGCGCAGGAATTTGACCATTGAACTATGTTTTTTTTTAAATTTTATTTTAAATAAACTCAATTATCATGTAACATATTTTGGAATCAGGTGACGTTAATTTAAGTACTATTCTAGAAAAAGAGTGAATATCGAAGTAGAAAAACAAGTATAATTCAAGGGTCAATTTGTGCATTAAATTTTATGCAAATGTAATCTTTTGTTTAGTTGTTAGAGAATATTTGGCACGATTTATCTTATTTGATTTTTTGAAATAGGTACTTTCACCGAACAAACCAAATACCTCAGGCATCTTGAAAGAAAACAGATATATGGCAGTGTTGAAGACTGCCATATATCATATCTCCTTTGCACTAAATAAAGGATCTGTAGATACTTGAAGAAGTGAGGGAATATAATCCATATAAAGCTAAACCAATTGAATAGATAACATAAACAAATATACAATGGAAACTTTATGTACTTGCAATCTAACTAAAACTGTGGATCAAAAGAGAAAAGGCTTCTTTGTTCCTCGGTAGGATTCAACAACCATCGGCAGAATATCCATGAAGCTCCTACTACTGATAACAACGACAGCAATGCCAGAAATCCAAAATGGGAAATATCATTTGCAATTATTGCAATTCCCAACATTAGAGACTCCGCTAAACTAGCAACAGAAATCTCTGTTGTCCCAATAAGATTTGCTTTGGATGATGGGATTCCTGTTTGCAGTATCTGGGCCCCAACAATATCATATGACATATGTCCCAACCTTGATAATACCTGCAGATAGATGGTGAGGATGATTCAGGTATCTTGCTTATGTTAAAGACTGATCATTCATATGTTGCATGATGATTTCATAATTGCTATAGTGATTGCCTAACATGATGCCAAAATTCCCAGCCTTTTGTTAGACACACCAAATTGGAAAGTGATGGTTGCAGTAAGTTCCGATATTGCCAAAATAAAAGTTACATAGACCTTTAAGGGATCTATTAGTACTTTCTGGTGGCATTAGCAGATAACTAATATATCTGTCACTGAATCTAAATTTCTATTAGATCTCCCACCATGACATGCTAAACACCAGACTGTCATTCCTTCGTAGGTTCCTAGTTCACCAAGGCAGTTTGGGTTATATACTAAATGGTCTAGTCCATGAAGAAACCTGGAAGTTGAAGTTCTTACAATCAAACATAAGAAGAAAAGAAGGGGGCTCCTCTGGGCAAGTGGTCCACTCTGATAAATGGCAACAGCAATGGTGAGAAGCGAAGCCTGAAAAATTAATCCAACTGCTCCGGCCTGTTTGGAGGGAAAAATGGCCATTAGAACCAGGGCCCATTATAGAACATTCCAGTGATAAAACGAAAGACAAGAACCAACCTTTAAAATTCCAAATCTCCTAACCAAAGTTGCAGATATGAAGGTTGCTGCAACACCCATGAAAGCACATAATCCACTAAACCCCCCAATGATAGATGGATTTAAACCTGTTAAACAAATCCACATAGCATTTGGAGTCAAGGAATTTCTGCTATAATACAAGGCTATTTTCTTCAGCTTAAGTATAAAATCTATTCAAGTAATCAAAAGTAATCCAACAAATGAAGAAAAAGCCAGACTGTAGTTTACAACCAACTATTAGATATGGAATGAGATTTCAGGCATATCACTGCATGCAGTGCTTTAAGAGGTCAAGTTTAGGCAAAAACTCCATTAGCATGTTCTCAGAATGACGGCTGTTGTAAGCCCTCTTCTCTGTAATATATATTGCTTTTGTTATCTTTCCAGTCCTCAAACCTGGGTCCAAACTATAAACAATCGGGAATTCTAAATAGATAGTATTAGATAGAAAGATACCACGTTGAGTTAAAAATGCTGTCATTAAACTTCCAGGAGTGAGAACAACATTGAAGTAGAGGAGTACATATGCTAGGCTTGCAGGAAGGACTGGCTGCTGTATGTACTCTCTCCATCCAAGCTTGATGGCTTTCAAACCAGTATCAACTGGTCATCCACAAAACACAATTACTTAATATAGCAAGCATAAATCAACCTTTAGAAAAGATTCAATCACTAAATATAGCAAGAAGAAAGCTAGGATTTGAATAGTAATCAGATGAACAAGTTTTACCAAGGTTATCAGCAGCTAGAAGAGGCCCCTCAGCAGACGTTCTGCAACAGGATTGTGAACATTTAGCACGGTCAAGGATTCCAGCAGAGAGTTTGTTTGTTAACCATGTCAGAGCAATCTGAGGAATGGTGTTAGAATTTAGAAGAGAGATTAGATCCTTTCTCCAATTAAAATGGATAATTAGAACAAGCATATAAGCGATTACCATAACAGGTAATGACGACATCATCAAACCAGCAGCAAACTTTAAGCATGTTACTGGATCATATCTAGAGAGAAGAATTCCAAATAATGAAGTCCCAGCTACCTGCAATCATAGATGATAATCAATCTGTCGTTAAGAAATTGCAACAATGATATTTACAGTGAAAAACATTTCATAACTTGATTGCTAAAATAACTGCAAACTTATAAATTTCTTTCATTTATTTAAGATCCATGCTCTATGGATTACAAGCAAACAAAGAATTATTTGGCTTGGACCCAAAAGCTAACTCCATAGACCAAAGTTTCCAAAATATAAAAGATATTAAGATTATCGGGGTACAAACACCTTTCCGGTCCCTTTCAATTTCAATATTGAGCAAATTGGTCCCTCTCAAAAAAATTGGAGCAATTTAATCTTTGTCAAATTCAAAAGTGAGCAACTGAGGACAATTAATCACGGTGTTAATGTTTGCTGTCAATTGTACATAATTTGATTGGTTTAATAATAAATTTAGCCCTTGATGTGTATATATCCTGTGTAAATGTTGACAACATGTGTAAATGTTGTGAGCTAAATTTGTTAAATCAAGGCCAAATTGACCAAATATATAAATGTTGCAGGCCAAACTTGTTAAATCAAGAACAAATTGACAGAATGTGTAAACTATAAAAGCTCAATTTGTTATTATACCAATGAAAAAATATGTACAATTGATGAAAAACATTAACATTGTGACTAATTCTCCTTAATTGCTCACTTTCGAAATTGACAGGGATTAAATTGCTCTAATTTTTTTGAGAGGGATCAATTTACTCGATATCGAAATTGAGAGGGATCAGACAGGTCTTTTTACTGATTACCAAATACCTCACAAAGCAGGTCAATTCGATTGAGAACAGCATTTGCTTGTGCCAGTGCGATTGGTCTATTTGTTCCAGCCAACTGCAAACACAAGAACTATAGTTTAATTCGCAGTCCACTTTCCTAGAGATGGATGACCAATGTTCCCTGTGAAGAAAACAATCAAAATGCATAGAATGAGGTACTACCAGCACAACCCAGTCACGCTCCATAGCAACCCCCAGTGCCACTCCAGATAGCCTCTCAATAGCCCCTGCTATCACTAGCACAGCAAACCGAGGATGTAGAAGACTAGACGAGGCAGAAGCAGAAGAAAATGAATGAGCATGAATTATCATTGCCACTGACAATAACTGAGCAGAGGCCTGGAAGATGCCAATAAATTTAGAAAACAAATTAGGACAGTGTTAATTTTACATTAATCCTGAAAAAAGTTATTGTCATTTGTAGTACCTGAACAGCATTCAAAAAGATATATGAAGGTACTCTAGGAGAATGATCCATAAGTTTACCAACCAAAGGGCCTCCAATGATAATAACAAGCTATTAACATAAATTCTGTTAGAAAGTATTCCATTATCTCTTGTTCTACGTAGTGAATTTATGTTGTTGGACTAATCTATACCTTAGTGAAGAATCCCATGACAGCCACTGGTAGAAGGCTTGGATGAAGCAATGCAATAGCCGAAGGCCAAGCAAAATTCCAAAGCTGTTCCACTAAATTCCCAGCCAAGCAACTTGCATAAAATGCTGAAATATGAATACTACAATTTAGTAAAATGATAGAACAAGATACAAAAGTACAAGACATTGTTGCAAGTTTCCAGAACTTGATAACATACAAAATAAGAAAGCTAATTTAAAGAGGTTTATGCTCTATTGACAACTTGATAGAAACCTAATCCCTAAAGCACAAAGAGAGCAGAGGACTACAATACCTAACCTTCTGAACACATTGTACACTTACTGCTTAGAGACACAGAATAGGATCAGTTTATGTCTATCAAGAGTATTATCTATTTACTGTGCTTTGATAAGATGAAAATAGAATGTCCTACCATATAATCCCTCTGGGTGCGCCGGAGTTGCAGCAAGAGCTTCCTGCTCCTCCTCTGATAATACCTAGGCAAGAAAAAGAAAAAAATGATAGGAAAATGTTGTTGGATATTACACTCGAGTCGTAAATAAACTGATATACAAAAAGGAACATACTGGGAGTGTTGTTAAGAGACTATCTACATAAGTATCCCCAGTTAGTATATTCAAAGATTCAGTCTCAAGAACATCAGATTTAAGCTGAAGTATTGGTGTTGTACAACAACAATCACTATCTGTTGCTGATAAATCCTCATCCTCGGTAGCCACTTGGTTGAAATGCACATCAGTATTTGTTATTGAACATCTCAATTTAAAGCTGTCAAAACTACGACTAAACAGAAAAACAAACCAAATATACAAAATTGTTAGCTGCCTCATTCAAATATCTCAAATTTAATAAAAATAGCTTTCTCAGGACAAATTGCAGACTAATTCGACTTTGAATCACCAGTCCTTCATGCAATAAGACATTACATCAAAAAAGAAAAAGAGAGAGAGAGAACATTTTGCCACATTTAAATTAAGAGAACAAATTAAAGAGTTACCTATGAGTATTAGTAGGAGGGGGGTTGAGACTCAACCATCGGCTAGAAGAGAAGCGATGGCGAATTCCAGAAGCAGCTTGTCTCGATATAAAGGCTTCTCCCCTAGAAACAGAGAAGCTAAACAAATTGAAAGAGAGCTGAGAATTTGTAACCGCGACCATTGCCATGCTAGCTTCAGCTGTTGCTTATTTAACTTGTTATTGCTCCAGAAATTGAAGCACCAATACCCACTTTTGAGTTTTTCTAAACTCATGCAGCTGTGAAGAAACCAAATTGAATAGCAATAAGGAGCAAAATTTACCGCGCTTGGGGTTTAGTTAGACAGCAAATGCTCTCTGGTTTAGGTTCAAATGAGTCCAAAGAATCAAAAGTTGGAACCTTTTTCTAACTGCTGAAATGAACTGGTTTGGTTTTTGAGATACAAAAAAGGCTATCTGGGTTTGGCGCCACAAGGAAATCAAAAGCAGCTTTTGAGTTTCTAGATAACAAAAACAATCTGGTAACTGTATACAGCCTTCAATTTAAAGGGGCAGAAAGAAAGAAGGGTTTGGGAAAGCTGAAACGATGAAGAAAGAGGAGGGTTATCCGTGGTATGATTTGTTGCGTAAGAGTCCGGCGGTGAGCGGAAAGATTTTGTGGCCACTAGATTTGAAGGGTGGGGCACCCTTATGAAAGTGGGTCCATTAAAGCCAAGTTACTAATTTTCCTTTCCTCAACAATCAGTGTAAAAACGGCTAGCGAAGTTGCCATTTGATGTACGAAACTTTTGAAATTCATTTACAAGTATGACATTCTGGTAGTTTCCATGATAATAACACAAAAAAGAAATTTGAAATTTTTTTGGAATAAATACCCAAAAAAATCCTTGTAATAATCCGAGGGATGATCATGTACCATTGTTTGAATTGAAAAAAAAAAAAATCTGAGTGTTAATTGGATTAACATTAATATTATTATTAGTGAAAGAAAACGTAAGTTTAACTATATTAAAGTAGGTTATTATTTTATTTTAAATATTATATTAAAAAGCGTATATGTTAAATAACTTATAATGATATTAATATTAAATAATAATAAAAATAATAAAATATTCAAAAACTTCAAAACATTTTAAAAAATAAATTAATAATTAATTTTAAATTTTAGGGGTGTTCAAACGGTTAATCAAATCGAACTAGTATTAACTGAATTAATTTAACTTTTTAATCCTTTAACCGTTAATCGAACTAAAATTTTTTCAACAAAAATTAACTGAATCAAAATATTTCGGTTAATTCATTACATTAACCAATTAATGTAAATTAATTTTTTGTTAAAATAAGTATAAAACATATAAAAAATAATCAAATTGATAATATTCATTTGACCGAATTAGTAATAGCCTAATACATATAATTTATAATATTATTTATAAAGTTTGGTTAATTCGATTAATTACCCGATTTCAAACCGAATTAATCGTTAACCGAAATTCCAAAAAACCTTTAACCAACCTTCGACCGAACTAGATTGGTTAACCGACTGATTAACCAAATTAGATCAATTCAGTCAGTTAATTCGTTTTTAACCGAAGCTTGAACACCCTTACCAAACTTTTGAGGAAAAAAATCTAAAAAAGTTGTTTAATGGTTTATTTTGAAACCATGATTTGGGTAAAAAAAAATTATATTTCGATTTAATATTTAAACTTTTTTATTTGGATAATAAATAAAAAAGTTGGATTTGAATTGAATAAATCAAGTCTAATTTCGTAAAAATTAAATTTTGTATTTTAAAATCCATTTTAAAACTTAAAACTTTCAACACCATAGATTCATTAAAAGATTGAAACTTTTTTGTTCTCTCTTCTTTCACACTTCCTTTTAAGCCCAAACAATAAATAAATAATTTTACTTATAATATATCATCAACGAAGTTCAAGGTTTTTAGAATTGGATCAACAAGCAAATCAGTTAGACCATTTGTTCCTGATTTGACCGATATAATCGATTCAATTGATAAATTATTCAAAAATTAAAATAGATAAAATCGGTTCAATTAGTTTGATTGTCGATTTATTTGGTTCATGAGTCAATCAATCTGATCCCTTATTTTAGACTTGTACTCCAACCGATTTTCGATCTAATTGGTTTAATCGGTTAATCCGGTTCTAAAAACAGCGGCGAAGCTTCATGCATTTAATTTAATACAATATAAATATTCAAAAATTTCATTTATACCATAATTTTCACAATTTTAATTTTAAACCTTTGAATTTTAATTTACACCTTAGTCTTCTTATACCCAATGCAATTGGTCTGACTAGTTGTTCTTGTCTGGTTTTTAAAATCGAATTGGTGATCGAACTAATTAGATCACTGGTTTTCTAGTTCAACTAATTCGATGGATTTAACTGGTACGATCATTCGACTGGTCTGTACGATTCTATTAAATAAATCATTAAAAAATCATAAAAATATAAAATTAAAAATTAAAGAGAAAAGTTCAATCACCCAATCAATCAGTCCATATCAATTCCCAAGTCAACTGGTCTAATGCCTTTTTCCAGATTGATATCGGCTGATCGTTCCAGTCCGATTCAAATAACAATGTTCAAAATCCTTCTAAATAATTAAATTAAAAAAAAAATACATTTTTAAAGCTTAAAATTAGTTAAAATCCAAATCTATATTTGAATTATTCAAACAATGAATTTAGATTAATTCAAAATTTTGAATTTCAAATATTTTAATTTCCAAACAAATGATTTGGAAATAATGAATTCATAAATCGTAAATTTCAAAGCTAAAATTTTAAATTTCAATTTGAAATTTTAGTTCCCAAACTGTTAGCTCAAAAAATCAAACTGAAATTGCCAAGAGGGGGTGAATTGGCTATTAAAAACTTTGCGAAAGCTAGAGAGAAAGGATAGAAAATTGAACACAAGAATTTAGAATAGTTCGGCTCCAATTGCTTACTCCACTACCTTAGATTTCCGCTGTAATAAGGCCATTTTGCATGGGCCCATATTAGAAAAACAAAAAATAAATAAATGTAGTTTTTTTAATAGTCCAATACAAACCCAAAAAAGAAAAAACAATTAAACAGCCTAAACTACCCATTACTCGTGGCCCAACTAAACTCACTAACCCAGACTAATGCAGCCCAAGAGGGCCCAAATACTAAACCGAAATCAGCAGTGGCCTAGGATTTTTGAAACCCTAGCGCGCCAAATTTCACCGTCAAATTGACTCAAAGAACCTTTTCAGCTGCCAGCAGTACCCAGCAGACTACCAGCCTCTCATCGCACCGCAATCCATGCCCCCTCGCCACCGAGATTCTTTCCGTTGACCTGCAAAGAAGGAAAGAACAAAAAAGAAGAAACATAATATTGTATGTCCTTTTTTTATATATTTTAAGGGCTATAAAACCTCGAAAAAACTTATAAATCGAGGGGGATAGACACAAATACACAGAGAATACCAATATACGAGAGACATAATTACACAGTTCATAAAGCATCAAAGGTTTTTGCTTCCTTTTTTTTCTCATTTTTCGAATACTATTTTTTTATTTTTTTTTTTTACTCATATATAATATGTATTTATTAAAATACAAAAAACATTAGGACATGATTTTATCGATTAGGTATCCATTTTTGGGCGTTATGAGGGTGCTAACCCTTCCTCATACATAACCGACTCCAGAACCCATTTTTCTTGTTTTTCGTGGACCAAAGTCAGTATTTTGAAATAAAAAGATTTTCAAGGTGATCCAATCACACCTAAATAAAAAAGGGATTGGTGGCGACTCCCATTTTCGTTTTTAAAAGTAGATCCTTATTTTCCAAACCTTTTAAAATGGTTTCGACATCCACAACTAAGTATTTTCCCAAATTTACTAATTTGATAACCTTTGAGGACAAATTTTAACCTTACAAACTCCTTTAAGGTTTCTACCCAAACCTTAAGATACAAACCCTCTCAAAGAGATACAAAGAAGCAGACAAAGAAATAATCCTTACAAGATCGAAGTGTTTGCAATTTAAGCTCAACTACAATGAAAAACACTTGAGCAAATAGAATGAAGTAAAGCTCACAAGTGTATGAAAGAAAAGTATGGAAATATTTGGCACAAAGGTTATTTGATTGATCTTTTTGCTTGAATATGCTTTCTTGTTGTTGTAGGATCTTTGGAAGATAATATATACACCCTTTAATCCCGTAAAAGAATCAAAGTGAGCATTTGATTCAAATACTGAGAAGGATTATTATGTCGACTACAATTCCAATTGGGGAGATGGCTAGCGAAGCAATTGACTCCACGAGTAAAGATATAGATGTATTCATTCGTAGAATGATACATTAGACGTGACCTAAGATGAATTAATTCTGGATTCGTTTGTGAATTAATTCACTTGTGACTTTCATGGTGTGATATGCAACTCATGTGCATTGATAGTGGAGGCTTATGCTCTAAAGATGATCGAGCCCATAGCCGGTATGTTGGGTACATGACTTGTGTATGGCATGACTTTACTAGCAACAGTGGAATTCATAGCTCAATTAAAGAGTTAATGATATCCTTTCATTGGCATTGTGTGGATTGATAAATATGGAACATGGCCACGGGTTGCTCGTTCTCGAACGAGTAATTTATCACAGTCCTTTGTTAACAGTGATAATATTAATCATTAAGAAGACATAATGATGAAAATAAGATAAAATAAGATTGTATTGAGTGAACGAATTTAACTTAAAGGAATCAATGATATCATATGAGGGTAACACACACATAAAGAGGTCATTAGACAAAGCAGTTGGGTGAATTGCTTTCGTAAATAGTATACAATAAGGAATTTTCAATCATGGTACTTCTTGTGGACTAACTTGATTAAGTAATTGTGAATTATCGAAATGATGCTTCTGGACATAATTACAATTACTAGAGCCAAATTGTATATGTTCGATTGGTCTCTCCGCTAGCTCAACAAAAGTTCGATCGGACTGCATTTAAATCAGAAGAAAATTCTACAACTTTAGAAATAATTTAATTGAGTCGATTTATTCGATGTGGAATTAAATTAGGTGGTCGTGATAATTGTTCAACTAGAGAATTTGATTAAAGTATTTTTTTGAAAAATTAATTTGGAAAAATCTAAGTGTTTTTTGGAAAAAATAATTTTGATCAAGTAAAATTAAATTAATCAAAGTAGTCAAAATTAATATGACATTTTTGGAAATTAATTTTCAAGTAAAAAAATTGGCCTAATGGGTAACTGAACTTGAAAATTGGACTTGAGATCGTAAATTCTTCCCGAGAGCCCAAAAACGATATCAAGATCCAAAAACTGGTCGAACCAGGCCCAATATGTGAAACTGGGGTGACGGTCCAACCGGTGGCTTGACCGGACTAGTTAGGTTGTCACTAACTGTAACACCCCAAACCCGGCCCATGAGTCCTGACCGGATCTGGTATGTCACGGTGTAAAGTAATTTGAATCAATTTGAGTGTCTGATGAAAACTTGATAAAATTTGGCTAAGGTATGAAAACGGTGTTTGAAAACTCAGTTGGGCTTTTATAAACATAGTTGAGTTGATAAACCCTTTTGAACACATTTGATCATGTACATTTTAAAATCATCAAAGTTGTAGTTGACTTGGTTTATTTTTGTTACCCGATGGTAACATCTTTTAAAAACCCGTAAAAGTTTATTAAGGTTGAAAAGTTACTTTTAACCGGTTCACTTAACATTTTAAAATTTCGTTTGTAACATAACATAAGTAAAATAAAACAGTAAAATAAACATCCAAAATAATAATAGCGGCCTTATTACAATCCCAAAATAAAAAGACTTAGGAAATAAATAATTTTAACAATGGCAAAGTAAATCAAATCCAACGATGAGCATGGCCGCCTCGAGTCCTCTCCGGCTCCATCTCCGCGATCTACTCATCTGCAAAATAGTAAGGGAAAGGGGGTGAGTCACCAAGACTCAGTGTGTAAATCCCCCACCCGGAAAAATACAACTCACACACAATTTATTAATAAACATGCACATGCAACCCAGCTAACCATCCATACTCCTTTTCTACCCGTGTGGTCAAAACCATCGGTGATCAAAACCACCGTGACTAGTGTCACAAAATAAATGATGGGGCCAACCCATCGTGTGGTCAAAACCACCGATGACCATAGGTCACAATTTATCAAGAGTGGTCAAAACCATCGGTGGTACCAAACCACCGGGACTTAGTCGCAATTTATCAATCGGTGTGGTCAAAACCACTGATGACCATAGGTCACAAATAATCTGATGGGGCCAACCTATCTTGTGGTCAAAACCACTGGCGACAGTCCATAAAAATCATCCCCCTCCTCGCATCAATCCCACCATCATCATGCTCACATATCAATTATCATATATCATGTATTTAGGCATGACATTTAACAACATGTGATGGCATACAAAATCATATATCAAAGATTACGTATAGGGGACTTACCCGGAGTCCATGCTTAAGCCCACAAACATATATCATAGATCACGATCATATTTATTAACAAGGCAACAAAATAGTCATGTTATTAATAAAGTGTGTAGTGAATTTTACACACTGCTTCTCTCCGAAATTCCTAGATCCCAAAGATTCGATCTACGATGCTAGATCTCTTGACCTATAATCGCCAACAATCATGGTTAGGGACATTAGGCCTATTCGCCAAACCAAATAATCCCGAAGGATTTGTTGTACTTGAAATAACACTCACCTTGGTTGCCGATTTGGTTTCCAACCAAATCCCGAAGCCTTAATTAGCCCCTCAATCCATGGCACATATTAGTTTCGGCATTTAAACATAAACTTTTTAACAAATGGCCCTTGGCCAAATGTAACTTATCCACTTACCCCACTTACTGAAATCCCGAAAGCTTCCTTCAATCGGCTATGGCCTCCCTACAATCGGTTTAATCATATTAGTAAGAGTCTTAGGCCATTCAGCCATAACCTTGTACCTAAAAGAGGTGATTACCCCTTACCTTAATGATTATTTAGGCCCTAAACACCACAAGTCAGCACCACTTGGTGTTGTGAGGAGGTTCGGCTACTCTTGAAGAGGAGAAAAGAACCGAAAGTGGGACAGCACCTTTCTTTAAGGGATTCGACCCAAGAGAAAGAAGAAAATAATGAGAAGGGGTGATATGGTTTGAAGAATTTTGGCACTTGTGGACTAGAGAGGGTTCGGCCAAAAGAAATCAAGAGGGAAAGAAAAGAAAAACTTCATGAATTTGGCCCTTGCTTTATCATAGCCGAATGTAGATGGCCCCAAGGAGTCCCAAAGTCGGCCATTACCTCTCCCTCTTTGTGATAATTCATCTTTAATTATCACCCAACATTACATTTATCTTTAGCCTTTATCTCCTAGCCACTCTTCCTACAATTTAAAAGCAAATAAACTACTAACTACTATCCCTTCCAAACGATTATAAGCAAAATTTAAGCTTAATCTCATCACTTAAAGAGTCCATAATCGGCCATCACCTCCCCTCTTCACGCCACTTCAAAAAATAAAAACCCCATCTTTGCTTCTTTGGTTCGAACTCATGACCTCACCGCCATGACCCTCTCTTCCAACGCCTCTTGCCATCTTTCCCATTTGACTTTCATGTCATGAGCCCTCTCCATTTAATTTTAAAGCCTTCATGCCTGGCCCCCTTTCTTTTAACGCCGAAAAGCCCAAAAATAAAATGCTCCTTGCGTCCATCATGTCTCGAACCCAAGACCTACCACCTCTAAGCCCTTAAGTGGCACCCCAAGCCTCTCCACCATACAACATTTCATGTCCAAACCTTGCCCGAAAAATCTATTAAGGCCTTCCAACTTGGCCCCTATCTTTAACGTCCCAAAAAGCCCAAAATAAAAACACACCCCCTTGTTACACCCGAGACTCGAACCTCCTCCCTTGAAGCTCCCTTTGACGCCCCCCTTGTAGCACTTAAGTGGCGTATGAAAGCCACTTTGCCAAGCTATTCTTTGTGTTATGTTTCCCCCAAAACTTCTCTTAACCCTTATCTCACCTAACTCTCTTCTTTTAAACACCTAAAAAAATTTTTCAGCCTAAGTCAGGCCTAGCTCGGGGTTATTTCTAGACCCTAACATGTCTAACAACCATAATATTTATTCCTTCAAGCACACACAATGGGAAAATAATTAAATTACAAACAACCCCTAATTTAGGGTGTTACAGTTCTACCCCCTTAAAAATAATTTCGTCCTCGAAATTACTTACTAACGAATAGTCGTACATCTTAACTCACCGTACTATGCTTATGCTGCATACTCTGATCTTAATAAAACTATCTTACTTCCTAGGCACAATCTCTAAGTTCACAACCAAGGTTTCAGGCACTTCCCTAGTAAAACAAGAAAGCTCCACAATAATCAAAGCAATTAAGGGTATTCCAGAAATAAGGAACGTACCCGTGGTCACATCTGGCACATCTTCCTCCTCGCGATACCAACCGCATAAACCAACCTTGGTTACCTCGCCTCTGCACCTTCAGCACCTCGGCCAGGCCCATTACCATTTCCATTACCCCTAACTACACCTCGACCCCTCTGTGGTTGCTGGCCACCCCTCCTGATTTGACCACGTTCTTGATCCTCAGCTTGAGTCCTAGCCGACTTCATGGACAATCCCTTACCCGTGCTCCATTGATCCACACTCAAAGCACCCTACTTCCACCAAACATTCTCCGGTGGGGTTTCCGATCTAGCACAATTGAGGTGGCTATCGAAAGCGAGCTTTGTGGCTCTTTCTGATTCCCCAAATTTAGCACTCTTCTGCTGGTTACCAGAAAACTTTGAAGGTCCCGAACTTCTCTTATTCCAATTCCGATCCTGGTTCCGTCTAACCGACTGTCTTACCCCTTCAGCAACCTTCGATTTCTCCACTAAGACCGCGAACTCCGTTCTGTTATGGAGCTATCATCATTCTCACTCATCTCTAACCCCATCCTCAAATCTAACACATACCATGCTCGGTACCCACAATACCACGAGCGTACCTACTCAACCGAAGAAATTCAGCCTCATACTCCGCCACTGTCTTATTACCTTGAACCAGATTCAAGAAAGCTTTTTGTGCATCCACGTAGCTAGTTCCGATATACTTTTTTGGTAGGCATCCTCAAGAATTCCCGGTGAGATTTTCGCCACCGCTCCATCCCTTACAAGTGAGCCACCACCGTAAGACTCATCCCGCAAGAAAGAGATGATACCTTCAACTTCTCCTCGACGTGAAATCCAAGTCACCCATAATCCTTTCAAGGATCCCAACCAATATTCCGCAAGACTGGCGCCACCCGAAAACTCCTCTCAATACTTCGCTCATAGTTAGCGAGTCGTTCAACCACGATTTACGGGCTCCACACCAGTGCTCGCCTCAAAGAACTCGTTCCAACACTCATAGCACCGCTTGGGATACCACGTCGTTACCACCAGTCTGATCTTGAAACTTAGTTTCCGCCACCGACAGATCCGGTATCTCATTTCGCACCGTGACTGGACCTCACTGGCTCGACAAGGTCATCCTACCCTACCACTACCACGCCACGGACGTCCACGACCTCTTGAACTCATTCTAACGATTGCGTTTATCTGTTTAAGAATTTTATGCATTAGTATTTCACTTGGTTATCCGCAAAGAAATTTTATGATAGAAGTTTTAGGAGTGGTTCTTTCGTATCATACATGCACACAGTTTTCCATTCATTCATTCAAAGAGACGTTGTAGTTTTCATTGTGATTGTTTTTCCACTACCCAGAGGTATTTCCGTAATTTATCCTACAAGGGTATTTTTGTAATTTTTTCAAAAATAAAAATTCTCGGATGATTTTGTCAAAAGTATTTTGGAACTCTTAAATTCCGGGGTATTTGGAAAAATTTTGAAATCCGGGGGTATTTCGATAATTTTGAAGCTTAGGGGCATTTTGGTAATTTTTCACAAATCGGGGTGAATTTATAAAATTTAGCAAATCAGAGATATTTCAAAAGTTGTAAAACTTTGAAGGTTCTTTCTAAGAATTTATTTTCCAGGTTGATGGTATTGTAAAAATTTTGAAATTCAGGGTCCTTATGGTAATTTTGTCGGTTAGGGGCAATTTTGTAATTTTCTAAAATCATGATGTTTTTGCAATTTAAGGTTTTTGGGAACTTTTTATGTGATGAAATTTTTGATTAAAACCGTGGGTATTTTGGGAATATCCTAAATCAAGGGTGTTTTCGTAATTTTACCCCTAAGGGTATTTTAGTAATTTCACATAATCAGGGTGTTTTCACAAAATGATTTTCAAAAGTTGGGTTCTAAGTGATTTCACAAAAGAAGGATATTTTGGAAATTTTCTGTTTGGAAATTTTTCATATGGAGGGTATTTTGGAAATTTTCAAGCCAGGGGTATTTTAGTCATTTTTTTAAAACAAGGTTTTAGTTACTTCAAAAACAAAACGGCTAGTCCCTTTCGGGTTTTAGTTATCAAGTTTAGCCTGTGAGTGTGTCATCTCAGCTAGGATGAACTGTTACTACGCACCAGGTAGGATTCAAGTGAGTAGGAGGTGAGTCACGAAGACTGCTTAAATACCAAGCCCCCATCGAATCCAATCCTAGACATGCGTATAACGATTGCCACATCCCTTGCTCAGTGACAACTCACAGGGTTGTTTAAGAAATAATTAAATCTTATGTATTGTTTGTTGGGGTATGCTAGCCCTAGGGTTCAACAATTCCTATTCTAATAGTCTACGTTCCCTTATTTACCCTTCTACCCCTCATCAAATATTCACAAAAATGGATAGAAGTACTTACCTGGGCGGATAGGTGCCGGAGACTCGGTGCCATGCTGTTCAAACCATAAAACAGTTTCCAAAACATTCTCATAAGGCCTACTAACATAAACAAAACATTTTGGGCCTTGGGCCCCCCACAGCCGAGTTTTGAACCGGGCTCTGATACCAAAAATGTAACACCCCAAACCCAGCCCATGAGTCCTGACCGGATCTGGTATGTCACGGTGTAAAGTAATTTGAATCAATTTGAGTGTCTGATGAAAACTTGATAAAATTTGGCTAAGGTATGAAAACGGTGTTTGAAAACTCAGTTGGGCTTTTATAAACATAGTTGAGTTGATAAACCCTTTTGAACACATTTGATCATGTACATTTTAAAATCATCAAAGTTGTAGTTGACTTGGTTTATTTTTGTTACCCGATGGTAACATCTTTTAAAAACCCGTAGAAGTTTATTAAGGTTGAAAAGTTACTTTTAACCGGTTCACTTAACATTTTAAAATTTCGTTTGTAACATAACATAAGTAAAATAAAACAAGAAAAAGCCCTAAACATCCAAGACTTTTAAAATAAAATAAAGATTCAAATTAAACTGAACTTCAAGTCGATCATGGCCACCACAAGTTCTGTAGTCCGGTCCATTCTTGCTCATCACAAAACATGTTCCCACAACGGGTGAGTCGATAGACTCATGTGTAACCAACACTAAACATAATAGAGATAGGCGCACCATAAAAAAAATCATATGCATATAAAAATTCAAGATCATGATGCAAACCCGAACCCAAACCTATATGCCATCCGCTACACTCCACCCATAACAACCTGTGCAAGTGGGGACTACTAAGTCAACCCTCCATCCGCTACACTCCATCGAAGGCAGTCGCTGCAGACGACATGCTCATCACCCACTGATAATATTGTGGCATAGCCACCACTGTAATGTAACCAAAGTTACCACTTAATGTGACCGAAGTCACCACTTTCACTTAGTGAGACCGAAGTCATCACATTCACTTAGCGAGACCGAAGTCATCACTTTCAAATATAACGTTGGTGAGACCGAAGTCAACACCCTCACTTAGTGAGACCAAGTCATCACATTCACTTCCCTTCTTCAATTGACCCAAATGCCCCAAATAATAAATATCATGCATAACATATTTTTATTTCACTTTCACATCACTTTTCACTTGTATAACATTTATTTCAAATCCTAGTAGAAGTAGGAAAACGTACACAATGCTTTGTACCATATTATGGCACTTTAGCCACTTTCTTTCACTTTCACATTAACATATATAACATATTTAAACCATAAAACTATTAAGAATAGTGTGGAATACACATGGTACCTTAGGCGTATTCTTACACTTTCATATTAACACAAATAATGAATTAAAGCCAAATCTATCAAGATTTAGTGTAGGTACACACACGGTACCTTAGCCATATTCTTACACTTTCATATTAACACATATATTGAATTAAAGTCAGTAAATCTATCAAGATTTAGTGTAGGTACACACCGATTTGCTTATCAATTCCTTGAAATCCAAAACCCGATCTATTGCTTTAGATCTCAATTCCTACATTTGATTAATCACTTACTACTTTAATAATAAAAAACCATTTGACCATAAATCCAAATCCTAGTAGGCTTAGTATTCTTAAAACTTACCTTGTTGCCGATTTCAATACTAATCAAATCCAAAATCTATGCTATGCTCCTCCTTGTATTCTACCAAAATCTCATCAGGTTAGTTTGACTTTTAAACAAACAAGAATTAGATCTAATTATCAAAATAGGCCTTAGCAGAAAGCTATAGACACTTACCTTGTGGATTTTAAATCCAAAACTCACCGAATAACTATGGAACACGCGCCTATGATGTACCTTCGGAAAAGAACTTCTCCTTCCTTGTAGCCTACACTTAGTAAATCCGAAAGATCTCTTCAAAGTTTTGGCAACCATGAACATTAATAGGATTAGCCCTAGATTTTGATAAGTCTAAAATATAAAAGAATGGAAACCAAACTTGGATCTTACCCTTATTTGAAGGAATCGATTGCACCTTCACTTCAACCTTCAGAGATTTGGCTTAGATACTTGATGAACAATCGGCTATGATTCCCTTATGTATTCGGTTTCAAAGATGAAAGAAGAGAGGAATAATAGGCTTAGAAGAAATCGGCTAGGAGGCTAAAAGAAAAGAAGAAAAGAATGGAGGCTCAAGAAGAATATTCGGCAGAGGAAAGAGAGAGGAGAATGAATAATGAATGGCCCTAGTCTCATCCTTTTATAGCCGAAATTACTAGGCCAAAAATCCTTAACTTGGCCACCACTCTTCCTTATTTTCCTAATTAAAGAATAATTCTTCATTTATCCACCTATTTAGCTGAATTTTAAAGAGAATTAAACTCTTCCCTTAGGAGTCCTTATGATCTTCTAATTAGCCGAGTTTTAAAGAGAGTGAAACTCCTCTTTTGCAAGCCTTGTGCCGTCCACCTCTTGGGCTTCTAGAAGCAAAATAAAACTTATTTTATTTGCTTCTTATGACTCGAACTTAAGCCCAACACCCTTGCATGTGGGCCATTTCACGAGGCCTTAAGTGGCATCTTCAGCCACTTTTCCAAGTCCGTTAATGGGTCAAATTTCACATACTTTATATTTAGGGTCACTGGCCCTAAGTTCCCTTTGAACTTTAAAATTTGACATTTCGGGTCATTTTAAGTTTCCAAAATTTTCACGCCTCTGTAAACTTGACATTTCCTAGGTTTCCAAAATGTTTACTTTCCTATTTTGGCTTAGTTTCCAAAATGTTTACTTTCCTCTTTTAGCTTAGGTTTCCAAAATGTTCACTTTCCTCTTTTAACTAATCGTTCCATACATTTCCTTACATTTCCATACATTTCCATACCTTTCCATACATTTCCTTACATTTCCATACATTTTCATACATTTCCATACATTTCCTTACATTTCCATACATTTCCATACATTTCCTTTTATTTCCTTTCATTTCTACATTTCCTTACATTTCCTTATACTTCCTTTTATTTCCTTACATTTCCTTATATTTCCTTACATTTCCAAGGTTCTAAAGATGCACACCACACATCCATATCACAAGAACATGCTATTTCATTAAGCAAAATGCACACAATGGGATTCTAACCTCTTCCTCAAGTACTTCACGTGATGCCATAACCCTTGCCCTTTAGGTGGCGTCCTTTGCCACTTTTCCACATCACTTCTTGTTTTTTAACTTAAAACCAATAATTGTCCAAAGCTTTCTCTTCCTAATAATAATAACGGCCTTATTACAATCCCAAAATAAAAGACTTAGGAAATAAATAATTTTAACAATGGCAAAGTAAATCAAATCCAACGATGAGCATGGCCACCTCGAGTCCTCTCCGCTCCATCTCCATTTCGGGTCGATCTACTCATCCTAGCAAAATAGTAAGGGAAGGGGTGAGTCACCAAGACTCAAAGTAAATCCCCACCCTTAAAAAATACAACTCACACACAATTTATTAATAAACATGCACATGCAACCCAACTAACCATCCATACTCCTTTTCTACCCCTGTGGTCAAAACCACCGTGGTCAAAACCACCGTGACTAGTGTCACAAAATAAATGATGGGGCCAACCCATCGTGTGGTCAAAACCATCGATGACCATAGGTCACAATTTATCAAGTGTGGTCAAAACCATCGGTGGTACCAAACCACCGGGACTTAGTCGCAATTATCAATCGGTGTGGTCAAAACCATCGATGACCATAGGTCACAAATAATCGATGGGGCCAACCCATCTTGTGGTCAAAACCATCGCGACATCCATAAAAATCATCCCTCTCTCTCATCAATCCCACCATCATCATGCTCACATATCAATTATCATATATCATGTATTTAGGCATGGCATTTAACAACATGTGATGGCATACAAAATCATATATCAAAGATTACGTATAGGGGACTTACCCGGAGTCCATGCTTAAGCCCACAAACATATATCATAGATCACTATCATATTTATTAACAAGGCAACAAAATAGTCATGTTATTAATAAAGTGTGTAGTGAATTTTTACACACCTGTTTCTACCAAAATTCCTAGATCCCGAAGATTCGATCTACGATGCTAGATCTCTTGACCTATAATCGGCCAACAATCATGGTTAGGGACATTAGGCCTATTCGGCCAAACCAAATAATCCCGAAGGATTTGTTGTACTTGAAATAACACTCACCTTGGTTGCCGATTTGGTTTCCAACCAAATCCCGAAGCCTTAATTAGCCCCTAAATCCATGGCACATATTAGTTTCGGCATTTAAACATAAACTTTTTAACAAATGGCCCTTGGCCGAATGTAACTTATCCACTTACCCCACTTACCAAAATCCCGAAAGCTTCCTTCAATCGGCTATGGCCTCCCTACAATCGGTTTAATCATATTAGTAAGAGTCTTAGGCCATTCGACCATAACCTTGTACCTAAAAGAGGTGATTACCCCTTACCTTAATGATTATTTAGGCCCCTAAACACCACAAGTCAGCACCACTTGGTGTTGTGAGGAGGTTCGGCTACTCTTGAAGAGGAGAAAAGAACCGAAAGTGGACAAACACCTTTCTTTAAGGGATTCACCCAAGAGAAAGAAGAAAATAATGAGAAGGGGTGATATGGTTTGAAGAATTTCGGCACTTGTGGACTAGAGAGGGTTCGGCCAAAAGAAATCAAGAGAGAAAGAAAAGAAAAACTTCATGAATTTCGGCAGCCCCTTGCTTTATCATAGCCGAATGTAGATGGCCCCCAAGGAGTCCCAAAGTCGGCCATTACCTCTCCCCTCTTTGTGATAATTCATCTTTTAATTATCACCCAACATTACATTTATCTTTAGCCTTTATCTCCTAGCCACTCTTCCTACAATTTAAAAGCAAATAAACTACTAACTACTATCCTTCCAAAGATTATAAGCAAAATTTAAGCTTAATCTCATCACTTAAAGAGTCCATAATCGAGCCATCACCTCCCCTCTTCACGCCACTTCCAAAAAATAAAAACCCCAATCTCGCTTCTTTGGTTCGAACTCATGACCTCACCGCCAGCACCCTCTCTTCCAACGCCCCTTGCCATCTTTCCCATTTGACTTTCATGTCATGAGCCCTCTCCATTTAATTTTAAAGCCTTCATGCCTGGCCCCCTTTCCTTTAACGCCGAAAAGCCCAAAAATAAAATGCTCCTTGCGTCCATCATGTCTCAAACCCGAGACCTACCACCTCTAAGCCCTTAAGTGGCACCCCAAGCCTCTCCACCATACAACATTTCATGTCCAAACCTTGCCCGAAAAATCTATTAAGGCCTTCCTACTTGGCCCCTATCTTTAACGTCCCAAAAAGCCCAAAATAAAAACACACCCCCTTGTTACACCCGAGACTCGAACCTCCTCCCTTGAAGCTCCCTTTGACGCCCCCCTTGTAGCACCTAAGTGGCGCATGAAAGCCACTTTGCCAAGCTATTCTTTGTGTCATGTTTCCCCCAAAACTTCTCTTAACCCCTATCTCACCTAGCTCCCTTCTTTTAAACACCTAAAAGAAATTTTTCAGCCTAAGTCAGGCCTAGCTCGGGGTTATTTCTAGACCCTAACATGTCTAGCAACCATAATATTTATTCCTTCAAGCACACACAATGGGAAAATAATTAAATTACAAACAACCCCTAATTTAGGGTGTTACACTAACCCAGACTAAACCGACAATAGTCGAACCAGCTTGGGGTGCTGTAAGGGTTTCGCACCTGCATCACCGGATACGGTGGTGTCGGCGACTGCAACGGCGGCATTCTGGTGGCCGGCGACGGTTGGTCTTCGGTGGTTGAGCAGTAGAATAGTTATTAAGATAATATTTATCTACATAAATATTCTATTATTTTTATAAGATTTAATATTATATTAATATAATATTTATCAAGATAAATATTATATTAATTTAATATTATAGTGATTAAGTTTAATAATAGTTGAACACTCTAAACTCTCTCTATGTAAAGAGAGTCTTGGGTCATTATTTTTCACACACTTGAATTTAAGAGAAAGTTGTAGAGAGAAAATTTTTTGAAGAGATTATTTCAGAAAATTTCTATAGATATTTTTCTGATTTACTACTTGACCAGAAAGTTTAGAGAAATTGTGAAATTGCCCCCTGGTAATTTTTGTGAAAATTTTTTGATTCGAAGCGAGCCTACTCTCAGTAGACGTCAGCGAGGATAGCGGAGAAGAATACTTGGTCAAAGCACTCATCCTAGACGACTCAAAAAGATACAATTTTGATTAAGTGCTTATTACTTTAGATATCACAATCAAGATCTTATTTTGAAAAAAAATTTAAAACTCTGTTTTCCCTAAATTTATTTTCCGTTATGTTTTCCAAACCTATTTTTTCCAACAATTGGTATCATGAGCTAGGTTGTGCTCTATCTATAAGTATAAGTAGATAATCAAAATTAATTTCTCTTCTTAAATTATTCGATTATGTAGAAAGTGACATTCTTTAGATCTTATGCATGTTTTGAGTTATATATTGGAATGGATGCGATATTATATATTTGTTATATAATTGTTTTTTATTGCCGTGGTTGTAGTTCTTAGGAAATAGATCGTGGACTGTCATATCAACGTAAGGCTATTTTTTTTAAAATTCATAGAATTCTTGTGATCCATAAATAGACATAAGACTTAAATGTAGTTTTTCCAATAAAAGTCCATGATAAGGAAAATATGCAATGACGGTTGAAGACCCAAAGAATGCCTTGTGGGGAAAAATTATGTAATTTTATTTTCTAGAAATAAAACCATGGAAACCTTGGCTGGAAATTTTATTTTAATTACCTATCGCATTATATATTTGTTTTATAATTGTTTATAATATTTATATTATGTAATGTTATAATTGTGATATATATAAGATGATCCACAGTTGATCGTTTAAAAATAAAAAGTGTGGTAATGAGAAAATACATGTGTTGTATTGTTCCATTCAATTCTTTAGGTTATTCGATAACTGTGAGAAGTGTGGTAATGAGAAGGTGCATGTCTAGGATTGGCCTTGGCTAGGAAAGACTTGGTTTTTAAGCTATCAAATTTAACTCACCTCCTTTTCTTGGGACCTTACTTGGTGCATGGTTCACATTCACTTCTTTTGTTTTTCCCTTAAAAGAAAAATTGTGGAGAATCAAAATTGTTTGTTTTTATGATTGATTGATTCTTGTGAATGAATGTGAATATTATAAAATTGCCATAGCATGTCATGCATATATTGGAATCATGTCATTTAGATTAGGTAAGAATGCCACTAGGACTATTGTATGATCATTCTTAAAATTTGGGATAAAAAACCTTACATGTTTTTTAAAATATTGAGTGGGAGAAGGTCCTTGAACAAGACCTATGGCCTCCTTTGATGGTCCCTAAGTGATAGCATGATAAAGTTTCGAACTAGTTCCTACCTTGGCTGCACCTAAAGGTAAACTTTGTCATGTGGGTTCACTAGATGGGATCTTCTTTTAAGGACAACTAGTCATGCATGACTTTCAGATAGATTGTCCCAAGATGACTCACAAATGAGAGCATGTTCATGATGGGTGTTGAGTTAATGGTTACACACTCAAGATCATCTCTTATTAAATAGTTTCCCAAGAAACGATATTTAAGCTAGAGACGATGGCCAAGCGTTAAACGGTCATTAGTTCGTGTGGAGTCTTGAGAATTAAGATTCACGAACTGATTGGATGTAATCCATGTTATTGCTAGTTAATCATGAGACCCCAAGGCGACATGGTTAATAGGTGTGAGAATGATCGTAGCAAAGAAAAAAAATATTTTTTCAAGGTTTTAATACAAGATGCATGCATCATATTGCATTCTTGATATGGTGTTGAAATGAAATTTTTTTGCTTAATACAAAGATAGTAGTTAGTGAATCTTTATTTTTTCTTTAGTTCAAATATGTCTCCTACTCCTCTTATTAGCATTCTTACTAAGAATAAATTAAATTGGGATAACTTTCGAGAAGGGAAACGAAACTTGCTAATAGTTCTCAGCTCTAAGAAAAACAAATCCGTTCTTGACAAAACGTGCCCTCTTGAAGCTCAACCCAAAACTAGAAATCGCTGGAGAGATTCTAACTCGATTGCTCGATGTTATATGTTAGCAAACATGAGTAGTGTGTTGCAAAATCAACATAAGGATTTTCGCACTGCCAAAGAGATCATGACAAATTTGGAGGATTTGCTCGGAAGCCAAGTCAATTTGGCTTGACAATCCACTATTACAAATTTGATGGACTTTCAGCAGAAACCCGACACTCTGGTCAAAGAACATATGCTTAAGCTTATGGGATTCTTTGCAGAAACGGAGGAAAATAGGGCTGAACTAGACGTGAACACTTAAATTGAAATAGTGTTCAAATTCTTAACCAATGAGTTTGCTGGTTTTGGAGCCGCTTACAACTTAGGAAACAATGAGCTTACCTTGACTTAGCTCATGAAGGAATTATAATCCTATGAGTTGATGCTAAATGGTGGTAAGTTCGTTCAGGAGAAACCTGAAGCAAACTTAACTGTGGGCCTCTTGTCCTCTAAGGGGAAGTAGAAAGCTAAGGGAAAGAAGAAACCGACTAAGTCTTTGGTTCCACCTCGTGTGGATAGGAAGAAGTCTAAGAAGTTAAAAGATCCTAAAAAGACCAAATGTTTTTTCTGCAATAGGAAAAGGGCATTTCAAATCAAACTAGAAATAGTATTTGGATTACCTAGCCAAAAAGGGAAAACGTGTAGAACTCTTTGTGGTTGAAGCTTGTTTAGTGGAAGAATCAATTGACAATTGGGTTATTGATTCTGAAGCCACTAACTATGTGTGTGTTTCTTTACAGGGGTTCAACGAAATGAGAAGTCTGCATCACATGAGCCTCTCATTGTGGACAGGATATGAGAGCTATGTTTCAGCTAAAGCAGGGGAGAAGTTATTTTACACTTTGATAATTTTAGAAAGATTATTTTAAAGAACATGTTTAATGTACCTCATTTTAAGCATGTTTATTTTATGACGGTTATACCGTGACATTCAATAAAGGGATTGCTATTCACAGAAATTATTCTTTAATTTATAATGGATGGATGGAAAATAATCTCTACTTTATCAAACCAAATAACTACTCGATGCTTCAAACTGAAATAGTGAATAAAAAGCTTAAAACTTCTCACTCTAATGAGGGGTATCTATGACACTTAAGGCTTAGTCATATTAACCAAGAAAGAATCACTAGACTTGTGAAAAATGGTCTCTTAAGTATGCTTAAGGAAGTTAGTCTTCCACAATGTGAATATTGCTTGGAAGGCAAAATGACTAAGAGGTTTTTTAATGCGAAAGGTATAAGGGCCAACAAACCTTTAGAACTTGTGCACACTGATATATGTGGTCCCATGAGCATCAATGCCCAAGGAAGTTACGATAATTATGTGACTTTTATTGAAGACTATTCTCGATATGGATATGTGTATCTAATGCACCGCAAAAGCAAAACCTTTGATAAATTTCGAGAGTTTGGTATCGAAGTGGAAAAGCAATTAGGTTTATCCATAAAGAATCTTCAGTCTAACCGAGGTGGGGAATACTTGTTCGACAAGTTCTTAAGATACCTCATAAAAAATGAGATTTTATCCCAATTGACTGCGCCAGACACTCCACAGCAGAATGATGTAGCTAAGAGAAGGAATAGAACCTTGCTTGACATGGTTCGTTCAATGTTAAGCTATTCATAACTTCTTACTTCCTTTTAGGGATATACAATACAAACCACTTGTTATATTCTGAATGATGTGCCAAACAAGTCTTCTTGTAAGACACCTGATAAACTATAAGATACACATATTTTAATCCTACATTTAGTATGTTTTTGGATGATTTATTCCCTTTATTGTGGAATTTGGTGCTCTTAATCCGTTGTTTTCATGTTTTATACTCAGGAGAGCACCGGGGGATGAAAAGAACGAGAAACGGGCTGAAAATAGAGTAAATGGATCAAATTACAAAATTGACACGGCCTGGGCCCAAGACCACACAACCATGCCTCATTAATAGACCTAAACACGGCCTGGCCTCGACTTAGACGGGCGTGTGCCATGGGCGTGTCCCTGACGTGACATGTTTGAATTCTATTCGAATAGGGTACTTAGAGGCAAAGAAAGCCAATCTAAAAGCCTATATAAACACCCTATAGGCCAACCTTCAAGGGGGCATTCAGCTAGGCCAAGTAGCCAAGCCATAGGGGCCGAATTGTAGGATTCACTCGAAGAAAGCCAGTTGATTCATCTCAAGAAGCCATAATCATACTTAAGACTGATGATCTCTCCTTCAATTCCTTCAGGGGGTTTTAGGATTTTCTTTATGTTTTGTTTTACATTTTCTTCTGAGATGTATTCTTTTATGATTATGAACTAAACCCTCAGATACCTGAGGGGGATGAAACCTAAGACGGATCTTGTTATTATTTTCCGAGCTATATGATAAATACTTGATTTGTTCTTAACTATGTGTTCTTAATTCTTGCTTTGATATTCCAGGATATTGATTCAAGTATTGATGTGCTTAGGCAGTGGAGCAAAAGTCCCTGTTTAAGAGAAGATCTAGCATAGTTAAGCGGAGTTGATCGCAACCCTAGAAATAGGATGACAAAAATCTACCGGATTAGGGTCAAACCTAATATGGGAGTCCATAGATCAAGTTAATGCAAATTTAGGGGTTTTAATTAGACAGAGATTTCAATTAATCAACTTAGGGTTAGACATTAGTAGCCTTGAAAGAGGTATTAATATAAATTAGGGAATCTTACGGATCAAGTCAAGTGAATAAATCGTCTGGTTTAGAGTTAAGTAACAAGTGAAGTTTAGGTGGATTCTTCCTTGGGTATTGTCTTAATCAATTGGTTTTTCCCACGAGTATTTCCTCAATTCATTCTTTTTGTCTTAGCATCTTTAGCTTAGTAGTTAGTTAATTTTAGGTTAAACAACAATCCCTTTAATTCTTAGGTTAAATAATAAAAAGAAAGTTAGTATTAGTACTTTTGGTTCCTTTGGGTTCGATAATCCGGTCTTGCCATTAAACTATACTATTGTTCGATAGGTGCGCTTGACTCCATCGTTGTCACAGTTAGTTTTTAGGTTCGATCATTCTTTTTATAACTTTTAAGACTCGATACGATCAAGTTTTTGGCGCCGTTGTCGGGGAACTAAAATATTAAGAAAGCTCAATTTTTATTACTTTAGCCATATTTTATTTTTTTTGCAATTAAATTTTATTTTTACTTTTCTAATTTTCTTTTTCTTTATCTTTTCCTAACAGGTACCTCTAGTTTATGACTAGAAGGAACCTGATAGGACCTCTACTTTACGATAGTGAAATTGAAAGCACAGCTCACAGAAATCGTAGAGAAATAAGGCGAAGCTTAAATTACATAAAAGAAGAGCAAGAAGACGAAATTAATACTACTGAAGAGATGGCTGAGAATAATTCGCTACCTCCAGAGGTGGCCGAATATCATGCTACTCGAACTATGTATGATTATGCTAAACCTAATTTAACAGGAACTGAGTCAAGTATTGTTAGACCTGCTATAGCTGCTAATAATTTTGAACTGAAACCTAACACTATACAAATGATACAACAATTTGTTTAGTTTGATGGTTTGCAGGATGAAGACCCAAATAATCACTTAGAAAATTTCCTCGAATTTTGCGATACTTTCAAAATTAATGGCATTTCTGATGATGCCATCCGTCTTCGGTTATTTCCCTTCTCTTTGAGGAATAAAGCTAAACAGTGACAAATTCTCTTCCACGAGGATCAATCACTACATGGGAACAAATGATCAAAAATTTTTATTAAAATATTTTCCACCGGCCAAAATGGCCAAATTAAGGAATGATATCTCTTCTTTTGTGCAGATGTATTTAGAAACACTATACGATGCATGGGAGAGATACAATGATCTATTGAGAAGGTGCCCACACCATGGATTACCCTTGTGGATACAAGTCCAAAATTTTTACAACGGTGTAAACCCTTCAACGAGACAACTGATTGATTTAGCAGCCAGCGAAACCCTGAATAACAAAACTCCTAAGGTGGCCTATGAGTTTATAGAGGAGATGTCACTGAACAACTATTAGTGGCAAGTTACAAGGACAAGGCCAGCAAAAACAGTCGGAGTTTTCAACCTCGACACAGTCACCATGCTATCAAATCAGGTAGAGATGTTAAATAAAAAGATTGATGGTTTGTGTGGTTCTATGCAGGTACATCTAGTTATGCAGTGCGATATGAATAGAGGAGGGATGAGCAATACATAATATCCACCTTACAACCCAAACGCTGAAAACGAGCAAGTTCACTATATGAGTAATAATTTTCGATCTCAAAATAATTTTTACAGTAACACTTATAATGCAGGTTGGAGGTGCCATCCCAATTTCTCGTGGGGTGGTCAAGGTAATCAGAGACAACAACCCCTCCTAAACTTCCAACAATATTCCTACCTACAGGAAAAGAAGCCGAACCTTGAGGAGATGCTGACAAAATTCATAGCGGTGTCAGAAACACGTTTCCAAAACACCGAAATAACACTTAAAAATCAACAAGCATCGATTCAAGGGATCGAGAACCAGTTAGGGCAACTCACTAAGCTGATCTCCAAACGACCACAAGGTAGCTTGCCAAGTAACACTGAGACTAACCCAAAAGAGCAACTTCAAGCCATAACCGCTCAGAATAATGAAGGGTTAGTAGATTTTGAACCTGAGCTAAGGCAAGAACCTGTGGTAAGTGAAGGTAAGGTTGAGGTAAGCCAAGAAAAGCCAAAACCAACAATTAAAGAATACCAACCTCGTATACCATATCCTGGTGCGATGAAGAAAGACAATTCAAATGAACAGTTCGGTAAGTTTCTTAAACTTTTAAAGAAATTACATATTAACTTACAGTTTCTTGAAGCTCTTTCGTAGATGCCGGATTCAAGAAAATTTTTGAAAGAGCTTTTGACAAATAAGTGGAATTTAGACGAGGAGTCGCATGTGGAATTAAACGCAGTGTGCTCAGCAATGTTGCAAAACAAATTACCATGAAAATTAAAAGATCCAGGGAGTTTTACAATTCCATGTTTAATTGGTAGTTTAACTATTAATAATGCGTTAGCTGATTTAGGGGCAATCATTAATGTTATGCCTTATAAATTGTTTAAACAACTAGGTCTAGGGAAACCCTAACAAACTACGATGAGTATTCAATTAGCTAATAAAACTATTAGAATTCTTAGGGGTATAATTGAGGATGTGCTAGTGAAAATTGACAAATTCATATTCCCAGTAGACTTTGTTGTTTTAGATATGGATGAGGACAATAGCATCCCCTTAATTTTAGCAAGACCCTTTTTAGCAACTGCTAGATCTAAAATTGATGTCAGTACAGGTGAACTCACACTTAGCATAGGTGACGAATCAATCAATCTTCAAGCTCTCAACTCATCTAGGACATCGAGTGATAACGGTGAGAATGTAAATTCTGTTGATAATCATTCAGTTAAACCTTCTTTTCAGGAAGCACCGCGAACCACACATCTGAGCCAGATCCTAAATATCATACCAACAAGGAAATAACTCATGAGGAATGAAGGCTTTAGATCGATGAGTTAGACTAGTGGAAGCCACGTGTTAAGGAAAAAAACGAAGGAACCTCCAGATGAGCTTATAGGAACATCAAATCACTTCAAAATAGATTAGGTACTGCTAGATAAAACAGACCCTCGAATCGCCATATGAAACCTCAATACAAATGAAGAGATCCTTTTAAGGTACTTAATGTCTTCCCATACGGGATAGTCGAGGTAAGCAATTCTATATTCGGGACTTTTAAAGTAAACGCTACTCGACTTGAATTATATACTGATAATAAAACTGATAACATGAGAAAGGATTTTTCACTCCTCAAACCACCAAGAATGTGTGAATGAGAGGTAAGTCTAACTTAAGACTTTAAACAAGCGCTTCTCGGGAGGCAACCCGAGCACTAACCCCATTTGTTTTTTATTTTCTTTCTTTTAGCACCTAACTACAAACTGACCAAGTTAATGAAGTGCAGATTTTCGCACAACATGGCCTTGCACACAGCCATGGCCATGGCCGTGTGGATGCTATGAATTTCTGTACTGGCATGATAGAGATAGAAAAAAAAGGACAAAAAAATATCTTCAAGCCACGGGCTCCGACTTAACACCATGGCCGTGCGACACAGTCGTGGCCGACACTGTTTTATCAACACAGGCTGGCAACCTGAATAATAGGCGTGGGAGAAACGAATGAACCACCATACGGCCATGCGATACGGTCGTGTGACGCGACACGCCTGTGAAGCACGGGCGTGGGGATGTACCAGAGTTGAAAATTTTATTTAAACCACCTACTCCCCTTCTCACCCACTCTCCATTCCCTTCTTCCATACCCTTTAAGTTTTTCCCCTTTCATTTTTCTTCCTTCTTCATCTTCCAAGCCCTTGATCTTCACCTCATCCATGTCGAAGAAACGAAAGGATCCTATCCCAGTCTCCCTGTGTGAGATCGATCTACATAAGTTCATGTCGGCCGCTTCATTAACTCGAGAGGAAAAGGACCTTTGAGTCCATTTATTTTCACTTTTTCTTTTCTCGTCTCTTTTAATTTCCTTATCTTTATTTTTCTTATACTAAATAGGGTTTATTTTATTTTAGTTTCTTGGTTTTAGGTTCTAAAGGCTTGTTGGGAATCACACACCACGGCTTTAGAAATCACACTCACCTCACAAACTATCTAACAATAAGGACCTTTCGGTCCATTAATCTATTCTTTTAGTCTTATTTCACTTTTTACACTCTTTCTTTTTCTTTTTATTTTCTTTAATATATAATTAGCATATTTAGAATTATTCTTACTATTTCCTGGCTAACTCTTCACGAGACTCCCAATTTCTTCATCTAGCACAGGAATTAGAGGCGCTCCCTCCAACTTATCTTTCACCTCCGAATCAAGTTTCCACACTTCCAACTCAAGGAATCCATCCAAAAATTTAGGAAGTTTCACACCTCTCCCTCTCTTTTGATTTTCTTACTATATGTTTATTATATATCTTTGTACATTGAGGGCAATGTACATCTTAAGTGTGGGGGTGAAAAAATTATTTAGAAAAGTTCCTAACTTTTTACATTATTCTCAAAATCCTTGAATGATATCTTGTCTTAAGTAATTTTCTAATATCACTAATTAGAATGAAATTCCTATTGATTGATGATTTTTATTGATATGTTTTGGATTAAGTCATAGTTAATTGTACATTGATGATTTAAACTTTAAGATACTAGAGAATCAAGCATGATGAGTCTATTTTCAAAAATTAAAATTTTGTTAGGTTGTCTACCTAAATCTAATTATTACCCTGAAATTTAAAATTTACAAGGTTGTCATCAAAAACCCATAATTTTTGTGAGATTTTGAGCCTTTTAGAGCATACATTCTTTTCGTGCTCACTTTATTGATTATGGGTGTGTCAACATTGATTTGTTATTCTAGAACTTGCTTTGATTATACATGTCGAGACCACATCATTGATTTGATATACAGAGATGATAAAGGCACTTAGGATTTAACCCACTTACTCCATTAAAAGCCTACCTTCACAATTAACCCCTAGTGAACCCCTTTGATCCTGACAACCCTTTTATTGACTCACCCACTAATATTAACCCAAAACCCGTCTTGTATTTGTTATCACCATTCCTTTTGACTACCCTTCTGTCGAGACTTGATTTGATCAGTTACCTAATTATTTTTATTTCAGTAGTTGAATTTTTCTTTTATTATGTAGTTATTGATTTGTTCTTAAAAAAAAATCAAAGTATATTCATTATTAGTTCTGTGATTAAGAGAGCTTACATGTTTAAACTAAATATCTTAAGAAAGAAGCTAGTATTATTAGTATTTCAAGTTTTCAATTGATGTAATTATTCTGGATTAGTTCATATTTCTAGTTAGGTAATTTGACAATTCAATCTCGATTTTAACCCTTCTAATTTAGTCTTTATCCACACCTTTAAACCTAAGCCCCATTACAACCCTTTAAAGACCTTTTGATTTGTGTATTATCTCATCTTATAGTGGTGGAGATTTGATTTTTAGGCAAGCTTATGGGATTAACTTTTCATGTTTGACTGTTGAGTGCTTTATTTTGAACCTTAAACACCTTGAGTGATTTGAGTGAATCTTTAGTGAGGATGTCAACTCTTGTCGATTTTGAATTAAAGTTAATTTTTCGGATAAAGGGAAACACCTATGTTTTCTTGCTAAAAACTATGACTTTGATTGTTTGAATCTTCAGGATTCTTTTAGTTAAATTATCCATGTATAAATTATCGATGAATATTATGAATTGAGGAAGTTCGTTTTAATTGTGAGTTGAGAATTTTTCTTGAGGACAAGCAAAAGCTTAAGTGTGGGGGTATTTGATAAACCATAAGATACACATATTTTAATCCCACATTTAGCATGTTTTTGGATGATTTATCCCTTTTATTGTGGAATTTGGTGCTCTTAATCCGTTGTTTTCATGTTTTATACTCAGGAGAGCACCGGAGGATGAAAAGAACAAGAAACAGGCTAAAAATGGAGTAAATAGGCTAAATTACGAAATCAACATGGCTTGGGCCCAAGACCACACAGTCGTGCCTCATTAACAGACCCAAACACGGCCTGGCCTCGACTTACATGAGCGTGTGCCATGGGCGTGTCCCTGACGTAACCCGTTTGAATTCTATTCGGAATAGGGTACTTAAAGTCAAAGAAAGCCAATCCAAAAGCCTATATAAACACCCAAGAGGCCAACCTTCAAGGGGGCATTCAGCTAGGCCAAGGAGCCAAGCCAAAGGGGCCGAATTGTGGGATTCACTCGAAGAAAGCCAGTTGATTCATCTCAAGAAGCCAGAATCATACTCAAGACTGAGGATCTCTCCTTCAATTCCTTCAAGGGTTTTAGGATTTTCTTTATGTTTTGTTTTATATTTTCTTTTGAGATGTATTCTTTTATGATTATGAACTAAACCCTCAGATACCTGAGGGGGATGAAACCTAAGACGTATATTGTTATTGTTTTCTGAGCTGTAATATAAATAATTGATTTGTTCTTAACTATGTGTTCTTAATTCTTGCCTTGATATTCCAGGATATTGATTCAAGTATTGATGTGCTTAGGCATTGGAGCAAAAGTCCCTGTTTAAGGGAAGATCTAGCATATTTAAGTGGAGTTGATCGCAACCCTAGAAATAGGATGACAAAATCTATCGAATTAGGGTCAAACCTAATATGAGAGTCCATAGATCGATTTAATGCAATTTTAGGGGTTTTATTTTGAAAGAGATTTCAATTAATCAACCTAGGGTTAGACGTTAGTAGGTTCAAAGAGGTATTAATATAAATTAGGGAATCCTACGGATCAAGTCAAGTGAATAAATCATCTGGTTCAGAGTTAAATAACAAGTGAAGTCTAGGTGGATTCTTCCTCGGGTATTGTCTTAATCAATTTGTTTTTCCCAAAGTATTTCCCCAATTCATTCTTTTTGTCTTAGCATCTTTAGCTTAGTAGTTAGTTAATTTTAGGTTAAACAAAATCCCTTTAATTCTTAGGTTAAATAATAAAAAAAATTTAGTATTAGTACTTTTGGTTTCTTTGGGTTCGACAATCCGGTCTTGCCATTAAACTATACTATTGTTTGATAGGTGCGCTTGCCTCCATCGTTGTCACAGTTAGTTTTTAGGTTCGATCATTGTTTTTATAAATTTTTAGGACTCTGACACACGATCAACACCTTATGAACTGTGGCATGGAAAAAAAACTCGCTCTAAATCACTTTAGAATATGGGGTTGTCCAACACACGTTCTAGATAAGGATGCAAAGAAGTTGGATGCATAGACAGAATTGTACATGCTTGTAGGATATCTGAAAGGAACAAAGAGAGGATTATTCTACAATCTGAAATATAATACAATTAAATTTTCTACTCATGCTACTTTCCTCAAGGAAAGCTAAATGGATAACTTTAATCCTCGAAGTAAAGTGGTACTTGAGGAACTTTCGGAGTGGTAGAATAATCACCAAGTTTAATTATCGAGAAAGTTGTAGAAAGACTTACAAACGATCAATAATATAGGGGAATCCATCGTAGTGGAAGAGTTTCTAAGAAATCAAACTTCTTCACCTATGATGGTAGTATTTATAATACGAAAGTCAATCATGAGGATGATGATCCACTCACTTATGTGGAGGCTATGCAAGACGTTGATTCCAAGCTCTAGAAACAGGCCATGGATGCCGAGATGAATTTTATGAAATCTAATATGGTGTGGGAAATTTTAGACTTACCAATTGGGATTAACCCATATGGTGTAAGTGGATCTACAAGAAGAAGAGAAATGTGGAAGGAAAAGTGGAAACACACAAAGCTAGACTTGTACAGAAAGGCTACACACAAAAAGAAGGCATTGATGATGATGAGACCTTCTCTCTGATATCCATGCTCAAGTCTATCCATATAATCTTATCAATTGCTACTACTCTTGATTATGAGATCTGGCAAATGGATATCAAGACAACATTCTCGAATGGCTATCTTGATGAGACCATTTACACGGCTCAACCCACTGGCTATGTTGTCAAAGGAAATGAGTAGAAAGTTTGCAAATTGTTAAGATCCATTTATGGACTTAAGCAAATGTCCCGCTCATGGAATAAAAGATTTGATCAAACGATCAAGACTTTTGGATTTGAGAAAAACGCTAATAAACCTTGTGTTTATAAGCGTATAAAGGACAAAAAGGTGGTCTTCCTTGTTTTGTATGTCAACGATATTCTACTTATCAAAAACGATGTAGGAGAATTATTATCGGTTAAACTGTGGTTAGCTCAATAGTCTAGCATGAAGGTCTTGGGTGAAGCTAGTTATATTCTTAAAATTCGAATCTTTAAGGATCGAAAGAATAAAATGATAGCTCTATCTCAAGTTTCATACATCGATAAGGTACCAAAAAGTTTTGCAATAACCGATGCAAAGCCAAGCATTCAATCGACTGCATCAGGTTTTCATCTTTCTTTAGATGACTATCCTAAGACAACGGAAGAAAGAGAGCATATGAGTAAGGTTCTATATGTTCGGCATTTGGAAGCGTTATGTGTGCGATGCTTTACACATGCCCAGATATCTGTTTCACAGTAGGAATGGTTAGTCAATATCAAGTGAATCCATGTCTCAGGCATTGGCAAGCTATAAAGCATATATTAATGTATCTTAGGAGAACTAGAGATTATATGTTTGTTTATTCCGGGGAGAACCTTACTCTTGTTGGATACATAGACTCAAACTTCCAAGCTTGTAAAGATTTGAGGAAATTGATGTCAGGAAATGTATTCGTTCTAGGCAGTGGAGCCATAGTATGGAGAAGTGTAAAACAAACTTGCACTGCTGACTCTACTATGGAGGTCGAGTATGTGGTTGCTTATGAGGAAACGAAAGAAGCAATATGGCTTCAAAAGTTCTTAACTGATCTTAAATTCATTCTTGGTATGGAAAAGCTATAATACTGTATTGTGATAACAGTGCTGCAATAGCAAATACCAAGGAAATGAGAAGTCACAAGAGGATGAAACACATTAATCGGAAGTATCACTTGATACGAGAGACAGTAGTCGAAGAAATTATAGATGTGATGAAAGTGTCTTATGAAGAAAACCTTGCGGATCAGTTTACTAAGACTCTTGTAACTAAAAGATTTAACAAACACGTCGAAGATATGGGAATGCAAAACATGACACATTTACTTCACTAGGGCAAATGGGAGATTGTTAGGAAATATGCCCATATTGTAGTAAACATGTAACTATTTTCTATTTATTTGAATGATGAATAAATAAATAAATTTAATTTCACATTTCACTATTATGTCTTTTGCATTTCTGTCTTTTATTTTTTGCATGCATAGCGAAATTGTAACAAACAAATATTAGCTTATTGATTATCTATGTTCAAATTGAAGATAAGTGACATTGTGAGAAAGACAAGTTACTTCAATGGATAATTTAAACGAGTTTGTAATCCTTTAAAACAATCAAAGTGAGCATTTGATTCAAATACTAAGAATGATTATTATGTCGTCTACAATTCCAATTGGGGAGATGGCTAGTCTTGGCTATCGAAGTAGTTGACTCCACGGGTGGAGACATATATGTATTCATTGGTAGAACGATACATTGGACTGGATGCAAGATGAATTAATTCTAAATCCGTTTGTGAATTAATTCACTTGTTACGTTCATGGAGTGATTTACCTAAATCCTGAGTTAGTCACTGACCATGCTTATGCAACTTATGTGCTTTGATATAAGTGGAGGCTTATGCTCTAAAGATAATTGAGCCCATAGCCGATATGTTGGGTACATGACTTGTGTATGGCATGGCTTTACCAACAATAGTGGAATTCATAGCTCAATTAAAGAGTTAATGATGTCCTCTCATTGGCATTGTGTGGATTGATGAATATGGAATGTGGCCATGGGTTGCTTGTTCTCGAACGAGTAAGTTATCACAGTTATTTGTTGATAATGATCATATTAATCATTAAGAAGACACAATGGTGACAATGAGATAAAATAAGATTGTATTGAGTGAACGGATTTAACTCAAAGGAATCAAGGATATCATATGAAGCTAACACACACATGACGAGGTCATTAGACAAAATAGTTGGATGAATTGCTTTCGTAAAGAGTATACAATAAGGAGTTTTCAATCATGGTACTTCTTGTGGACTGACTCCATGATAAAGTAATTGCGAATTATCGGAACAATGTTTCTGGACATAATTACAATTACTAGAGCCTAATTATATATGTTCGCTTGGTCCCTCAGCTAGCTCAGCAAAAACTCAACCAGATTGTATTTGAATCAGAAGAAAATTCTACGACTTTGAAAATAATTTAGTTGAATCGATTTATTCGATGTGGAATTAAATTAGGTGGTCGTGAGAATTGTTCAACTAGAGAATTTAATTAAATAATTTTCTTGAAAAATTAATTTGGAAAATCTAAGTGATTTTTGGAAAAAATAATTTTGATCAAGCAAAGTTAAATTAATCAAATTAATTAAAATTAATATGATATTTTTGGAATTTAATTTTTAAGTCAGGCAATTGGCCCAATGGGTAATTGAACTTTAAAATTGGACCTGAAATCGTAAATTGGGCATGAGAGCCCAAAAACTGGTCGAATTGGGCTCAATATGTGAAACTGGGGTGACAGTCCAACCGGTGGCTTGACCGGACCAGTCGGGTTGTCATGGACCCGGACTGAACCGGCAACAGCCGAACTAGCTCGGGGTGCTATAAAGGTTTTGCACCTGCATCACCGGACATGGTGGTGTCGGCGACTGCGATTGCGACGTTCTGTTGGCCGACGACGGTTGGTCTTTGGTGGTTGAGCAGTAGAATAGTTACACTCCTATCGGGACTCTACCAGAAAATTTAATTTTAGATTAACTATTCCAAAAATAATATTATTTTAATAGTTTAATATTAAATTAAATTTAATACTTATCTTAATAGTATTTTATTAATTTAATATTAACATGATTATGTTAATATTTAATTTAATTAAATGTTTATCTACATAAACATTCTATTATTTTAATAAGATTTAATATTAAATTTTATCTAATATTTTCTTGATAAATATTATATTAATTTAATATTAAAGTGATTAAGTTTAATAATAGTTGAACTCTCTAAATTCTCCCTATATAAAGAGAACCTTGTGTCATTATTTTTCACACTATTAAATTTAAGAGGAAGTTGTATAGAGAAAATTCTATGAAGAAATTATTTAGAAAATTTCTAGAGATATTTTTTTGATTTACAACTTGACCCAAAAGTTTAGAGAAATTGTGAAATTACCCCACTGATAATTTTTATGAAAATGTTTCTAATTTGAAGTGAGCTCATACTCGACAGACTTGAGCTTAAGGATAGTGGAAAAGACTACTTGGTCGAAGCGCTCATTCTAGACGAATTGAAAAGGTACAATTTTGATTAAGTGCTTATTACTTTAGATATCACAATCAAGATCTTGTTTTGAAAAAAATTTAAAACTCTATTTTCCCTAAATTTATTTTCCATTGCGTTTTTCAAACCCATTTTTTCCAACAGCTACCCCTTTGGATGGATCTCCCAAAATCTTAACATCCTTCACATAGTTGAACTCTCTTGGATGAGTGACTTCCTTCTCCTTTATTGTAAGCTCTTTTAGAGCATCTTGTGTTTGTTCTTGAATCTTGTCATTTGATGAGTGATCAACTTTATAATCATTGTGAAAAATTTCTGCATCATCATCATCATCAATACAAGAATCCTTTCTAGGAGGAAGGTTAGAGTCATAAAAAACTACATGTATAGACTCTTTTACTACTAAGTTCTTTTGTTAAACACTCGAAAAGCTTTAGAATTTAAAGAGTAACCAAGGAAAATTCCTTCATGACTTTTTGCATCAAATTTACCAAGATTGTCATTGCTATTATTTAAAACAAAACACTTGCATCCAAAAGGATGAAAATAGTTAATGATAGGCTATTTGTTTTTGAAAAATTCATATAGAGTTTTCATTAAAATAGGCTTAGTCATTACTCTATTAAACATATAGCAAGCGATATTTGTGTCTTCCGTCTAAAAATATTTTGGTAAATTGTTTTCACAAAGCATGGTTCTAGCCATTTCTTCTAAAGTTCTATTTTTTTCTCTCAACAACTCCATTTTGTTGAGGAGTTCTAGGTGTTAAAAAATTATGGTTAATTCCATTTGAGTTGCAAAAATTTTCAAAACCAAGATTTTGAAATTCGGTTCCATTGTCACTTCTAACACCAGTGATAGAGTAACCCTTTTCATTTTGATTCATTTTTGAAAATGTGATGAAATTTTCTAAAGCTTCATCTTTAGTACTTAAAAAAAGAGCTCAAGTAAATCTAGAAAAATCATCTACAATCACAAAAGCATATTGTTTTCCACCCAAGCTAGTAGTCCTAATTGGTCCAAACAAATCAATGTGAATTAATTGAAGAACTCTACTAGTAGATAGACAATTGATAGGCTTAAAAGAAACTCTCTTATGGTTGCCTTTAACACATGCATCACAAACTCTAACTAAATCAAAATAAAATTTAGGCAATCCTCTTACTATGTCATTTTTGGCTAGTTTATGCAATATGTTCATGCTAGCATCTCCTTGTAACACCCCCTTACCCGTATTCGACGCCCAAACACGGTATGAGGCATTATCGGACATAAACACAAGCAAATATACATTTTCGAGTCATAAATTTCCATCCAAATTAAAAATTTTTCACACATTCATATCGTCCCTAAAACGAGCCTACGAGGCCCAAAACATGCATTGGAAGTGGTTCGGGACTAAACCAAGAACTTTAGAAAATTTTTCATGTTACAGGGGTCACACACACGTGTGGATTTGGAGCACGCCCGTGCTACATGCTGTGTTCAAATTAGGGAGCTCTTTGACTTGTGCTGCATGGCCGTGCCACATGCCCGTGTGCTAGGCTATGTAGTTGATTTAATTTTCATAATTTTTAATAAAGTAGGTGCAGACTTCACATGGCCGAGACACACGCCCATGTCCAAGGCCGTGTAGCACGCACGGCTGAGACACATGCCCGTGTCTCTGCCCGTGTGCTATATTCTGGTCTATTTCTTAAAATTTAGATGCAAGGGACACACGACTGGAACACATACCCGTGGGGCAAGCCATGTGTCACATACGGCCTAGACACACGCCCGTGTGGAAAAAAATAAGGCTATTTACCAAGTCATTTTGCCATCCTTTAATACACACACCTACACCATATAACATAGCACCAATTCAAGCATATACATACAGCCAAATTAGCTACAACCAAGATATTACCAAATTAGCCACAACCAAGACATTAACACATCATTCACATGCTACCATCTATCATACAAAAACATTACATACTTATCAACTCATATCATGTAAATTCCCACATCTATGAAAGGCATCATTATATAAATTGCTTATACCAACCTTAGCCAATTTCAATGGCCATTTACAAAATGAACTTTCAACCAATATAAGCCAACACATTTGGCCAAATCAATTATGACACATAACAAAATAACCAAGTCCCCTATACATACCATAACACAAAATGTTAAATTCATTGGTACCAAAATAATTGTTGATAGTGTGAGTGGATCTCCTACGATCTCCGAACCCCGAGCTAGCTTGGTGGCACTATAAGAAATGGAAAGAAAAGGGAGTAAGCTATATAGCTTAGTAAGTTCATATGCAAATAATAAGCATCATAACTACACATTTAACATACAAATTATCATGATGAAAATTGGCATGAATGTTATTAAAATCTTATAGTCATAACTAACTCAATCATAACCTTACCAAGGTTTCATCACACATCGAGCTCATTAATTATGAGTTTTACGTACATACATGTACCAACTCGCAACATAACCGTATCTTTTCGCAACTTTGACATTCTCGTTGAACACTCAGAATATTAACGAATACTCAGAAGTCTTTCACATAAGTGCCATATATGTAGCCAAAGCTACTTCATATCTCATAACACAAATATGCTCGCTTTTGAGCTATTCACGGGCCTGCTCACACAAGCTGTCAGTTAAGACGTAGCTACGCAGTGATGCTTACACAAGCTGTTAGGTATTCGCAACACATACCAGACTACCCAGCCACTGGTAGGACATACGAGACCACCGACCTAGATCACATAATCACATATACACATGGGTTCCTAGTGACATGTCACTTGTATCCTATTCTATTCCTAAGGTTCAACCGGGATTTCTCGCTTCTCGAAACTTTCAAAAATACTTCCATAGAGTCAATCACAATTAATACAACTTTAAAGCATTTAAAACATAAATATAACAATGCATTATTTATATACAAACTTACCACGATACAAAAATAGTAGAATTTGACCTAATCGTCAAACACTTTGTTTTTCCCCGTCTAGATCCGAACCTCATTTTTCTTGATCTATAATAAAAAAATTTAACTCATTTAATACTCACATTATTCAAATCAGTCCAAAAATCACATTATGGAAAAAATACATTTTTCCCCTAAACTTTTAACATTGTACAATCTAGTCCCTAGGCTCGTAAAATGAAACGTGTTCAATTTCTTTAATACATAAGTCTAGCCGAACCATTTTCATACCTATAACAGCCCACAATTTCCATTAAGTCACACTTTTACTACATATTTTATAACTTTTACAAATAGGTCCTTTTTGACATTTTTACCGAAAATCACTTAGTAAAAGTTGTTTATCCAACATCAAATTTGCATAATCTACCATTAAACATCAAAATAGACAAATATCTAACATCGTTCAAACCCTATACCTTGATTATTTCTTAAATTAATGGTAGAAATAGATAGATCGGGTTGCAATGATTTCAAAAATGTAAAGAGCATTAAAAACGGAGTAAGAACAACTTACAATCGAGCTTGAAAGATGGCCAAACCCTATGGACACCCTTGAAATTTCTACACTAGCATGAAGATGAACTAAATTTTGCCTTTATTTTACTTATTAATTCATTTAATTAGCCAAATGACCAAAATGCCCCTAACTTAAAATACAAAAATTCTCTTACTTCATGTCCATTTTTGTCCACTAACTTAACCAATGGTCTAATTACCATCTAAGGACCTTCAATTTAAAATCTCATATCAATTGGACACCTCTAACATATAGAACTCAAATTTTGCACTTTTTGTAATTTAGTCCCCTTTACTAAATTGAGTGCCCAAACGTCAAAATTTTTGAACGAGATTTTCATGAAATCATTCCATAAAACTGTAGACCATAAAAATATAATAAAAATAAATTTTACTACGTCGGACTTGTGGTCCCAAAACCACTGTTCTGACTAGACCCAAAATCGGGCTGTTACACTCCTAATTTTTTATGCCACAATAAAGAACTATTTTCATTTTTAGCAATGGAAACAAGAAAATATACACACTTTAACTCAAATTCATGCAAATTCGTAGTAATTCTTGTCAAAAAATATATCATATTTATAAAATAATTAAATTGTACTTAAATTATTAACATGTTGAATTTTAATTAATTTTATAATAAATTTTGATTAATTTTGATCATTTTCGACAAATTTGCACAAAGGGCGAAATTGGCTCGGCAGACACTACTTGAAGTGCAAAACCGAGAAGCGATATTTGAAGCATCGAGGCGAATTAATTTTTCAGCCAAAGACGATCCAAATTATGAATATTAATTCATAATATAATTAATTTTAATTTTAATCCAATTTATTTTGGGTTAAATAATTATTATTAATTAATTAATTATGAAAAGAGGCCCAGTTGAGTTGAACCGAGAAAATTGATCCAACTGAGCACTGGGCTACCCAAAACCTCCCACATGCTAATCTAATCAGCTTTTTTGGCTGATTATTTAGCTTGCAAAATAGCCATTGAAGACTCCTTGAATTTGCATTCAAACCCCTCCACTTATCATGCCTTCCTAGATTTGCCCCTACCTTAAAATAGCAAGTTTGAAACCTTCAAACTTGCCACATGTGTGGCCAACCATGGGAGGACTCTGTGACTGCTGATTTTTTCTATTTTTATTAGCCTACTCAGCCTATAAATACCCCATTGGCTTCTCATTTCAAACACATCTCAAAACCTCTCATCCTTTCACTTCTCTCTCACTTTCTCTCTTCAATCTCCTTTCGTTGTTCTTCATTTTCTTCCCCATTCCCTTGTCGATTTCACCTCTTGAAAAAGAGTCCTTCAACCACTATTTGGAGCAGCAATCAAGTGTTCATAGAAGTCTTGGTTCAACAAGAACAAGAAGAGAAGGAGGAGCGGAACAAACTAGTCAAGCCTCGGAGAAACACCAGAATTGATTCTTGTTCCTTATCCTTTTAATTTTATTGTTGTTTTTATGAACATGTATATGAATAATTGTGATGTTGATATGTTTAATTTAATTAATATGACTTAAATTTAATTGGTGTTAGGTTGATTGCATTTTGTCCACTTAATGTATTAAAATTGTGTTTGTGTTGTTATAGGCCTTGGTAAGATGTTAGATTAAGTAAAACCATTGCTGTAACACCCCAAACCCGATCTATGCATTGAGACTAGATTTGGTTTGTTACATGAATCGAGCTATTTTTAAATCTTTAATGAGTTGAAAACTACAATATTATTTATGTGGTTTAAAATTTGAAGAGTATTTGAATTTGATAAATATTTGAAAACATTAGTTGAAAATCATTGTATTATCAAAAACCTTTAGGTAGTTTGTTAAAGAGTTAACTATAATAAAATATTTATAAAAGAATTCCATATACTTGAAAACTCAAATTTATTTTAATAAAACATCATAAAATCATAGCCCATAATTAAAAAGTCCAAGTATAGTTTAAATCCCAAACACACATAAAATTCACAAGTTATTTATAGAGGCCCTTATTACAATAATCCATAATAGTAAAAAATACTTATTAAAAGTTCGTAGTTTAAATAACCCACTTTTGCAAGATGGCCTCCACGAAGTCATCCTCATTAAGTCCACATCAATTTCCATTACGAGATGGAAAAATAAAAGGGTGAGTTACTTAGAACTCAGCAGCAACTCACTTACCACCATTATTGGGCGGATCATCAAGATATTATCTTTGGCTTGAGCCCAATTACGTAATTCAACATTATATCATGAATTAAAATAATTAATAATGCATGTAAAATGTATTTCCCATCCCAAACCTAATATCCATCCGCTAACACCCCTGTACCAACCATCACACTGTGGGGATCAAGTCAACCCACCCCGCCAACACACCAATCGTAGGCATCAAGCCTTTTTATAATTGTGGCAAAGCCACCGAACTAGAGGCAATAAGCCACTATTGTGGCGAAGCCACCGAACTAGAGGCAATAAGCCATTATTGTGGCGAAGCCACCGAACTAGAGGCAATAAGCCATTATTGTGGCGAGCCACCGAACTAGATTTTGGCAATCGGCCATTCTTCTCTTCATATAACCCACCCCATGCCATTATGCGTGTATAAAATATAAAATTTCTTAGTAATGCATAACATGGTGGGTTTAACGATAAACATTTCATTTGGCCCATAAACATAATATAGCAATTTGTCTATTTAGCAGTTTAGTGGGCTTTGGCCCATTTACCGAACTAGAGTGTTTTGGCCCAATTTATCGAACTAGAGTATTTTGGCCCAATTTATCGAACTAGAGTATTTTGGCCCAATTTATCGAACTAGAGTATTTTGCACCCATTTTCACGAAACATCCAATTTACATAATAACGAATAATTTCTAGGCGTTTTCGTAATTTTCACGATTTAGTCGTTTTTACGTATTTTCGTCAAAATATCAATTTTACGCTTTTACCGATCTAGTCATTTTACGATTTACTTCCATACCGAAATTGACATCCAACCGAGAAAATAATGAGTGTGAAGTTACACACCTGCTACCGATAGTACTAATCCTTCTCGCTCCTCGGCACCTAAAACATATTTTGATCCGTTAGACAACTATTTTGTAAAAATATTCTTAATCGATACTAGATCCAAAATCTTACCCTCTTGATTTTGAATCACTTGATTTTCGGCTTCTCCTCGTTCTTGGTTCGTTAGTCACCGAGAATCCACCAACGATAATGGATCGGAGTTCGTACCACTTGAATAATGGACTTCCTTCTAAGATGGCCCGTAACCGGTGGAAAATCCCGATCGCCAAATCGCTCTTCGTTTGAATGGGGATTTACGGATCCGCCTCTTAACGTGACTAACCACCGCCTTTTCTTCCCTATTTTGAAAGTCTTCAAAATCCAAAGGATATTAGTTAGATCTAAATAATATCAAACGATAGTAAGGGCTTTAAAAGATGTGATTTCCTTACCACAATAAAACGTTTCCAACGTTTCTACAATTCTCCGATCACTTGAGTTACGATCTCGTTATTGCACTAAATAATAACGAAAGAAACGTTATTAGAATGAACGTTATATCGATCCAAAAGGCCCTCATAAAACCAATGATATTCAGCCATGACACTAATAATAAATCGAAAATGGAAAAGAACCCTTACCTATTTTCCACTATTGAAAGGAAAGGATTGAGAATGTTGTTTAATTGATGAAAGATTCGCTATGTATGATCAAGGAAAAGAAAATAAATTTGGCTTATAGGCACATTAGCATTCGCCATGAGAGTGTAGATGGAGAGAATTTTGATTGAAAAGAAATAAAATAAAAGAAAAGATGGTGATGATGTTGCTTTGATTTCAAAGAGAATAGAAGAAAAGAAAAGAAAAGAACGAGCTTTAAGAGAGGTGTATATTCGGCAATGGCAAAAGAAAAGAAAAGATTGGCTTTTGGTATAGGTGATTTTCGGCACTCAAAGAAAAAGCACAAACAAGTACTAAAGCAATAAACAAAATGACAAAATGGTCAAAATAATCAAGGCTTACCAATGCACAATTCGCCAAGGGAGAGATAGGTTGAGAGAATTTGCAAAATTATGCACAAAACTAAAAAATGACCAAAACAAAAGACTAAAATTCCTAGCCAAACTATCACCAAAAATTCGGCTCCCCCCTAGCCATATTGCCGTCCATAGGCATGGTCCATTGGCCAAGATATTGTTTCCAAAATTCTTCCTTGATTTGTGCCTTATGTCCCCCTATCCTTCCTTAAGTTTTTGATTCCATGCCATAAGTTAGTTGTTTCCTTAATCCATTGATACACTAACCAAAAATAACATGGTCAACACCTTCCATATATGTTCTTGGCCGACACTTTCTATCCATGTGCGTAAAATTAAAACAAAATTCATCTAGGTGCTATACAAGGGATTCGAACCTCTTCCTCTTACTATAACCCATGCGCCAACTCCACCTTAGCTCATCTTATGACACTCTTTAACACTTAATTTAACTTAAGTCTTAATGACCTTTGTTTCACTTCAATAAATTCTCAATTAATAAATTTAATTCCTTCTCCAAGTCATGCTTTACCCTCTCTAGGACTTCAATAAGCACTAAAATAAAAATAAAAAATTTTTTCTTTAAAATCTAAACACCAATTTATGCAATTTAAATACTCGGATTTTTAGGGTGTTACAACTCTACCCTCCTTAAAGAAAATTTCGTCCTCGAAATTTACCTGGTTGAAAAAGGTGAGGTTATTGTTGTCGAATTGCATCCTCCTGCTCCCACGTAGCTTCTTCCACTCCGTGGTTATGCCATAGAACTTTGACCAACGGCACGGTTTTCTTCCTTAGTACCTTGACATCTCGGTCTAGGATTTCCAATTGGTTCTTCTTCAAAAGACAAATCTTAATTCACCTCCAATTCTTCTACTACATAATGTGCGAAGGATCCGATCTATAACGCTCAACATGGAAACATGAAAACATTATGAATTTGATCCAACTCCAAGGTAACTCAATCGATATGCCATGATCCAACACGCTTCAAACACGATAAGGTCCAATGTATCTAGGACTTAGCTTCCTTCCTTCCAAACTTGAAGATCTTTTTCCAAGGAGAAACCTTTAAGAAAACTTGATCCCCACACTATACTCGATGTCCCTTCGCTTTAGATCTACGTAAGACTTTTGCTATCCGAGGCTTCTTTCAACCGAGCTCGAATAACTTTTACCTTATCCTCTGATTCAAATATCATCTCGGACCCAACATCTTTCTTTCACCCAATTCGGTCCAACAAATAGGAGAATGACACTTACGACCATACAATGCCTCGTAAGGTGCCATCCAATGCTAGCTTGATAACTATTGTTATACGCTAATTCGCCAATGGTAGATAATCCTCCCAACTACCCTTGAGTCGATTACACATCCTCTTAACATATCTTCCAATATCTGAATTACTCTCCGATCGACCATCCGACCGAGGATGAAAAGCCGTCTTGAAGTCAACTTTGTCCCCAAGGCTTCATGCGAGCTTTCCAAAATCGAGACGTAAACCTAGGATCCCTATCCGATATAATAATCAACGGCACTCCATGCAATCTCACAATTTCGGATATGTATAGTTTCGCCAACTTCGCAATGAATAATCAACGAACTAGGATAAAATGAGCGATTTCATCAATCGATCAACAATTACCCAAACGAAATTTTTCTTAGTAGGGTTAACGGTAACCCACTAACAAAATCCATAGTTATCCTCTCCCATTTCCAAAGAGGAATCTTTATCGGTTGTAACAACCCGGAGGTAATTGATGTTCGCCTTCACTTGTCGACAAGTCAAACATTTGCCCACAAATTCCGAAATCTCACGCTTCAACCTAGGCCACTAATACTATTCACGGAGATCTCGGTACATCTTATTTCCTCCGGATGCATAGTATAAGAGCTACTATGCGCCTCCGTAGAATCTTTTGCCTTAGATCCGAGTCCTTAGGCATGCATACTTTTCCTCGAAAGCACAACATCCCTCCGTGTTTATTCCAAAATCTTCAATTTCACCATTTTCAACTTGCAAGTAAAGGTCCCAACTTCAATTAATGTCTCTCTTTCCTTGATTTGTTCCATGTCGGTTTCACTTGAAGTTCGCTAACAAGCTTCCATCCTCATAAAGACTCAAATGGGCAAACAAAGCTCTTAATTCGACACCACTTTTCGACTTAACGCCGCCACTACATGTTAGCCTTTCCAGATGGTATTCGATTGAGAAATCGTAATCCTTTAACAATTCTACCCATCTTCTTTGTCTCAAATTTAACTTCTTTCGGGTAAGGAGATATTTAAGAATTTTGTGATCCGTGTATTATAGATTTTCCACCATAGATAGTGCCTCCAAATCTTTGGAGCAAAGACAACATACCGCTAACTCCAAATCATGGGTAGGGTAGTTTACCTCATGTGGTCTCAATTGACGAGAAGCATAGGCCATCACCTTTCCATTTTGCATCAACACACAACCCAAACCCGTGTGAGACACATCACAATACACGACAAAATCCTTTTTTCACCTCAAAGTTGAATCAAACCGAGCTTCACCAAATCTTCTTCAATTTCTCAAAACTCTCTTGTTGCTTATCCGGATGTACGAAGGTACTTCCTTTCTCAAGAATTTAGTTAGAGGTGCACTATCAATGAGAATCCTTCACAAATCGCCTATAGTATCCACCAAACCCAAGAAACTACGAATTTCACCACGATGTTGGTGATTTCCAATCTAGCATAGCCTCAATTTTCCGAGGATCCACCCTTATCCCTTCTTGCCGACACTACATGACCAAGGAAAGCAACTTCTTTTAGCCAAAATTCACACTTACTAAATTTGGCATACAATTGCTTATCCCGAAAAAGCTATAATACTATCCGCAAATGCTCATCATGTTCCTCCTCATTTCTAATACACCAATATGTCATCTATGAACACTACCACAAATTGATCTAAATATGGTTGAAAGACCGGTTCATCATGTCCATAAATGCAATGGTGCATTGGTTAGTCCGAATGGCATCACTACAAACTCATAGTGCCCATATCTAGTTCGGAAATGCCGCCTTATAAATGTCCACTTCCTTTACCTTGAGTGGTGATAACTCGACCTTAGATCAATCTTTGAGAATACCGTAGCTCCTTTTAATTGATCAAACAGTCGTCGATTCTTGGCAAAGGATACTTGTTCTTGATCGTCAATTTATTCAATTGCCAAGTAGTCGATGCACATCCGCATCGATCCATCCTACTTCTTCACAACAAGACCGGTGCTCCCCATGGAGACACACTTGGTCGAATGAATCCTCGATCCAACAATTCTTGAATTTGAGCTTTAAGCTCAACTAATTCCTTCTATGCCATTCTATAAGGAGCAATGGAAACCGGAGCTATTCCGCAATAAAGCTCAATGCCAAATTCTACTTCACGATCCGGAGGTATACTTGGAAGTTCTTCCTAAATACATCTACAAATTCCTTCACCGTCCTCACTTCATTCAATGATAATTCCTGAGCATCCAAGGCATAGATAAACATTAGAAAGACTCCATATCCTTTTCTAACCAACTTTTCCGCCTTTAGTGCGGATACTACATTTGCCAAATAGTTCCTTCGTTCACCAATCATTATGACTTCCTTATCATCAAGAGTTCTTATGACATTCGCTTAACAAAGACAATCCACATTTGCACGATACTTCACAAGCCGGTCCATGCCTAAGATCGGTCGAATTCTCCAATGGCAACTCCATTAAATCATTAAAATCGTCCCCTTGAACTTCTAAAGGTACTTCCTTAAAGAGTTTGTCTATAACTACTATCTCATCCTAAAGGACAAAGCATATCATCTTCCTAGGTACATGATCGTAAGTCACATGCAAAGTTCCGAGATACTTCACTAGCGATGTAAGAGTGAGTTGACCTATATCTATCAAAGCAATAAAGGGCAACCTGTAAATCGAAACGCATTCGTGATAACATCAAAAGGCCATCGCTTTTCTCTGCTGATTTAACCGCATATACCTGACTGACTGTCTCGCCTTAGAGCTACCACCGCTCGCTCAAGTTCCACGACCTCTACCGTAACCATTACCCTTCCATTTGGACCACGGCCTTTATCGGTCATTGCTCACTTTTGCCACTGATTAACACCACGACTTCTCAGGCGGTTCTTATCTGAATTCTTCTGCAATCTTTGATCATATGGTCTTTTGACCCGCACTTGAAACATCCGGTCTTTTTCCAACATTCTCCGAGTGCATTTTTCCACACCGGGCACAAGCACGATTTTGTCCACCAGAAGATCTGCGACCTCGCCATGGTCCTTCATTTCTTGGTTTCTTCCGAAAATTCTGGATGACCTCAAGACCCAAAGCTTCTCTTATTTCTATTCCGACCTCTGTCCCGCCTCGGCTTTCATCTCTTAACCTCTTCACTATTCTTGCCCTTTCCACTAAGATTACAAAATCTCTTTCCGGTGTGGAGCAATCATCACTGCAGCTTCATCTCTAAGTCCATCTTCAAATCGACACACCGTTCATATTCAAGAGCCACTATCCTCCGCATAATGGCTAAGTCGCAAAAATTCGCTTCATATTCACTATCGACTTATTCCCTTGCACTAGATTCAAATGTCTTCCTCTGGAGTCGATGTAGCTAGCTCCAACGTATTTTCCTTCAATTTAATTTTGAAATACCCCAATCCAATGATCCATTGTGGGTACTCTCCTTAATAGTGAGCCACCACCGGTAGGCTTCATCACAGTAGTGAAATAGCACCTTCGCTTTCTTCTTGAAGGCGCCTAAATCGTCCATAATCCTCTCGATTGCTTCCAACCAAGATTCCGCTACATTTGAGCTACTCTAGATACTCCTCCGAAAACCTCACTCCATTCGATCTTAGTCTCTCGACCATCGACTTTCGAGACCTATTTCAAGATTAGCTTCTCTACTCGTTCTAAAACTCGCAAGACAGACTTGTGATATCTGCGTCACCTCCTTCATTTTGCTCTTGAAAATCCACTCCAACAAATGGTGGCGGGGCATCTTTTTCAAACCTTGACCGATCTAACTGGTTCCGACACGTACCATTCTTCCTCGTCCACGCCCACGACGCCCACGCCCCTAGAACTCATGTCTACTACGTGTCTTATCTGCTTTACTTAAAAGTCTTATGTATTAGAATCTTTTCACTTCTTATTAAAAGAAAGTTTTATGAAGCGTATATTCAAAGGGTTTTTCCGTAGTAGCACACATACACCTAGGGTCCATGTCTCTAAAGTTATAGTTTCCTTAAGCTTATCGACTTTCATATCACTCTATCAATAAAGATACATACCGATGGATCCAAGTGAGAACTCCGAAAGTGCCATGCTCTTATAAAATTTTAACTTAAGAAAACTTTCAAAAGTCATTTGGGCCATATTTTGAAAACGCTGTGGCTTCACAACCCAAGGCCGAGAGTTTAAAACTGGGCTCGATACCAAGTTGAAACACCCCAAACCCGTCCAAAAGTCCAACCGGATTTGTTATGTTCCTCGAATCTAACTTTTCGCAAACTCTAAAAAAATTTGACGATTTTGTAGAAAATGATTTATCTTAATCTTTTAGATTGAAATCAATTGTAAAGTAAATTTTGTCTTTTAAAACATTATTTTTAGAAGGAATTAAAAGCTAACCAAATTTAAGAAAATTACTTTAAAACATTTATATATTAGTGACAAAAACATTTTTAAATTATTTATCGAAAACCATTTAGTTATTTACTTAGTAATTGTTCATGACAAAATAAAATAAATTCAAACACCCAAAAATTAAAAATAGTTTATAGTGGCCTTATTACATAAAAATAGCAAACCCATAATAAAGTCTAATTAATCAAATTAAATAAATTTAAATTGGAAAATCTCCAAAATACTTGATACGAGCATTGGCCACCTCGAAATCCTCACGACCGATCCATCGCACTACTAATCATCTGAAAAGTTTATCCCACAAAATGGGTGAGTTATAAACTCAATGTGTAACACATATATCAAAAAGCCCATTTTTCACAACACATTTATTCATAGGCCCATTTAAGTCATATTTGGCCCAACAGCCCATTTAGCTCATATTTAGCTTAAAAGCTCATTTAGCTCATATTTAGCCCAAAAGCCCATTTTCATAGCAGATCTAATAATAATCATTCAATATTACATGGTTATGTACATGAAATGAAGTGCAAGCCCTACCCACCTAATATCCATCCGCTACACACCACCCGTACCAACCAACACACTATGGGGATTACTAAATCGACCTCTATCCGCTACACACCATCGAAGGCGCTTCTCGCATCAACATGCACATCGCCTTATAATTTTGTGGCAAGGCCACCAGACAAAATTGTGACCAAGTCATGGATATCAAATATGTGACCAAGTCACCAGATTCACATATGTGACCAAGTCACCAGATTTCATATTTCGATCAAGTCACCAGATTTCAAATATGTGGACCTGAAGTCACCAAAATGTGGTAAAACCACCGAATACTTCCTCCTTTATCAAATATACCCATATGCCCATGCACATACATATCATTTAGTTTTCATGCGATTTACCCCAAAATCATAATATAATCATACTTATTTCACATTTTATGCATATAGCAAAATTAACGAAATATTGGGGTAAACATATTCAATATCGATACCACCGAATGGTATCCAAAATCATTATTAAACACATTATCATAAAATTACATATAAAAATAGATCTATGAGTTTTCAATGTAGGTTACACACCTTATGACAAAGAGAATAATACTCTCTCGCCACAACACCTAGTTAATCATCACACTTGGTTAGTATAAACTTTTACTAACAAAACTATACTTATTGATAATGGATCTAAATCCTTACCCTGATTCTCGAACGACAGTTATTTGTGGTTTTTCTCCACTAGATGGATCAAAACCCGCTGATATTCCACCAACGTAAAGTGGTTCGGTTGTACGTACAACTTCAAATAACCGATCCTCGCTAGCAGAGGGTCCACAACCCGTGGAAAGTCTCTTACACCGACATCGCCTTCGCTTTGTAGTTTGATGGTAAAAGAGTACCTCCTCTCTTCCAAACACTCCGTACGGCTCTTTTCTTACCTATCTTGTTAGACTCAATTCGTCCCTAAAATAACGTTGATTAGTGATCCATTCTAAAAGAATTGATACGATCAAAATTAAAAATCCTTACCTTGATGATCTCGAAAGATCACTTCTTAAAAGTTGGCTTCAACAAAGATCTTTAAAAATCCTTTCCAAGGATTCGGCCTAGGAGAGAAAAATAAAAGATTTATTTTTCTAAATCAACTATAGTAAAAGGAAATAATGAAAACTATTGACAACAAAAACCTTACTTTGAGCACTTGAAGATTCGGCCTTGAACAAGAAAAGAAGAGAATAAAAATTTGATTTGGTGGTTTCGGTTTTCAAAGAAAGAAAAGAAGAAAGAAAATGAAAAATGAAAAGAGAAGGAAAGAGAGAAGGAAGAAAAAGAGAAAGAGAAAGAGAGATTAAAAGAAGATGATGATGATCCTCAAAAAGAAAAGAGATAGTTTTTGGAACCTATGCACATTCGCCAAGGGAAAGAAATGAATAAAATTGGTTCTAGAACTTTTGTAGTTTCGCAATGAGAGGGAAAGAGAAGAGAGAAATAGAATGAAAAGAAAAGAAAATGAGAGAGGATGCTTTTGGTGAAAGTTGAATTCGCACTAGAGAGAAAGAAAAGGATAAGTGTCTTCAAAAGTGACAATATTTTGGTATCAAAAGAAGATAAAGATTTGAGAGGAAAAGAAGAAATAAAAGTACCTATTTGGTCAAAATGCAAAGGCCAAAACAAAGCAAACTTTTACCAAATGCCAATAGACAAATTCGCTAAGAGAAAAAATATTGGACAAGGAAAAAATGCACAAATGACAACCTTTTGGTCAACAAAAATCTTCCTAATCCCATACCAAAATTTGGCCAACACAATAGCCTACACAATCCCCTTCTTTCCTCCTTAATTCTTCCCTATCAACTCCATAATTTCCAACACAATTAAACCACTCCCTTAGCCCCTTATGCCGTCTAGGTTCATGTTCAAATGACCATGAACAAACTTCCAAAACATTGCCCACATATCAAGCCTTTTGTCCCCCCTTCTTACCATCCTATCTTGATTCCATACCATAAGTCCTTAGCTTGCCTTTTTCATATGGTCAAATAGCCAAAATTAAAAGAATGCTCATCCACTCTAGAAAGTTCTTGGCCAACACTAGGGGGAAGGAAACAAAAAATAAAATTCTCCCACTTGCTATCTAGGGGATTCGAACCTCTCCCCTCAAGCACTCATCCATATGTCCTTACCACTTTGCTAATTACTCAACTTATGCTTTAAACTCCTTGTCATTAATTCATAAAGCCTATCATGCTTAGCTTCATCTTATAAATTAAAAATTTAATTTATCACTAAGCATTCACTTAATTAATGAAGCTCAAAATAACTTCCAAAATACACTTAATAATAATTAAGCATGCAACAACATTCAATTAAGTAAAATGCATAACCCCTATTTATTAGGATGTTACACATATAGAACTCAAATTTTGCACTTTTTGCAATTTAGTCCCCTTTACTAAATTGAGTGCCCAAACGTCAAAATTTTTGAACGAGATTTTCATGAAATCATTCCATAAAACTGTAGACCATAAAAATATAATAAAAATAAATTTTACTACGTCGGACTTGTGGTCCCGAAACCACTGTTCTGACTAGACCCAAAATCGAGCTGTTACACTCCTAATTTTTTATGCCACAATAAAGAACTATTTTCATTTTTAGCAATGGAAACAAGAAAATATACACACTTTATGCCCTTTTTAACTCAAATTCATGCAAATTTGTAGTAATTCTTGTCAAAAAATATATCATATTTATAAAATAATTAAATTGTACTTAAATTATTAACATGTTGAATTTTAATTAATTTTATAATAAATTTTGATTAATTTTGATCATTTGACAGATTTGCACAAAGGGCGAAAATTGGCTCGGCAGACACTACTTGAAGTACAAAACCGAGAAGCGATATTTGAAGCATCGAGGCGAATTAATTTTTCATCCAAAGATGATCCAAATTATGAATATTAATTCATAATATAATTAATTTTAATTTTAATCCAATTTATTTTGGGTTAAATAATTATTATTAATTAATTAATTATGAAAAGAGGCCCAGTTGAGTTGAACCGAGAAAATTGATCCAACCGAGCACTGGGCTACCCAAAACCTTCCCACATGCTGACCTAATCAGCTTTTTTGGCTGATTATTTAGCTTGCAAAACAGCCATTGAAGACTCCTTGAATTTGCATTCAAACCCCTCCACTTATCATGCCTTCCTAGATTTGCCCCTACCTTAAAATAGCAAGTTTGAAACCTTCAAACTTGCCACATGTGTGGCCAACCATGGGAGGACTCTGTGACTGCTGATTTTTTCTATTTTTAGCAGCCTACTCAGCCTATAAATACCCCATTGGCTTCTCATTTCAAACACATCTCAAAACCTCTCATCCTTTCACTTCTCTCTCACTTTCTCTCTTCAATCTCCTTTCGTTGTTCTTCATTTTCTTCCCCATTCCCTTGTCGATTTCACCTCTTGAAAAAGAGTCCTTCAACCACTATTTGGAGCAGCAATCAAGTGTTCATAGAAGTCTCGGTTCAACAAGAGCAAGAAGAGAAGGAGGAGTGGAACAAACTAGTCAAGCCTCGGAGAAACACCGGATTTGATTCTTGTTCCTTATCCTTTTAATTTTATTGTTGTTTTTATGAACATGTATATGAATAATTGTGATGTTGATATGTTTAATTTAATTAATATGACTTAAATTTAATTGGTGTTAGGTTGATTGCATTTTGTCCACTTAATGTATTAAAATTGTGTTTGTGTTGTTATAGGCCTTGGTAAGATGTTAGATTAAGTAAAACCATTGCTAAGTTATTCTTGCATTACAATTGTAAGGTAACTAATGAATTAATTATTTAAATGGATTGAAATTATAATTAATTGACACGATACTTAATCAGTGCATGTATAATCATCTAAGGTAGCTGAGGGTTAAATTAGCAACAGTATCTAACGATACATTAGCCTTGCATAACTTGCAAGATTATTTTGATTAAACTATTTCAAGGTAGGAATACATTGTTACCTCACGTAATCTTTTATGTGCATATGAGATTGAATTAATTGTTTGAATTGGCATAGAGATATGTACAAGAGATTATTTTTAATTTCATAAGTATGTATATGCATTAACGTATTTGCTTATTAAAATTTGTTTAATCGGTTGAATTGATATAGAGAGATAGTCGAGAGATAAATGGATTTTGGTAGGTCAGTATGTTCATAAGTTAGCAAATTACCAAGTTACCGTGAATTTATTCGTAACAACATGAACATGATTTTAGTAATTCTTAGTTAAGAAATGTAATTAATCTAACACAATTATGTCATCTTGATTAAAATCATTTTTAAAAACGTGCATTGGAACTTTTATATCCTCTTTATTAAATTTACTTAGTTAAAAATCTTAGTTTTTAATCACCTCATCAAATCAAAATATTTTTCTTCACCAAAGTGTTTTTAATTGCATTCATAAATAATTCTTTTCACAGTCCTTGTGGGTACGATTAATCGATATTTACTTGTCACTTTATTACTTGTTGCCATTGTGTACACTTGCACATTTCCGTCGTCTCAAGCAACAAGGCATATGTATGAATCATGCAAGTCATCTAAATGTACCATATAAGTATTTCCTATCCTATGTCCTACAAGCATAATCTTATAAGACACAATGTCAATTACTTTAAATCCATTAGACTCAAAAAGGACATTAAGGCCTTTATCACACAATTGACTAATACTTAGAAAATTATGCTTAAAACCGTTGGCATACAAAACATTTTTAATAAGAATTGAATAGTTTTTACCAATAGAGCCCATTCCTTCTATTTATCCTTTGAAGTTGTCACCAAATGTAAATTCTCCTCCATTTTTTGGCTTCAATTTGATAAAGTGGCTCTTGTCACCGGCATGTGCCTTGAGCATCTCAAGTTATCATGAGTTTTTGCTTGAATTGCCCACCTTGAAGCAATGCTCCTCTTCCTACAAACATAGAATTAAATTTTTGTTTTTGGTACCCAAATTCTTTTGGGACCATAAGTATTAATTTCTAAAATTTTAATCCCTTTGGGAACCATTTTGAATGCATTTGTAACACCCCTTACCCGAGACCGTTGCCGGAGTCGAGCATGAGGCATTACTAGACTTAACTACTAATTCGGGGCATAAAAATTGAAACTGTCCATCTGCATCATGTTGACTAAATTGACCATAACTCGAGTTACAAAACTCAAAATTTATATCCGTAAATTTTCCTTGAAACTAGACTCATATATCTTCTTACTATAATTTTTCCAGAATTTTTTATATGGCCAATTAGTACAGTTTATTCATTAAAGTTTCCCCTATTTTACTGTTTGATGATTCTGACCTATCTTTACAAAAACTCAGTTATCTCATTGTACAGAATTCAAATAATGTTATTGTTTATTCCAATAAAAAATAGACTTGTTAAGGATTCTAATAATATAAACTATGATCCATGATTATTTTTGTACAAATTTTAACAATTTTTCCAAGATAGAACAGGGAATCACGAAGTCATTCAGAACCAGTCTCACTAAAATTTAAATATCTCATAATATAAAATTCCTTTGCCTACTTTGTTTCTTTCATATAAAAATAGACACAATAAGATTTAATTATATATCTTGTTCACTCTCTAATTCCATTTCTCCTATTTTTGGTGACTTTTCAAAATCACGTCAGTGCTGCTAACCAAAAACTGTTTCATTGCAAAACATGGTTAATAAGTTTATAACAGCTTTATTCCATTTCATTTAAACTCTATACATTAACCATACTTATATATATACCAAAACCAAATCAACCAAAACGACAACCAAACATAATCATCAAGCCAAAATATAAATTCCAAGATTAACAAGATGGACAAGCCATTTTCGCATGGCTTATACAAATATATACAACTTCAAAACCAAACATAATATTACTAGCCTATACATGCCATGGACTTAAAGTTTAATCCCAAAAGGTACCAAAATAGTCGATAGTGTGCTTGACTTAGACGAGGATCCCCGAGCTCAAGCCTTGACTTCAAAGAATCTATAAAACCATGTAACAAACACACCAAGTAAGCTATTATAGCGTAGTAGGTTTCAAGCATTTAACTCACGGATAAACTTTATCAAGATCAAATAAATTATTTCATTCACAATCTCATTGCTGAATAGTCAACCATTCAAAGATAGATTTCATAACTACATTATATGCAAGTATAAATATGTATATACTTTTACACCACCTTCACATGAATAAAATGAACTGCATATATTTCCTTTACTTACCAAAATCTCTAGTTACTTTTTAAACCATCTTCAATCGTAAAGTATCATAAATAATACATACCTTTAGTTACTTATCTTCCAACCTTAACTAATAGTGCATAGCATAATGATACATTTGCCTATTACTCGTACCCACCTTAATAAAATGAGCCTAACATATATTATCAAACTTGTATCTTTGTTACCTGAATTTAGTAACGTACCATACACATAGTGCCGTTACTTTAGCAATTCCCGCACACTTACTGCCAACTTCCCATAACGTATCGCACACATAGTGCCATTACTTTAATAATCCGCACATATAGTGCCAACTTTCCGTAACGTATCGCACACATAGTGCCGTTACTTTAATAATTCGCACACATAGTGCCTTATAACCGATTTCGCACACTTAGTGCTCGATGATATGCTCGCACACTTAGTGCCTTTCATAACCTGTTGTTCATTCAGTTCCATGCATACACAAACGAGAACCAATCCACTAAATCACATATAATTACATACACCAAGATATGTCCTTAATATTTTCTATCCAAATTTATAACACATTCGGTCAAGCCATTGTCACGCATCCAACTGTTCCATTTAAAATCAATCACATTCTAGCTTAATAACCCAAATTCTTAATTACATCATTAACATTAAAATGCCTTTTTCATGCAATTATGCCCAAACTATAAACAACCTTACATTCGGCCAATTTACATCAAACATAATAACACATTCGGCATTGTATAATTTAACATACCTATCTCCTCTTAATAAAAGTTTATATTATAAAATAAAATTCAATTTAACTCAATTGCTTAAAACTTACCTCGGAAGTTGACGAATTAAGCTTCCCGGCTATTTGTTTAATTTTGCTTTTTCCCCGATCCAATCCCGTTTCCTTTTGTTCTTGATCTAAATAATTCCAATTTAAACTCATTCAAATTTATTTTCATTCAATTTGATCCAAAAACACATAATTATGTAAATTACTAATTTACCCCTAACTTTTACAATTTATACAATTTAGTCCCTAATACAAAACTCACAAATTACTCAAAATTTGGTTAACATCCCTTAGGGCCGAATCTTCAAAAGGACTATATAAGTCCATATATTTTGTAAATTTTTCAATTAACTCTTCAAGATAATATTTTCACAAAATTAATCCTTAATTAGCTACATTCATCAAAAACTCAAAACAAAAGATGTTCATCTAGCTCCAATCTTACATTTAATACCAAAAATCATCATAAAACTCAACTTATCATCAATGGAAAATTCTTACCTTGAGAGATAAAACATCACACCCAATAAGTTAGGATATAATGTTTTAAACTCTCAAGAATAAGTTTTTATTTTAAACTTGGATTTTGAAAGTGGATGGATATGTAATACTTTGAACTTTGCCGAGAAAAATCACAACCCAATAAGTTAGGGCACGATTCTTTTCGTAAACTTCTAAATATCACATATCACTAAAAACATTTAAAAAAAAAGTTTTTAAATTTAAAAAGGTATTTTCATAAAAAAAATGGCATGAGTAATGTAACATACATATTAATTACAATTCTACGATAATATATTACACAAGATATAACAAATAATAATCCCTATAATAAAGTAAGTACAAATATAATGAAACATAGACAAAATAATGAACAAAAGAATTTACTATGAATATATTTCATGAAATTTTTTAAAAAATATAAACAATATAAACAATGTGTTAAAAACGATAACGATTTAAAAAAATATTTGTAAATGGAATATATTATAAATAATCTTAATTAAACATAGGATATAATATAATATAATATAATATAATATAATATAATATAATATAATATAATATAATATAATATAATATAATATAATATAATATAATATAATATAATATACTATCACATATATACTTATATAAATACTAAAATGATATGTAATAAAAATATACAAAATAATAATAATTATATAATTTAATATACAAAAAAAATTAAGGTATTTAATATGAACTTAATTTTATACCATACATATATATAAAAAAGAATTTAAAAAAGGGTTAAATTGAAATTTTAAATTTTTCAAGGCTATTTCAATAAATTAATTAATAGGCATAATTAAATTAAATAAAATAACGGAGGGACCAAAAGAGTAAATTTCTCATTTCAAAGAAAAGCGCGGATCCTTGTTCAGATCCTGGTCGACGCTATGGACCATCCGCTAAACGACGGTAAAAAGACTCACCTTTGCCGATTTGGTGTTTATACAACCGGAAGTTTGGTTTTTCCTCTACCGATATTCGCCAACCTTGTATTCAATATGGGTTAGTTTTTAGCTTTTCAAAAATTAAGGAATTGATCTAGATAATCTTACAACCATTGGCCAATATTTTAGAGGCTTACCTTATAGATTCCAAATCCTAAAGTTCCTTTTTCTTGAATATCCGCCGAAATCCCTAAAATTCGTATGTTAGATCCGATCTAACTTTAATAAGTTATAATCGGCCTTGCCCTAATATGTCTTTATTTCAATTTCCTCGAATCGAATCCCGAACCTCCTCCTTTTGACATTCGCCATAAGACATACAAAGAGGTTATTTTCTTAAGCCTTGTTTAAATCTAATCAAGAAAACAAGAATTAATTATTCTTACCTTTAAACCTTGATCTTTGTATTCTAGTAGTTGTGGAAACTTGAGATCCCTTGTATTATTCCTACCATGATCAAGAAGAATGGGATTTGCTGACCACCGCCTCCTTGGGAAGCTGCTCCAATTCTCTTATAAATATTAGTTTTTTTAAAAAATCATTTAGTTTTAGGTTTTTTTAAAAAAAAAGTTTGAACTCTCTGAAAGGGCCTCCCCCCCTCACCAGTTCCGATCATAGGTTCGGGGCCACGCGCCATACGCCTCTATGGACGGTGGCCGGAGGCCCAAAAACCTCCGTTCTTCCTCGTTTTCCACACGGTACCTCTCTTTATCCCTTTTCACAATCGTTATACACGCAAATATATATAAAATAAAACGAAAATAAATAGAATAAAAGACGAATCACCTTTAAAAATTTGTTTTTATTGAACTCTGTTTCTGTGAATGTTTTTCTCTGTGTATGTGCCTCTCGGTATTTTGCTACAAAATCTCTCTGTGTTTTGCCTCTGTATTTTTGCGATAATTTCAGTGTTTTTTCTTTTTAAAAAAAATCCTCCCCCTTTACAGATTTCTACAAGGGGTTTTATACCCAAAAATAAAATAAAAGAAATGGAAAAGATATCTTTTCGTATTTTTCCATATCTGTGATTTCCTATTTTGCTACGATTTGTTCCCTTTTGCTGCTTATTTCTTTCCTTTGCAGGTTTGAAATCTTGCGACGGTGGTGATTCTAGCATGAATCAAGGCACGAATGAGGGCCGACGAGGTGGTGGTGACTGTTGGGCTCCTGTTGGATGACAGTTGAGCAGTTTCTGCTTGCGGCGTGAGGATGACTTAGGGTTTTAGGAAACCCTAAGTTTCTACTGGGCTTGTTTGGTTCTTGGGCCATTTAGCTTTTGGGCTAATCGGGTTTTTGGGGTGTTGAGCTTAGGTAATTGGGCTCGGGTAATTGGGTAGTTTTAGGGTATTTGGTTTAAATGTAAAAGGACTATAAGTGGACTGTTTATTTAGCCCGGGCAAAATGGGTTATTATAGCTGCCCCTCTTTGCTCATTGTTGTGAAACAAGAATAGAGCAAAGACTATAAAAGGACCAATTTTGCCCGGCTTTGGCTGAGCCTTGGCTTCTTGATCTTCTTCAAATGGCTTCTAACTCCACTGCAACCTCAGGAAAATAAAATCTTCTGTCTTCGATCTGCTTCCTACAACTTTAGGAAGATCAAATCTGCTATCTTCAATCTGATCCCTGCAAACTCAGGGATCACCAGATTGATGTCTTCGATCTACTTCCTGCAACTTCAGGAAGATCAAATCTGTTATCTTTAATCTGATCCCTGCAAACTCAGGGATCACCAGATTGATGTCTTCGATCTGCTTCCTGCAACTTCATGAAGATCAAATCTGTTATCTTCAATCTGATCCCTGCAAACTCATGGATCACCAGATTGAGGTCTTCGATCTGCTTCTTGCAACTTCTGGAAGATCAAATCTGCTATCTTCAATCTGATCCCTGCAAACTCAGGGATCACCAGATTGATATCTTCGATCTGATTCCTACAACTTTAGGAATATCAAATCTGTTATCTTCAATCTGATCCCTGCAAACTCAGGGATCACCAGATTGAGGTCTTCGATCTGCTTCTTGCAACTTCAGGAATATCAAATCTGTTATCTTCAATCTGATCCCTGCAAACTCAGGGATCACCATATTGAGGTCTTCAATCTGCTTCCTGCAACTTCAGGAAGATTAAATCTAAAATTTACCGATATTGCTACACTATCTACTGAGGGCATGTCCTACAGCCTCGATTCCTAAGATGCTATGATCAGAATGAATCAAATGCTTCTCGCTATATGTACAACACGTCATGAAAGTAATTCCTTTTAAGGGATTAAGATGCCATGATTGTAATGAATCAAATTCTCCTAATGAAATTTGCTATGATGCATGAATGTTATGAGTATGATTCCTATTTTTAGGCGTTATCACTCGTCGTTTGTGCTTACCAATCATGTTTTGCTTCGTTAGCTTGCTCCAATGCAATTTCAAAGTCAACTCCACTTGGATCTTGAAAACACAAGGCTTGTTTCATCCACCCTATTAAAAGTCAAGACCCTTTCAATCTAATCCTTCTGCAAATTTAGGGTATAGGGTTAATCCCAAATTCAACCCATTCCACCACAATTCAGGATTTCTTAGTTCACCATACCACCCCAAGTGTCATGATCAGATGACATCATGTCCATTTATCAATTGGACAAAGAATTCAGAGAAATAGTCTCTATCCAGACTCTTCTTTCTCAAATATTTCTATGTACATGGAAATTCTAAACAATTGTCATGTTTTGGTTCCTTGTCTTATCTAGAAATTTTCAAAGTAATATGTAAAACTTCTTTTTTGTGAAATTATTAGTTCGACAATCATTATTTCAATGCAACTCATTTATGAATAATAGGAAACAAATTAATCACAAAAGAAGGATTAAAATTTGAATAAATTTATAAAAAGAATACAAAGAAAAATTATCCGAAACATATCTTTGAGAAGAAAAAGAATCCAAAGATAGTAGAATGAATAAGAAAAAATCAAATGCCCTAGATATCGCAGATTGAGTGTAATATCCAGAATATAGGGGTTATGCATTTTTAACTTAATTGTATGTGGTTGCATGCCTATGTGTAGTTGAGTGTGCTTTGGGAGTTTTAGAAACTTCAGTATGTAAGAGAATGCCTTAGAAAAATATTAAATTTTTAAGTCTTAAGATGGAGCTAAGCAAGATAGGCTTTAAGAAAAATTGGCATGAGGTTTTAATCATAACAAGTCAATTGGCAAGGTGGTGTTGGCACATGGGTGAATGCATGAGAGGAGAGGCTCGAATCCCTTAGCTAGCAATTGGAAGGATTTTTATTTTTGTTCTCTTTCCTATAGTGTCGGTCAAGCCTTATCTTAGTATGGATGGATTTTGATTCATTTTTGGATAGTAGACCAAAGGGAAAAGGCAAGTTATTAGTTAAGGTATGGAATCAAGATGTTATGGAAGGATAAGGGGACAAAAGGCTTGATGAATGGGTGATGTTTTGGAAGTTTTTCTATGGCCATTTGATCATGAATGTGGACGGCATAAGGGGCTAAGGGGGTTGGCTTAATTGTGATAGTGATTAGGGGGAAGATAGGGAAGAAGTGAGGAGAAAAAAGTGGGATTGTGTTGGCATGTGAGTTGGCCGAATGTTGTATGGGATTAGGGGGTGATAGTTGGCCAAAATCTTAACATTTTGTGCATTTTTTTTCCCTTTTCTCCAAAATCCTTCTTCTTAGCCGAATTTGTCATTGGCATTAGGTGAAAGTTTTGTTTTGTTTTGGCTATCATTTTTGACCATTTTGGTGTAATTGCCTATTCTCTCAAGTTTCTTTTCTCTATTGCCGAAAACACCAAAAGCTTAGAAGACATTTCTCTTTCTTTTCTTCCTCTCTAGTGTCGAAATCATCCTAGCACTAAGGTCCTTTTTCATCTTTTTCTTTTCTCCTTCTTTCTCTTAGCCGAAACCATCCTCCATTTTCACCATAATCATAACATCTTAAACCTCCCATCTTTCTTTCTTTTCTTTTATTAAAATCGAAACCACCATCTTTCTTTCTTCTCTTTTGGTTAAAGTTGAAATCACCATCTTTTCTCTTCTCTTTGTTAAAGCCAAAACCACCATTTCTTTTCTTCTTAATTGTTAAGGCCGAATCTCTTTATAGTTCAAGTAAGGGTACAATCATTCTCCGCGTTACGGGTAAGGATTATCTATCAATCGTTCTTCTTTCTTTTCTTTTGGATTAGCCGATTTTAGGAATCTAATCCTCTTATTTCTCCTTGGCCGAATCTTTGAAGGAGGATTTTGGGATTCTTTTTGTAGCCAACGATTAAGGAGAGATCCATCGGGAAATTAAATATTCAAGGTAAAGGAGTTTTATATACTTATTATATCGTTTTAGATAGACTACTAATCGCTTTCGCTTTTGTAGGGACTCTATCGCCGATCATTTTCCCGTGAATGTAAGATTTTGGGGCAAACAAAATAGGTTTGAAAAGAGCGGTAAGGAGTGTTTGGAAGAGGGTGGTTCATTATACCTCAAATTTCAAACGAAGGGTCAGATCGGATTCAAGACTTTCCACAAGGTTGTGGACCTTTTGCCAACGAAGATCGATTATTTGAAGTCGTATGCATACACCGAGCCACTATTTGTTCGTGGTTTGTCATCGGATTTTGATCCATCTATTGGAAAAAAATCACATATAACAGTTGTCCGAGATTCCGAGGGTAAGGAATTAGATTATTCATCAATAGTATAGATTTATAGGTAGTAGTGTGTTCTAATCAAGTGTGATAAATAATTAGGTGTCGACGAGCGGGTAGGTATCGTTCTCACTGTTATAAGGTGTGTAACACTATACTAAATTTCTCATAGATCTAAAATAATAATGATTTGTATGAATATATGTATGATAATGGTTGTGAGTACCATTCAGTGGTACACGATATTCAGGTATGTTTACCCCATTACTTCGTTAATAATGCTATAAGCATAAATATGAAATAAGAATGACTCTGTTATGATTTTACTGTATATTGCATAAAATCTGAATAATATGTATGTGCATGGGCATATGGGTGATATTGATAAAGGGGAAGTGTTTCGGTGGTTTTTACCACATTATCCAGTGACTTCAGTCACATAATATGAATCCGGTAACTTCGGTCACATAATATGAATCCGGTGACTTCGGTCACATAATATGAATCCGGTGATTTCGGTCACATATATGAATCCGGTGACTTCGGTCACAATTATCTGGTGGCCATGCCACAAAATTATAAGGGCGATGTGTATGTTGACTGCAGCAACTGCCTTCGATGGTGTGTAGCGGATGGAGGGTCGATTTAGTAATCCCCACGGTGTGATTGGTAGGTACGGATGGTGTGTAGCGGATGGATTTTTAGGTGGGCTTGGGATTGCATTTCATTTATATATATACATGTGATTTAATCGATTTTATCTGATTTGATATAAAATGGGCTTATGGCTAAATATGTTTTAAATGGGCTTAATGGCTTTGATCGATTGGGCTTTTAGTGTAATGTTACACATTGAGTCTGTTGACTCACCCTTTTTATGGGATATATTTCAGGTGACTCTTAGCGTGATGGATCGGGTCAACGAGGACTACGTGGTGGCCATTGCTCAACTAAGTATTTCGGAGTTTCTTTTAATTAAACTTACTAAGTTTATTATTATTATTTAGGATTTATTTTGGGTTATGTTATTTTTGTAATAAGGCCGCTATGAACTGTTTAAATTTTTACGTTTTAGATTTTTAATCTGCTACGGTCAAATATTTACTAAATAATCAAATGATTTCAAAAAAAAAAAAATAACTTAAACTGTTTTGACACCTAAACACCTATGGTTTTTACAATGATAATAAGTTTTTCATAAAATTTGGTTTTCTTTTAACTTAAAATCTTTCTCTTAAAGATAACGTTTTAATAAGACACCAACTATATTAAACACCATTTACAACGCGATCACTAAATAGATCCATTTTATACGAAACCATCATATTTTCTTATAAAACAAAACAAGAATTAATTGAAGTTTTACTCGAGGAACATACCAGATCCGGTCAGGGCTTGTGGGCCGGGTTTGGGGTGTTTCATTGAGCTTTCATATACAAACTTTATGAAGACTGTCTTGAGTTCAACATGTGTTTAGAAAATCCAAAATATTTTGTTAATGCCCCGTTATGCAACATTCTTCCTTTCATTGTTGTTTTACGTGTAGCGAGATTACTGTTCATCCGTGTAGAATTTGAGTCGCCCTTTTTCGGGCTTTCAACTCAAAACTCCTTTGGTCACAAGGCGCCCTTTGCGGGTTTTCGCCTTGGCCTCTTCCTTTTTTTAGGAACTCAAAGTGCCCTTTGCGGGTTTTCACTTTGGCTTCTTCTTCTTTTCAAGCAAAGTATTTCTTTACTGAATCCGAGTTCACAGGATTGGGTAAAGTTTTTCCATCCATCTCGGTCAAGATCAATGCTCCTCTAGAGAAAGCTTTCTTCACTACATATGGTCCTTCCCAATTTGGCATCCATTTTCCTCTAAAATCCTTCTGTATTGGAAGGATCTGTTTCAACACGAGGCCCCCCTCATGAACCTCTCTTTGGCGAACTTTCTTGTTATAGGCTCGCATCATTAGTTTCTAGTACATCTGACCATAACGAATAGCCCTTAGTCTCTTTTCTTCAATCAAGTTCAATTGATCATACCGAGCCTGAATCCATTTAGCTTCATCCAACTTTATTTCTGACAACACACGAAGAGAAGGAATTTCCACTTCGATGGGTAGGATGGCCTCTATCCCATAAACCAACGAATAAGGTGTTGCCCCAGTAGAGGTTCTGACAGATGTCCGATAAGCATAGAGTGCAAACAGTAGTTTCTCATGCCAATCCTTATAAGTATCAGTCATTTTTGTAACACCCCAAACCCGGCCCAAACACTACTACCGGATCTGGTATGTCACTAAGAAAATTTTTGTAAAACCAATCGTGTCGACAATAAGCCCAAATGAGAATTTTATAAAATGTGCCTTAATAATCGAAAGCCCAAAACTTAATTACATGTCTTTGAAAGAAATTAAAATGAGAACAAATAATAAAGGCCCATAATAAAACTAAAATGTAAACTAATGGCCCATGGCCTTATTACAACGTAGTTCAAATCCATAACAAAAAATACTTTAAAAAAACTAATATGGGGAACTTTTGCGGGATCCACATTCTTTTGCATGGCCACCTTGCGCTCCACTCCGGCCCGGTCCGATGCATTAATCGTCACCTGAAAGGTTAGTTTAAAGGGAGTGAGTCGTGAGACTCAGTGTGCAACCCTCATGCACCACTAGTTTTGGGCCTTAACCCTTACAATATAATAACAATTTCATTTACATAATTAACAAATAATATGCAAAGCCCAACCCAATTGCCTAGGTTTCCATCCGCTACACGCCCCCGTACCAACCAACACACCATTGGGGATTTCTACAATCAACCCACACCACTACACTCCAAGATGGCGGTCATGTCGCTCATCAACATATATTGGTCAAGCCCTTATAATGAGATCACGGCATTAGCCACATCAGAAATCACAAGAAAAATTGCTACACATACACATATACATATACTTCCTCCTTTCACGACCCAACCCATGCAAACATGTACAATAATTTAAAAAACATGTACAACAATTTACTTATAACATATAATCAGATTATTTACTAACCTGAGGGTCCGCTGTTTAAATCTGAGATTTCGGCTTTTAACATATACAACTTATGAACATATATATATAATTAATCAGATCTAGTCGGTGGGGAAGTATTACACACCTGATTCGCGTACTAAGGCTTTCGCTATGTCTATGCTACTATCACTCGAAACAACTACTATTGGCCCACGATCTAACTTCGATTTTGGCCCACACCCCGATGGCCAATCTAGCACTACCAAAACATGTTGCTTCTTGAATTTGGGCGACGGTTTTACAGATCCAACCTTCTCTGCTTGACTGTTAGTTGAGTCCATAACAATCCCTTAATCACTAAACCAAATAAACGATGAGATCTAACTCATTAATTAAATGTAACCCTTAAAACGAACACTTACCTAGTTAGTCGAATCCCGAATGTTCTTGAGAAATCGTCACCACCAACCTACCTACATTCGGCCATCCTCCAAATATCAAACCAACCAATACACACAACCAACCTAACCCAAATAGTATTCAGCCAAAGCAAAAAGAATCATGGAAGGCCATTCGGCCGAACTTACCACTACCTACCTTCGACTTTTCCACCAAATCGGCTTTAATGGGACAGATTCGGCTTCTAAGGTAAAGAGTATAATCGACAAGGCCTTGGAAATAATGCCTTGGATTAGGAGTTTGATAAGAAATAAAGGAATCACAGAAAAGGAGAAATCCCAAAACTCACCGAATTACTAAGGAGTATACGGCTTACGGTGCACCTTCGAGAAATAGAGATCTCACTTGTAGATTCGGCTATGGAGGAAGAAGATGTGTACTAAGAGCATTCGGCTATCAGAAGAGTTTTTGAGGAGAGGAGAAACACTTAACGAGTTTCGACTATGATGTGTTTTCAGGAAAAAGAAAAGAAAGAAAACCGAGAGAGGATGGAGTGTAGATTTCGGCAAAGAGAAAGAAAAAATGGAGAGAATGGTTAGCAAAATTTTGGCTAGCCTATACTAAACCAATTTTCCCCCCTCCTGTAGTTGAGTTTCGGCCAACTCTCCCTCTTCTTTTGATAACCTTTAAATCTCATGATAACTCAATCCTTATCTTACCTTTAGGAGAGCCCACACTAAAGCCAACTCCTCCCTCTTTAATTATCATCTTTTATCACTTAAATAAAAAGAAATAAAGCTCCTAACTAGTAGCCTAATGCCGTCCACCCCCTTCCCCTTTAAGTGCCAAAATTTTGACCCATCTCCTAAGGCCCAATCGGCCACACAAGGCCCAAACTCCTCCCCCTTATGATGCCACCTTATGCCCACTTAAAGCACTTCAAATCTTTGGGCCACAAGCCCAGCTTGTCACTTAATTAACTATCTTCTTAAATTATGAGCTAACACCATTTATTAGCCACCTAACCCAAATTTTTAAAGCCCAATATTTCACTTTAAATTAACCAGAGTACTAACTTAAACCCTAATCCAAATATTTAATCAAAAAGTCAGCCCGATCCTTAAAATCTTAATTTAACATATTAAACTATCATATAAATGCGCAGGCCCACTTTAAGGATGTTACAGTTCTACCCCCTTAAAATAAATTTCGGCCTCAAAATTTCCCTGTCAAAAGAGATGGGGATACTACTGTCGTATAACATCCTCTGGCTCCCATGTCGCCTCTTCTGCGCTGTGATTTCGCCACAAAACTTTAACCAATGGCACGGACTTCCTTCTTAACACTTTCACGTCTCGATCCAAGATTTCCACTGGCTCTTCCTCAAAGGACAAATCCAATTTTACTTCTATCTCTTCTACCGGCACTACATGCGATGGGTCAGATCGATAACGTCTCAGCATCGAGACATGGAACACATCATGTATCTGCTCCAACTCAAAGGTAACTCCAACCGATAAGCCACTGGGCCCACGCGTTCTAGTACCCGATAAGGCCCAATAAACCGTGGACTTAACTTCCTCTTTCGACCAAACCTCATTATTTTTTTCCACGGGGATACCTTCAAGAAGACTTGATCACCTACCGTGAATTCCACCTCTTTCCGCTTTAGATCCGCGTAAGACTTTTGTCGATCCAACGCTTCCTTTAGCCGAGCCCGTATTAACTTCACTTTCTCCTCGGTTTCAAACTAACTCTGGACCTAACACCTTACGTTCACCCAACTCCGTCCAACATGTTGGAGTACGACATCTTCTTCCATATAACGCTTCATAAGGCGCCATCTGAATGCTAGCTTGATAACTATTATTATATGCAAATTCCGCCAAGGGCAAATACTCTTCCCAACTGCCTCTAAAGTCGATGATGCAACCCCTTAGCATATCTTCCAAGATTTGAATGACCTCTCTGACCGACCGTCACCGCATGGGTGAAAAGTCAGACTAAAGTCTAACCTTGTTCCCATTGCTTGATGAAGAGCCTTCCAAAATCGTGACGTGAACCTAGGGTCCCTATCTAATATGATTGACACCGGCACACCATGCAATCTTACAATCTCAGCCACATACAATTTAGCCAATTTTTGTAGAGAAAAGTCCACTCGAACCGATATGAAGTGAGCAGACTTTGTCAGTCGGTCAACATTCACCCAAATCGAATCCTTCTTAGTGGGTGTAAGGGGTAACCCACTAACAAAATCCATTGTGATTCTCTCCCATTTCCATTGGGGAATCTTCACCGACTGCAACAATCTCGATGGCACTTGGTGTTCAGCTTTGACCTACTGACACGTCAGACATTTTCCTACGATCTCCGTTACTTCTTTCTTCAGACCTGGCCACCGAAATTGCTCTCGCAAATCACGGTACATCTTGACTCCTCCAGGATGCATAGCATAAGGGCTACTATGCGATTCTTGAAGAATCATCTGTCGTAACTCCTTGTCTTTAGGCATGCAAATCTTCCCATGATAACATAGAATTCCATCCTTGTTCAGACTATAGTCCTCCATTCCACCATCCCTTACTCGCAACAGTCGAGCACTTAGACCATCATCTACTAACTGTTTGTCCTTAACTTGACTTACCTATGTTGGCTTTACTTGCAACTCAGCCAGTAAACTCCCGTCATCGAATAGACTCAGATGAGCGAACATGGCTCTTAACTCTGATACTACTTTATGGCTTAGCGCATCTGCTACCTCATTCGCCTTACCAGGGTGGTATTCGATCGAACAATCATAATCCTTCAAGAGCTCGATCCACCTACGTTGTCTCAAATTTAGCTCCTTCTGGGTAAGGAGGTATTTCAGACTTTTATGGTCGGTGTAAATTACCGACTTCTCCCCATATAAGTAGTGCCTCCAAATCTTTAAGGCAAACACTATTGCCGCCAACTCCAAGTCATGCATAGGGTAGTTTAACTCATGCGGTCTCAACTGTCGAGACGCATACGCCACCACCTTTCCTTCTTGCATCAGCACACACCCTAAACCCGTGTGCGACGCATCACAGTAAACGATAAATTCCTTTCCTGCCTTCAGCTGAATTAATACTGGTGCTTCCGTCAGGATTCTTTTCAACTTCTCGAAGCTTTCTTGCTGTTTGTTGGTCCATATAAACAATACTCCCTTCCTCAGCAACTTAGTTAGAGGAGCCGCTATTAGAGAAAACCCTTCAACGAACCTTCGGTAATACCCTGCCAAACCTAAGAAACTCCGAACCTCTGCCATAGACTTTGGTGGTTTCCAATCCAATACAGCCTCTATCTTTCGAGGGTCCACCCTAATTCCCTCAGCTGAAACCACATGTCCTAAGAAAGTCACTTCCTTCAGCCAGAACTCACACTTACTGAACTTTGCAAACAGCTTTTTCTCCCTCAGAGTTTGCAACACCACGCGAAGATATTCATCATGCTCCTCCTCGACTTAGAGTAAACCAGGATATCGTCGATGAACACCACGACGAACCGATCAAGATATGGCTGAAACACCTAGTTCATCATATCCATAAAGGTCGCTGGTGCGTTCATCAACCCGAACGGCATTACCAAGAACTCATAATACCCGTACCGAGTTCGAAACGCCATCTTATAAATGTCCTCTCCTTTAACTTTTAATTGATGATATCCCGACCATAGGTCAATCTTAGAAAAGACCGATGCTCCTTTGAGCTGATCAAATAGATCGTCGATCTTCGATAATGGATACTTGTTTTTGATCGTCAACTTATTTAGTTGACGATAATCCACGCACATACGCATGGATCCATCCTTCTTCTTCACAAATAGGACCGACGCTCCCCATGGAGACACACTCGGTCGAATGAACCCACGATCCAATAGTTCCTGAATCTGAGCCTTGAGCTCCACCAATTCCTTTGGCGCCATCCTATAAGGAGCAATAGATACTGGAGCTGTACCGAAGTAGGTCTATTCCAAATTCCACCTCGCGATCCGGGGGTAATCCTAGCAATTCCTCCGAAAAAATATCCGCGAAATCCCTGACTGTTCAGACCTCCTTAACAGTCGCCTCCTTATCATCCAACACACGAATAAAGGCCAGATATGCACTACATCCCTTCCGAATCATCTTAATAGCTTTTAAGGAGGATATCACGTTGGACAAGTAATTCCTCCTTTCTCCTAACACAACCACCTCCCCGCCTTCCGGGGTACCCAACACCATACGCTTGTTCTCACAGTCCAACTTGGCACGATGCTTAGTTAACCAATCCATTCCCAAGATGAGGTCAAACTCTCCAAATGGCAATTCCATCAAATCTGCCGGGAACACTACCCCTTGAGTCTCTAAAGGTACTTCCCTAAACAGCTTGTCCACTACCCTAGATTGTCCTAGGGGACTAACCACGGTCATCTTCCTAGTGGTTATCTCATAATCTATACTTAGAGTCTCAGATACTGAACATGCAACATAGGAGAGGGTTGACCCAATATCAATTAAAGCAAGGAAAGGGTTATCAACGATAAGAAACGTACAGGTTATAACATCCAGTGCGTCACCATCCTCCCTTCGATGAGCCGCATAAACTAAACCCGGCTGCCTTGCATCCGTATTACCTGTACCTCTGCCGGATGCTCCACTACCCCAACCGGGTCTATTTCTTCCTCTAGCTGTACCTCTACCCCTTGGTCCAGGCTGATCACCTCTCCTAGCCTGATCAGAACCTCGGCCCGTTGGCTGCTTACGATCCATCTGAGGACAGTCCCTCATCAAATGTTCTGTGGATCCACACCTAAAACATCCACCGGTTTTCACCTTGCACTCCCCATAATGGGTTCTCCACATATAGAACATGCTTGACTCTGGCCCGATGGAGCACGAGCTGGCCCATCAGTCCTAGGCCTCTTTTGAAAATTTCCAGTTGCTTTAGAGGGTCCAAAACTCCTCTTACTCCTTCCTCGATCCTTATCCTTCTCCTGTCTCTCCACCCGCTTTACTTCCTCAGCTATTTTAACTTTATCCACTAGAACCACGAAAATTCTCTCTCGTTGTGGCGCGATCAGAACCCTTAGCTCATTCCTTAGCCCATCCTCGAACCGAACGCATCGTTCATACTCTGTTGCTACCATTCCCAGAGCGTAACGACTCAGGCGTAGAAACTCAGCCTCATACTCAGCCACAGACTTACTCCTCTGCACCAAATTTGGGAATGCTTTCCTTTGAGCATCCATGTAACTAGCCCCAACGTACTTTCCCTGGAATGACTCCTTAAAGAAATCCTAGTCAATCAGGTCCGCGACCGTACCCTCTTTCACCGTGAGCCACCATTGGTAGGCCTCGTCTCGAAGAAGAGACACAACCCCCTTCAGCTTCTCCTCCACCATGAAGTCTAGGTCGTCCATTATACGTTCCACTGCCTCCAACCAATATTCAGCGGAACTCGGGGATACGCCAGAGACTTCCCTAAATACTTCAGCCCCATTGTTCCTCAACCTTTCAGGCACAGATTTTCGGGCTCCTATGCCCATACCAACCTCAGCCACTCTTTCTAAAACCCTCAGTACAACCTGAGACACCACGCCCTCTCCTCCCATGCGGTCTTGAAATTCCCCTCAAGCACCGGTGGAACCAGGTATCTCACTTCCTTACCCATGACCCGATCCTACGGGTTCTGACGTCTGATCATCCTACCTCTACAAGGTCCACGTGGCGGACGCCCTCGACCTCTTGTACTCATTCTTCTGGTTTGCGTTTATCTGATTTAAAAATTTTATGAGTCATTAATTGTTTCCACTAATTATCCCCGAACAGTCTTATGAAACATAGTTTTGAAAGTGATTCTTTCGAATACGAACCTATCTACAGTTTTCAGTCTTCCTATTCTAGGAATTATGCACACACAACGTTCATGCAAGTATCATTCATCACCTAAGGGTATTTTCGTCATTTCGCTACCCAGGGGTATGTTCGTAATTTTATCCTACAAGAGGTATTTTCATAAATTTTTTTTAAAATATGGTTTCAGGTGATTTTACGAAATAAGGGTATTTTGGTAATTTTTTTCAACTCGAGGGTATTTTGGCAATTTTACAAATTCGAGGTATTTTAGTAATTTTGCCAGTTAGGGGTATTTTGGTCATTTGCAAATTAAAGGTATTTTGGTAATTTCGCAAACAGGGCTATTTTGGTAATCTCATAAACCAGGGATATTTTGATGTTGTTGTTGTTGTTTTTGTTTTCTATGGAAAGATTCTGTTGACTTTGTAAATCGGGGTATATTTGCAAATCATAGGTATTTTTTTTCAAAATAAGGATATTCTGATAATTTTGTGGGAAAAATAGGTGGCTGGTCCCTTTCGGGTTTTAATTATAAGTTTTGGCTTTGTCCACACGCATCAGTAACTAGGGTGAATAATCACTATGCACCAGGTAGAATTCTAGTGGAAAGGAGGTGAGTCACTAGGACTGCTTAAGTACCAAGCTTTCCCTGAATCCACTCCTAGACATGCATATGCCTATTGCCACACCCTGTCATGGCTAAAGTGAACAATCACTATGCACTGTGAGATTCCAAATGAAGAGGAGGTGAGTCACTCTGACCGCTTAAATACCAAGCTCTTCCTGATCTACTCCTAGACATGCATATGCTGTTACCACACTTTAGTCTTGTGACTTGTTTATGTGTTTTGTTTAATGAAGTTAAGTCTTATGGGATTTTTTAAGAGTTTGTTTGTCTAATCCTAGAGTCCATCAAGTTCTAACCTAAATAGTCTATGTTCCATAAGCCCGTTAAGCCCGCATTTATATCACACAATGGTTTAGAGTACTTACCTGGCGAACTTGGCTGGAGACGCAGGTGCCATGCTGAACTCATAAGCCTTTGCTAAAAGAAATCCATGTTTTAGAAAACCCATTTTTAGAAAATATTTTGGGCCCAAAATCCCAAAGCCAAGTTTTGAACTGGGCTCTGATACCAATTTGTAACACCCCAAACCCGGCCCAAACACTACTACCGGATCTGGTATGTCACTAAGAAAATTTTTGTAAAACCAATCGTGTCGACAGTAAGCCCAAATGAGAATTTTATAAAATGTGCCTTAATAATCGAAAGCCCAAAACTTAATTACATGTCTTTGAAAGAAATTAAAATGAGAATAAATAATAAAGGCCCATAATAAAACTAAAATGTAAACTAATGTCCCTTGGCCTTATTACAACATAGTTCAAATCCATAACAAAAAATACTTTTAAAAAAACTAATATGGGGAACTTTTCGCCGGATCCACATTCTTTTGCATGGCCACCTTGCGCTCCACTCTGGCCCGGATGATGCACTAATCGTCACCTGAAAGGTTAGTTTAAAGGGGGTGAGTCGCGAGACTCAATGTGCAACCTTATGCACCACTAGTTTTGGGCCTTAACCTTTACAATATAATAACAATTTCATTTACATAATTAACAAATAATATGCAAAACCCAACCCAATTGCCTAGGTTTCCATCTGCTACACGCCCCCGTACCAACCAACACACCATTGGGGATTTCTACAATCAACCCACACCGCTACACTCCAAGATGGCAGTCATGCTGCTCATCAACATATATTGGCCGAAGCCCTTATAACAGATCACGGCATTAGCCGCTATAGTAAATCACGGTAAAAACCGCTACACATATACATATACATATGCTTCCTCCTTTTATCACCCAACCCATGCAAACATGTACAATAATTTAAAAACACGTACAACAATTTACTTATAACATATAATCAGATTATTTACTAACCTGAGGGTCCGCTGTTTAAATCTGAGATTTTAGCTTTTAACATATATAACTTATGAACATATATATATATAATTAATCAGATCTAGTCGGTGGGGAAGTATTACACACCTGATTCGCGTACTAAGGCTTTCGCCATGTCTATGCTACTATCACTCAAAACAACTACTATTGGCCCACGATCTGACTTCGATTTCAGCCCACACCCCGATGGCCAATCTCGCACTACCAAAACAGTTGCTTCTTGAATTTGGGCGACGCTTTCTGAGATCCAACCTTCTCGCTTGATCGTTAGTTGAGTCCATAACAATCTCTTAATCACTAAACCAAATAAATGATGATATCTAACTCATTAATTAAATGTAACCCTTAAAACGAACACTTACCTAGTTAGTCGAATCCCGAATGTTCTTGAGAAATCATCACCACCAACCTAACTACATTCGGCCATCCTCCAAATATCAAACCAACCATTACACACAACCAACCTAACCCAAATAGTATTCGGCCAAAGCAAAAAGAATCATGGAAGGCCGAACTTACCACCACCCACCTTCGACTTTTCCACCAAATCGGCTTTAATGGGACAGATTCGGCTTCTAGGGTAAAGAGTATAATCGACAGGGCCTTGGAAATAATGCCTTGGATTAGGAGTTTGATAAGAAATAAAGGAATCACAGAAAAGGAGAAATCCCAAAACTCACCGAATTACTAAGGAGTATACGGCTTACGGTGCACCTTTAGGAAACAATGATCTCACTTGTAGATTCGGCTATGGAGGAAGAAGATGTGTACTAAGAGCATTCGGCTATCAGAAGAGTTTTTGAGGAGAGGAGAAACCCTTAAGGAGTTTCGGCTATGATGTGTTTTCAGGAAAAAAAAAGAAAGAAAACTGAGAGAGGATGGAGTGTAGATTTCGGCAAAGAGAAAGAAAAGATAGAGAGAATGGTTAGCAGAATTTCAGCTAGCCTATACTAAACCGATTTTCCCCCTCTTGTAGTTGAGTTTCGGCCAACTCTCCCTCTTCTTTTGATAACCTTTAAATCTCATGATAACTCAATCCTTATCTTACCTTTAGGAGAGCCCACACTAAAGCCAACTCATCCCTCTTTAATTATCATCTTTTATCACTTAAATAAAAAGAAATAAAGCTCCTAACTAGTAGCCTAATGCCATCCACCCCCTTCCCCTTTAAGTGCCAAAATTTTGACCCATCTCCTAAGGCCCAATCTGCCACACAAGGCCCAAACTCCTGCCCCCTTATGACGCCACCTTATGCCCACTTAAAGCACTTCAAATCTTTGGGCCACAAGCCCAGCTTGTCACTTAATTAACTATCTTCTTAAATTATGAGCTAACACCATTTATTAGCCACCTAACCCAAATTTTTAAAGCCCAATATTTCACTTTAAATTAACCAGAGTACTAACTTAAACCCTAATCCAAATATTTAATCAAAAAGTCAGCCCGATCCTTAAAATCTCAATTTAACATATTAAACTATCATATAAATGCGCAGGCCCACTTTAAGGATGTTACAATTTTCCCCCACTATCTTCTTGATGTTTTTGTTAGCCACTTCTACTGCCCCATTCATTTTTGGACGATATGGAGACGAGTTATGATGTTTGATCCCAAATTGGTTACAAATTTCTGCTATCGAGCTATTGTTCAAGTTCAGCGCGTTGTCTGATATGATCCTCTCAGGCATTCCATATCGACAAATAATCTCTTTCTTTAAGAATCTACTAACTGCTGATTTAGTAACATTAGCATACGAAGCAGCCTCTACCCATTTCATGAAGTAATCAATTACCACAAAGATGAATCGATGTCCATTCGAAGCTTTTGGTGAGATTGGCCCAATAACATCCATGCCCCACATGGAAAAAGGCCACGGAGAAGCCATAAAATGTAAAGGCGATGGAGGCACATGAATTTTGTCTCCATAAATCTGGCATTTGTGACATCTCTTGGAATAGTTGATACAATATCCTTCTATGGTAGACCAATAATATCCAAATCTCATTATCTGCCTGGCCATCAAGAATCCATTAGCGTGTGTTCCACAAACGCCCTCATGAACTTTTTCAAGGATTTGCTTAGCTTCAATAGCATCAAGACATCTCAATAGCACTTTATCTTTTCTCTTTTCGTATAAAATATCTCCATCCAAGACATAATCAGAGGCCATTCTTCTTAGAGTCCTTTTCTCATTCTCTGTGGCATTCTCTAGATATTCATAATTTTTCATGTATTGCCATACATTTTGATACCAAGGATGATAATCTTTTTCCTCTTCCTCTATGTCATAACAATGGGCTGGGACTTTGACAATACTCATCTGAATAGGCCTCATGTCTTCTGGTTTGTTTACTTTAGTCATAGAAGCCAAGGTTACCAATGCATCTTCCATCTGATTTTCATCGCGTGGAAGGTAATTGAAAGTAATGTCGCCAAATTCCTCAATTAATCCCATAACTATTTTTTGGTAATCAACTAGTTTAGGATCTCTTGTCAACTTTGGCCAAACACTTAACCATATACAAAAGAATAATAAACTTGTTAGCCTATACATTGGCCCTTCTTAAAACATATACTCAAATGAAGTGTTTCCTATACATGCCATACTTAACATAAACAACTTGGCTATACCAAAATAGTGATTGATAGTGTGCTTCGAGCTCCGATGATAATGATCCACGAGATTAGCTTGACGGGACTACATGGAAAGAAATGAATAATGACATAAGCATTTAGCTTAGTAAGTTTGCATATAATGCACAAAGAAGCATACTTAGTAAACATAAACCATTTGGCATACACAATAGCATCATAAATTTTAGCTATTTAAGCTTACTTACTCATATTGATTCTTATATATCTTATGACACTTACTAGTCTCATGCTCGTGAAGTAAACGAGGTAGCTGTATCACTTAATCATATAGATTAACATACTCTGTCATGGTAAGCATTATTTTAACGTCATCATTCATAACATGAATACTACTCTTAGTTAGCTTTAACTAGCATTCTTTAATGATAGCTTTACTTATTTAACTTTCTTGTTTTCTCATTTACTCTTTACTTATTTTGCCAGATGAATTACCATGAATAACCGAGGATACAGAATCTCATCCCACATAAAACTCGATGCCAAAGCCATATCCTCGATATGGTCTTACATGGGATCTTTTATCTTGGTATTGAAGCCATGTCTTGACATGGACTTACTCAAAGTCTTCCTTGTGTGTTCCCTTGGGAATTTACCATTTCTATGTCTTGACATGGTCTTATTTGGTATCTTTACTCATGAACTGGTCAATGCCGAGCCTTGGCTTGGACTTACATGAAATCTTCTTTGATACTCACCAATGCCATGCCTTGGCTTGGACTTACATGGAATCTCTATCTCATGATAGCTTTTCAACGCCAAGACTTGTGTTGGACGTACATGACATCTTTACTTGGAGACTCACCAATGCCATGCCTTGGCTTGGACTTACATGGGTCTTCATCTCATAATAACTCTTCAATTCCAAGACTTGTCTTGGTCTTACATGATAACTTGCTTAATTGCCGATGCCATGCCTTGGCTTGGTCTTATACGGACTTTCTCATTTCATGTGGTAGATCGAGTATCCTAGGTAATTCATCTTCAATCGGGACTTTCTCATGCTTATTCTCATTGATTTCTTTGTTTAACATAACATTAAACATTTTCATGATACTATTATACATTACACCAAGAATTTCAATGATATAAATCATAAAGCTTAGAAATCATACAAACTTACCTCAATGTACAAAATGTACGTAGATATGCAATTTAGTCCTTGACTTTGTTCTTGCCTCGGTTTCGATCCGGGCTTCATTTTTCTTGATCTATAATAATAATTTAACTCATTTAATACTCATAATAACTAAATGGACTCATAAATCATACTATGACAAATTACCATTTTGCCCCTAAACTTTCTCATAATTACACTTTTGCCCCAAGGCTCGTAAAATGATTCTCATTCAACTTTCTTAAACTTCATGCTTAGCTGATTCATTATATCAACTATAGCAATAACAAATTCTCAACTATTTCTACCATGTATGACAAATTTCCATAAAAGTTACAAACTAGTCCCAACTAGTATTTTTCATGAAATTCACTTAGAAAAGATGTTTATCTAACATCAAACTCTCATAAACTTCCATAAAACATCATTTTACAAGCATATCATTCATGGGTAGGTTTTTGAACATGCATCTTAGCTCATTTTATAGCTAAAAATAGCTAATTCATAATACGAGAACTTCAAAAATACGAAGAATATAAAAAACAAGGCTAAGATGAACTTACTAGCAAGCTTGAAAAATGAACAAACCCTAGCTATGGGGTTCTTCAAATTTTCGGCACCAAGGAAGAAGATGAATGAGATTTTTTTATCATCTTTTTCCTATTTTAATCATTTAATTAATATATGACCAAAATGCCCTTCTCTTAAAATTTTCACATTTTACTAACTCATGTCCATTTTTCTCCAAAAATTATAATTTGGGAAAATTCCTATTTAAGGACTTCTAATTAATATTCTAAAGCTATTTCATACAAAAAGCTTCTAGAAACTCATATTTTGCAACTTTTGCAATTTAGTCCTAATGGACCATTCAACCTCAATTTAGCAAAATTGCTTCATGAAACTTTCACACTAGCATGCAAACATGGCATAAAATAAAAAAAAACTCATAAATTTACCTTGGATTCATGGCCTCGCACCACTATTCCAACTAGGCCCTAAATCGGGCTGTTGTAATTCTTCCCCCTTAGGGATTTTCGTCTTCGAAAATCTTACCAACAAATAGGGTTGTGTACTGGTTTCTCATGCCCTTTTCTGGTTCCCATGTAGCTTCCTCTATCCCATGCCTATGCCACAATACTTTCACTAGAGCAATACTTTTATTTCTTAGCTGCTTGACTTCCCAAGCTAAAATCTTAACTGGCTCTTCACCATAAGTCATGTCGGGATAAATCTCTATTTTTGATGGGGTAGTAACATGCAAAGGGTCTGATTGGTAGCGTTGCAACATGGACACATGAAACACATCATGTATCTTTTCTAACTCTGATGGCAAAGCCAATCTGTAAGCTACCGCCCAACTTTCTCGATAATCTCATATGGTCCAATAAAACGTGGACTCAACTTGCCTTTCTGGCCAAATCTGAGAACTTTTCTCCATGGTGACACTTTCAAGAAAACTTTATTCCAAACTTGATACTCTATTTCTTTTCTTCTTAAATCCGAGTAGGATTTTTGTTTGTCAGAAGCAGCCTTTAAAATTTCTTGAATTACTTTCACCTTCTGTTCGGTTTCTCTAACCAAATCAACCCCGTGAATCTGGTTTTCTTTAAGTTCAGTTTAATATAAAGGCGTCTGGCACTTACGCCCATATAGAGCCTCATAAGGCGCGCTTGACTGAAAACTATTATTATAGGCAAATTCTACCAATGGGAGAAACTTTTCCCAACTGCCTTGAAATTTGAGAATACAACATCCGAGCATGTCCTCGAGTACTTAAATTAACCTCTCCGACTAACCATCAGTTTGAGGATGAAAAGCTATGCTAAAACTCAATTTTGTATCCAAGGCCTCTTGTAACTTCTTCCAAAATTTGGATGTGAATCTCGAATCTCTATCCGATACGATTGACAACGAAACTCTGTGAACCCTTACTATTTCTGAAACGTATAAGTTTACCAACTTGTCCAGTGAATATTCAACTCTTGCATGTATAAAATGGGCTGACTTTGTGAGTCTATCAACCACAATCCATACAGCATCTTTCTTGCTCGGAGACAATGGCAGTCCCATTACAAAATCCATAGTAATATTGTCCCATTTCCACTCGGGAATCATAATTGGTTGAAGCAAACCTGAAGGTACTTGGTGTTTAGCCTTTACTTGCTGACAAATCAAGCATCTTGAAACGAACTCTGAAATATCTTTCTTCATTCTCGGCCACCAATACTGTTGCTTTAAATCATTATACATCTTGGTACTACCCAGATGTACAGATAAACTTCCATTATGTGCCTCATGCAAAATTCTCTGAATAAGCTCTTCTTTTCTCAGTACACAAACTCTATTTTTAAACATCAGACTTCCATTGGAGGTAATCTAGAAATCGGACTCAACATCTGGCTCGCACTGAGTTCTCTTGGCTTGCAATTCACTATCTTTTTTTGAGCCTCAAAGATCTCTTGGAGGAACAATGGTCTAGCTCTCAACTCGACTAGAATAGAACCATCGTCGGATAAAGTCATCCATGAATTCACTGCCCTTAATGCAAATAGGGACTTTCTACTCAAGGCATCGACGACCACATTTGCCTTTCCGGGATGGTAATCAATGATTAGCTCATAGTCTTTATTAACTCTAACCATCTCTGTTGCCTTAAATTCAACTCTTTCTGCGTCATCAAGTACTTCAGAATTTTATGATTAGTGAAAATCCGACATCTTTCACCATATAGATGGTGTCTCCAAATCTTAAATGCGAAGACTATGGTAGCCAACTCTAAATCATGCGTTAGATAATTTTTCTCATGAGGCTTCAACTGTTTGGAGGCATAAGCAATAACTCTGCCTTTTTGCATAAGTACACAGCCTAATCCGTTTAAGGATGCATCGCTGTAAATCACAAATTCTTTCCCTATCACATGTTGTACTAAAACTGGAGCTTCTGTCAACATTGCTTTCAATTTCTCGAAACTTTGTTGGCATCGTTCTGTCCACTCAAACTTTACATTTTTCTGTAACAATTTCATCATCGGGATTACAATCATGGAAAACCCCTTGACGAATCGTCTATAGTAGCCGGCTAAGGCTAGAAAACTTCTAATTTCAGAGATATTCCTCGGTGGTTTCCAGCCCATTATAGCCGAAATTTTTCTTGGATCCACTCGAAATCCATTTCCTGAGACAATATGTCCCAGAAATCCCACTTCTTTGAGCCAAAATTTGCTTTTACTGAACTTGGCATACAACTGATTTTCTTGTAGAATCTGTAAAACTGTCCGTAGGTGCTCAGCATGCTCAGGCTCATTACAGGAATAAATCAATATGTCGTCAATAAAAACGACTACAAACTTGTCGAGGTATGGCCTAAAAATGCGGTTCATTAGATCGATGAATACTGCAGGGCATTGGTCAAACCAAAGGGCATGACTAAAAATTCATAATGCCCATACCTCGTTTGGAAAGCGGTCTTCGACACATCTGAGTCTCTTACTCTCAATTGGTAGTACCCCGATCTTAAGTCTATTTTGGAGAACACAGTGGCTCCCTTCAATTGATCAAACAAATCATCGATTCTAGGCAGTGGGTACTTATTCTTCACCGTCACTTTATTAAGCTGACGATAATCTATACACAATCTCATGGTGCCATCTTTCTTTTTCACAAATAAAACCGAGCACCCCAGGGAGAACAACTCGACCTAGCAAAGCCCTTATCATCAACTCTTGCAATCTGTATCTTGACTCTTTCAACTCTGTTGGAGCCATTCAAGATGAAGTAATAGATATCGATGCGATCGGGAGCTAGCTCAATATTGAACTCAACCTCTCTAACTGGTGGTAGTCCTGGTAATTGCTCGGGAAAAATATCCACATACTCACATACTATCGATACTGACTCAATCTTTAGCTTTGTTTCTTTAGCATTCATCACGAACGTCAGATACGCTCCATACCCTTTTCTTATATATCTCTGTGCTGCCATATGAGAAATCATTACCGGCAATCTACTCTGTTCATCTAATTTTATATGAATAGTATCCTCATTCTCACATCTCATCTCAATGTATTTCTTCCCACAATTAACTATTACATCATGGGTGGTCAACCAGTCCATACCAAGAATGATGTCAAACTCATCAAATGGTAGCAACATAAGATTTGCTTTAAAATAATGACCTTTAATCATTAATGAACAATCTTTACATACTTCATCAACTAACACACTCCTTCCTAAAGGATTAGACACCTTAATCGTAAATTCTGTAGAATCTATAGGCATATTCATACTGTATACTGGTTTCATACAAATGTAAGAGTGTATGGATCCGGGATCTATTAAAGTAATAACTTTGGTATCATAAAGAGAAAAGGTACCCATAATAACATCATGAGAAGATGTCTCTTCGCGAGCGCGAATGTCATAAGTCCTCGCAGGTGCCCTACCCTCGGGTCCCACAGCCTGCTCTCTAGGGTTACCTCTACCACTTAACCCACTTCCAAGGTTCCTCTGCGGTCTGCCTCTGACCATACCCTCAGATCTCGGGTTCTGAGTTCTCTCTTCTTTCGTCATCTCAAGATAATATTTTATAAAGTGATCCTAGGAACCACATCTGAAACAAGCATTTTCATGCGCTATGCATTCTCCAAGATGACGTCTACCACACTGTGGGCATTCAGGTCTATCAGATTGAATATTCTCCACACTAGCGACTGAAGTAGTCTGTGCTTTATTCCCCGAATACTGCTTACTCTTATCCTTCTTTGAAAACCCAATGGCATTAGCCGATCGGGTGGAAAAATCTCTTGACCTCTTAGAAGAGGGGTGGAAGGACTTATTCCACTGTCTTTTTTTTTGAGTCACGAGACTCCATTTCAAATTTTTTCTTCTCTTTTACTAACTCTTCGGCCTTACAAGCCCTCTCCACTAACACCACAAATTCTTTTAATTCAAGAACAGCAACAAACAGCTTGATATAATCATTTAGTCCGTCTTCAAATCTCTTACTCATGATGGCTTTAGTGGACACGCATTCTCGAGCGTATTTGCTGAGTCATACAAACTCACGCTCATAGTCAGTCACTGACATGTTGCCTTGCTTCAGTTCTAGGAATTCCTTCCTTTTTTGGTCCACAAACCTTTGATTGATATACTTTTTCTTGAACTCTTCTTGGAAAAATTCCCATGTGACCTTTTCCTCAGTACTACTGACACAAGGGTGTTCCACCATTGATAGGAAGTATTTCTTAAAAGAGAAACTACACACTTCATGCATTCCTCAGATGAGCATGACAATTCATTAAATACCCTGATAGCATTTTCTATCTAGAACTCAGCCTTTTCTGGATCATCATCTTTTCTAGCCCAGAATTCTTTTGCCCCATGTTTCTGATCCAATCAACTGGAGGTTTGTCTCCTCTTACTACCTCTAATACTTGAGGGGCTATTGGGGTAGGTTGAGGAATAGGCGGGGGTGGACGGGGTTGTACATTTGGGTTCGTACGAACGAATTCTGTGTACCACGTATTCATTATATGGAGGAAGGCTTCTCTAGCCTCTTCTCCTCCTCCTTAACTCACCGTAGTGGGTCTATTTTCATTCTCATCAGGCACCGTCCCTACAATAGGAGCCATCGCGTTACTTTCTACATCGTCGCCTCAACTCTTTCGGGATCCATTTACTATATGTATAAACATAATTTAAGTCGTTAGGAGTCGTCACACTATCATTATAGAAATATTCTTACGTATGGCATGTACAGCTAGACTAGTGCTTATGCTACGTTAGTCCTAGAACCGACTAAATCGTAGCTCTGATACCACTAAATGTAGCACCCCATACCCGAGTCTGATGCTAAGACTGGATACGAGACATTACCATGCTTGAACTTACTTAAAACATGTACTTACAGGCTATAAAATTTTGTTTCGAATTAAAAATTTCTCTTACTTAGTCAAATCATACCTTTCATGGGCCTACGAGGCCTTAAACACTTATTTGGAAACTTTCAGAACTCAAATGAAAACTTTTCCATAAAACAGGGGTCACACGCCCATGTAACTTGGGACACGCCCGTGTACCCCTAACACATGCCCGTGTCTTTCACCCGTGGTCAACACTGACTAATTACACACGGTCTTGACATGCTCGTGGATGTAATCCGTGTGCTATACCTTGATATACTGACTTATTTCACACGGCCTAGGGCACACGCCCATGTTTTGACCGTGTGTCATACACAACTTAAACAAACGGCCGTGAAATTTGCCCATGGCCTATCTTGACTTCAATTATAAAGGTGCAGGGTATGCACGGCCTAGACACACGCCCGTGTGCCTATCCGTGTGGGCACTTGAAGGTTATTTACCAAATCAATTGCCACCCTGAAATCAAGATCCATCTCATACTCAATTCAACAACTCAAGTTACTACATCTTTCATGCATAATACTACATGCTTCATTTATAACATTAAACATCCATGCTTAGTCAACTTTGGCCAAACACTTAGCCATAAACAAAAGAATAAAAAACTTGTTAGCCTATACATTGGCCCTTCTTAAAACATATACTCAAATGAAGTGTTTTCTATACATGCCATACTTAACATAAACAACTTGGCTATACCAAAATAGTGATTGATAATGTGCTCCGAGCTCCGATGATGATGATCCACGAGATTAGCTTGGCGGGACTACATGGAAAGAAAGGAATAATGTTGTAAGAATTTAACTTAGTAAGTTTGTGTATAATGCACAAAGTAACATACTTAGTTAACATAAACCATTTGGCATACACAATAACAACATAAATTTCAGCTATTTAAGCTTACTTACTCATACTGATTCTTATATATCTTATGACACTTACTAATCTCATGCTCGTGAAGTAAACGAGGTACCTGTATCACTTAATCATATAGATTAACATACTCTGTCATGGTAAGCATAATCTTAACTTCATCATTCATAACATGAATAATACTCTTAGTTAGCTTTAACTATCATTCTTTAATGATAACTTTACTTATTTAACTTTCTTGTTTTCTCATTTACTCTTTACTTATTTTGCTCGATGAATTACCATGAATAACTGAGGATACGGAATCTCATTCCACATATAACTCGATGCCAAAGCCATATCCTCGATATGGTCTTAAATGGGATCTCTCATCTTGGTATTGAAGCCATGTCTTGACATGGACTTATTCAAAGTCTTCCTTGTGTGTTCCCTTGGGAACTTACCATTTCCATGTCTTGACATGGTCTTATTTGGTATCTTTACTCATGAACTGGTCAATGTTGAGCCTTGGCTTGGACTTACATGAAATCTTCTTTGATACTCACCAATGCCATGCCTTGGCTTGGACTTACATGGAATCTCTATCTCATGATAGCTTTTCAATGCCAAGACTTGTGTTGGACGTACATGACATCTTTGCTTGGAGACTCACCAATGCCATGCCTTGGCTTAGACTTACATGGGTCTTCATCCCATAATAACTCTTCAATGCCAAGACTTGTCTTGGTCTTACATGATAACTTGCTTGATTGCTGATGCCATGCCTTGGCTTGGTCTTATACGGACTTTCTCATTTCATGTGGTAGATCGAGTATCCTAGGTAATTCATCTTCAATCGGGACTTTCTCATGCTTATTCTCATTGATTTCTTTGTTTAACATAACATTAAACATTTTCATTATACTATTATACATTACACCAACCATTTCAATGATATAAATCATAAAGCTTAGAAATCATACAAACTTACCTCAATGTACAAAATGTACGTAGATATGCAATTTAGTCCTTGACTTTTTTCTTGCCTCGATTTCAATCTGGGCTTCATTTTTCTTGATCTATAATAATTTAACTCATTTAATACTCATAATAACTAAATGGACTCATAAATCATACAATGGCAAAATTACCATTTTGCCCCTAAACTTTCTCATAATTACACTTTGCCCCAAGGCTCGTAAAATGATTCTCATTAAACTTTCTTAAACTTCATGCTTAGTTGATTCATTATCTCAACTATAGCAATAACAAATTCTCACTATTTCTACCATGTATGACAAATTTCCATAAAAGTTACAAACTAGTCCCAACTAGCATTTTTCATGAAATTCACTTAGAAAAAAATGTTTATCTAACATCAAACTCTCATAAACTTCCATAAAATATCATTTTACAAGCATATCATTCATGGGTAGATTTTTGAACATGCATCTTAGCTCATTTTATAGCTAAAAATAGCTAATTCATAATACGAGAACTTCAAAAATACGAAGAATATAAAAAACAAGGCTAAGATGAACTTACTAGCAAGCTTGAAAAATGAACAAACCCTAGCTATGGGGTTCTTCAAATTTTCGGCACCAAGGAAGAAGATGAATGAGATTTTTTTATCATCTTTTTCCTATTTTAATAATTTAATTAATAAAGGACCAAAATGCTCTTCTCTTAAAATTTTCACATTTTACTAACTCATGTCCATTTTTGTCCAAAAATTATAATTTGGGAAATTGCTTTTTAAGGACTTCTAATTAATATTCTAAAGCTATTTCATACAAAAAGCTTCTAGAAACTCATATTTTGCAACTTTTGCAATTTAGTCATAATGGACCATTCAACCTCAATTTAACAAAATTGCTTCATGAAACTTTCACACTAGCATGCAAACATAGCATAAACTAAAAAAAAACTCATAAATTTACCTCGAATTCGTGGCCTCGCACCACTATTCGGACTAGGCCCTAAATCAGACTGTTACAATGATATAGGTGCATTCCCGAAGTATACACAATAACCTGTTGTTGAGCGACGATCATCAAAATCAAGACCCCAGTTCGCATTAGCATACCCGAACAAAGAAAGCCTGTAAGACCGACGAAAAACCAGACCATGAGAAAGTGTACCATGTAGATACCGCAGAATACGTTTAAGAGCTGTCATATGCATTGTAGTGGGTGCATGCATGAATTGACACACTCGATTTACCGCATACGAGATATCAGGTCTTGTTAAAACAACATATTGAAGAGCTCCAGCTAGACTCCGTTACTCAGTTGGATCAGCAAGTTTTTCACCTTCATCTTTAGACAACATAGGCAAACTTACCATCGGTGTATGAAAGTTTTCATATTAACCATAGAACATCGATTAAGGAGTTCCGTAATGTATTTTCGCTGACATAAATGAAGACTGCTAGAAGTAAATTTGCTCACTTCTATCCCCAAAAATAATGAAGCTCACCCAGATCTTTTAGAGCAAACTTGGTGTTAAGTTGCTGAACAAAACAGTCAATATCAGCAGACAAATTCCCAGTGATAACAATGTCATCCACATAAATAAGAACATACAAAGTAACTGTGTTAACAACTTTGACAAACAGTGAAGCATCTAATTTTCATATGTCAAACCCATTAGAGACAAGAAACTATTTCAACTTGTCAAACCAGGCACGAGGAGCTTGACACAAGCCATAGAGAGCTTTAGTTAGATGACACCATAACCTGGAGGTTACTGCATGAACACCTCATCAGTTAAATCACCATTCAAAAAAGCATTATTAACATCAAATTGCCTGAGTTAGCATCCACGGGATATAGCAATAGATATAATAATGCGAATGGTTATCGGTTGACCACTGGACTAAATGTCTCCGTGAAATCACATCCTGGTACTTGAGAACATCCTTTTGCAACCAATCGCGCCTTTCATCGATCAATTGACCCATCAAAATTCCTTTTTACTTTAAAGAACCACTTGCATCCAATCGCTTTGTGTCCAGACGGAAGAGGGACAAGATCCCAAGTAGAGTTGGCTATTAAGGCATCAAACTCAGCTTGAACCGCTTGTCGCCAGTCAAGATGAGCAAGAGCTTCTTCAATCGTACTAGGCTCAAACTCAGCGGCATCGATAGACAACACTTTCGGCTTAAAGATCCCTACTTTAGACCGAGTGACCATGGAATGAGTGTTAGTAGAACCAATTACTCTCGTATCAGTACTAACTGCAATAGTTGACAGCCCCTCCAGAGGTCTATTTGCTAAGGAGCTCGATATAGGTTGTAAAGCACTAGTGTCTCTTGAGGAACTCGACACAGACTGTAAAGCACTGGTCTCACCTAAATTGAGATTGTAATTATCTTGCATAGGGGTGGTAGAAGAAATTCCACAAGCTCTGTGAGATGCCGCACTAGTTTGGGTCACTAGAGGTTTAATAATGGGAACATGTGTAGGAGTGCACAGAGACTGAACCCGTTGACCATCAGAAGCAACATTCGAAGAAAACAAATATTTCTGTTCATCAAAAACCACGTGTCTAGAAATAACTATCTTCCCATATGGGAGTAAGCAATAATAACCTTTATGCTATGAGCTATATCCGAGGAACGTAAACGGTTGAAACTGATAATCAAGCTTATGTCGAACATAAGGACGTAAACATGGAAAACATTAGCACCCAAACACCCGAAGATGCTCATACTTTGGTTCATGACCGCACAAACATTGATACGGAGATTGAACGCTTAAGATTGGAGTGGGTAGATGATTTATGAGATGCACAACACTGCTAAAGGCATAGCCCCAATAATCCATAGGTAAACTAGCCTGAGCCAACAAACTAATACCCGTCTCCACAACATGTCGATGTTTACGTTCAGTGACCCCATTCTATTTAGAAGTGTAAGGGCAAGATAGCAGGTGAATAATCCCGTGACTAGCTAAAATAGATGCAAAGGCCCAAAATTCACCGCCCCAATCACTTTGAAACTTCTTAATACGTTTCCCAAATTGAGTATGAACCATCTACTGAAATTGTAGAAAACACTCAAGAGCTTGAGATTTGTGTTTAATCAAGTAAATCCACGTGAAATGACTACACATATCAATGAATGACACATAGTATAAATTTTCTTCACACAAAATCGAGGTTGGTCCCCACAAATCAGAAACTACAAGATCAAAAAACTTAACATACTGCGTGTGAGATTGTGAGAAAGGTAGTTTGTGTGATTTTCCTTGTTGACATGCTACACACACCTTATCAGAATAATTTTTATTGAATGTAATTTAACAGTTATCAATGACAGTTTTTACAGTAGTAGAGGAGGGATAGCCTAGTCTCCCACGCCAAAAAGTAAAGACATCGTTACTCATAGAACTGTCATGAACGGCTGCATTATGAACGACAGGAGAAAGATCCTTCGAGCTTGCTGAAAAATAATAGAGTCCATCACGAACTCAACCCTGCATTAATATTTCCTGCATCTGGATATCCTTTACCACACAATAGGAAGGGTGAAATTCAAAAAACACACTATTCTCTGCAGCAAATTTAGACACAGAGAGCAAGTTTTGCCGGATGCTGGGTACACATAAAACATTTGATAAATGTAGCACTTTCTTCTCAGTAGCAAGAATTGAGCTTCCAATAGAAGCAATTTTAGTAGAAACCTCATTTCCCATTTTAAGTGAAAAATTACATGTATATGGGTTGGAAGCGTTAAGTGCTGAAGTATTCTGACACACGTGATGAGTGGCTCTGAATCTGGGCACCAAGTCACACTTCCTACTGGTAATGAAACATAAGAATCATTATTGTTGAAGCTAAAGTCATAAGCTATTGCATTAGGGTAGTCAGATGCGTGCAACTCAGGAATCCTTAGAGGTAACCCAACAAACTAAGATGAGCCATACGGAAAGGAATCAACATCAAAACCCAAGCTCTCGATTTTGTGCGTCGTGAAACCTCAAAATTATTAACTTCGAGATGAATCAAAATTAGCACAATAAGCATTAGATTCAAAAAAACACTATTCATCAGAGGCCCGTGGTTGAGTCGACCTATGAGGCCCAAAAGTGTAACCTGTATCAAGCCCATGAGTGTTAGCTGGAACATCATTCTACCTAAATACTGGACCCATGGAAGGACGTATAAAACCTTGATGAGTAGAAAGCCCATTCCTAGGTGGCTTAGCAACACACGGCATCACACTTGGCCCAAGTGTCACATTAAGTGGCCCACGTGTGACCTCATGATCCATTTCCACCATTGGTCTGACATTATAATTCAAAAACTTGTCTCTAGAAGCCATAAAATTTGGTTGGCTAAAGAACCCCCAATTTTGACCTTGTCCATTAACAAGCCGAAAACTACTCCTGCCATCACTCTCAATGCCAGGCCATACACCCAAATTCGGCCCAGATATTCGTCCGTCGTGAGGTGCCACTGGTGTAACAATCAGCGATTGATCATCACGATGATACCTATAGTAGCATTGTTTAGCAAGGTGGCCATATCTACTGCAGATCTGGCATTGAACACGAGGGAGAAAACTCTGGCCTCCTCCACGAAGCAGAGGAGCGACCGCCACAAGAAGATCCGACTACCTCTTGTGTCGAAGAGCCCTCCACAAAATTTGCAGCAACTAAAACCTCCTGAGCAGACCACATTTGATGAGCTTCACACTCAAGAAGTGCATCAACTAATCTTTAAAATGACAACGGTGTCAAGGAGAGGGATGCAGATGAGACAACAGCCTCAAACTCGAAGGAGAGGCCTGAGAGCAATATTGTCGTCTTTTCAGCCTCTAAGATCAAAGAACCAGAGGCAGCAAAAAGGGCACACAAGCTATTGATCTTGTCAACATACGCACGAACAGACAAACTACCTTTCTTGAGAGAGTGAAGAGCATGACAAAGTTGAGACTGCTTCATACTAGTGTCAGCCGCAAACAAATTGTTAGCCAGAGTCTACACATCGCTAGCACTCCGAACGTCTGTAAACGAGGACAAAATGGAAGAACTAATGGTCGAAAGTAGCCAAGAGGTTAGTAAATTTTCTTGTTGATTAAAAACAACAGCCAAAGGATTAGTGATAAGTGTGCCATCGGAAGCTTGAATAAATCTCGTTGGAGCGGTGAGAGTACCATCAAGAAATCCAAATAGATCATAACCAATAAGTATAAGGCGTACCTATTGTCGCCATTAAATGAACGAACCTTCATCTAACTTCACAACGCCATGGCGTGGAAAGGTGGTGATGATGCGCTCACCAGTAAAGCTAGAGTCGCTTGGCTCACCAACATCAGAATCGGGGGAGGGCGGAATGACCATGCTAAATCAGAACCTAGCGAATGATTCCATGATAGAATACAGAAACAAGAATATACAAGAAGAGAATGATGTATTATCTTGAAAGTATATTTCTAGTGTATGCAGTACTGAATACATTTCTTATATAGACACTAATACATGCCTAACAGATGGTAACAACCTACAACAGAATGTAACTTACTAACCAATCTATTCACCTCACTAATCACATGTGTATCATAACACTGTAAGATTGATCATTTTTGTGAATATGACAAATTGTTATTCAAATATTGTTTTGGCTGAACCATTCAGAGTGTTTCAAGGTTGGTCTTGAGTGTAAAATTAATGTTTTAATGTTGTTTTTGGATCAACGGTCATTTAAGGTTTAAGGTGCGAAAGTACGGATATTTATGGCATAGTGTTGAGAGTTGTGAATTAAGGTGTGGGTCCTAACTTTAAATAATTGTTTGCAATGCACTAAAATATAAGTTGAATTGGTAAATATTGCTTGCTAGTCAAATATGGTTGAGTGGCCAAATAAGCGTATTGAATGGTGCTGAACATGGTACGTTATTTACAATTGACCGAGTGATGAGCCTTATTAAATTTGCATGAACGCAAAATTGGCATGTCTGATTAATTGATTGCATGCTTGATATTGATATACTCTGTAATGACATGATATGAGTTGCCATTATTTTTTGAGTGCTTGTATAGCATGCGACTCATTGAGCCATTGTTTGATTGCATATTATGTTTGATTGTGGTGTCATTGTATCGATTGATTGAAAGCTTGCAATCCATGTACTGAAACTATTACCGTAAGCATGTTTTGTTGAAAAAAATCCCAATTTGAAAACGGTTTTCTTGCCTAACAAAAAAAATTAAAATTTTCAAAATAGACCCGGTTTGTGATATTTATAACAATAAACCTTAACTGGAATTCGTACCTCTGTTTTTGGCTTCGCAGATGTTTGTTGTTCCCAGCTTTCAACCAAACGATCTTCTCTTCTATTCTCGTACTACGAATTGCTTCGAGTGTTGGCTCGAACCAAAACATAGAAATAGAAAACGTGTTCTCTCCATTGGGGTGAAAACGAAAATTTTCTCTTCTTAATAGTAACTGGTGGAATTGTTATTTTGGAAAAATATATGTAATAGTTGAGAATAAATTCTCTCTATTTTTCGATAGAATAACAATATTTCAAAGTTGTGTTAATAGATCTACCGGTGTCATCTATTTATAGGAAGAAAAGGTAGAACCATTGTTGAGTTGTAGTGGCTTATTTCAAATAGAAAAAAAATCTTACTTAGCATTGAACTAGGGTGGATGACACACCCTAGTATTCTTACTAGGGTTGTCGCCCCCTTCATATCCATAAAGGTTTTTTGGGCCTCTCTCACATCGAGTCCAATTACGAGTACTTCCTGAGATTTTTGACCCAATACTCTATAATATGATCCAACCCGATTCCATTTTCTATTTCCCAAAATGAAATTTATTATTTATATATATAATATTTTTTTCATCCCTATTTTACCCTCAGTAAAATTTTGACAATTTTACCCTTGGTAAAATTTTGAGAAAATATGTTCAATATTTCACAACTCAACATGTTCACTATGACCAAATGATTTATTTCCATTTTCGGGCTTCAAAATAGTCCAAAAATATAAACTCATTATTTCGGTCATTTTTTAAGTAATTCATATAAGATTGCAAATGGATCATTTCAATTTTCATTTCCATTTCCACTTCCATTTTTGGAAACCTACATTCATTTCCAAATAATTTCATTTCTCCATTTCAGAGAAAACAATAATCATTCTTGAATGTTTCCCATTTCTCTTTTTTTATTCATTCCGTTCATTTCTATTCAAACATACAATTCATTTCGGTTTCAACGAGCTAGCGAAGCTTTGGACAATTATTGGTTTTAAGTTAAAACAAGAAGTGATGTGGAAAAGTGGCAAGGGACGCCACCTAAGGTGCAAGGGTTATGGCAACAAGTGAAGTACTTTGAGGGAAGACGTTCAATCCCATTGTGTGCATTTTGCTTAATAGCATGTTTATTGTGATATGTGGTGTGCATTTTAGAACCTTGGAAATGTAAGGAAATGTATGGAAATGTAAGGAAATGTAAGGAAATGTATGGAAATGTAAGGAAATGTATGGAAATGTATGGAAATGTATGGAAATGTATGGAAATGTATGGAAATATAAGAAATGTATGGAAATGTATGGAAATGTAAGGAAATGTATGGAAATGTAAGGAAATGTAGGAAATGTAAGGAAATGTAGGAAATGTCCTGAAATGTAAGAAATGATTTAGAAATGTTAAGCTTCAAAAGAGGAAAGTGAACATTTTGGAAACTTGGAAATGTTAAGTTAAAGAGGAAATTGAACATTTTGGAAATGCTAAGTTAAAAGAGGAAAGTGAACATTTATGGAAACTAGGAAAATGATTTAGAAATGATTCAAAGAGGAAAGTGAACATTTATGGAAACTAGGAAAATGATTTTGAAATGATTCAAAGAGGAAAGTGAACATTTCGAAACTAGGAAATGTAACGAAATGTCAAGTTTAAAGAGCCAAACGAAAATTTTGGAAACTTAGAAATGACTTAGAAATGTCGAGTTTTAAAGTTTAAAGAGGAAATTAAGGCAAGGTGGCCTTAAGAGAAAAAGTATGTGAAATTTGACACACAAACAGGCTTGGAAAAGTGGCCTGAATATGCCACTTAGGGCCTCTGGAAATGGTGCCACATGCAAATGTATTTGGGCCAGGGATTGAGTCACTTAGGAAGCAAATAAAAGAAGTTTTATTTTGCTACAAAGAGCAGAGAGGTGGACGGCATGTGGGCTCTTAAAGAGGAGTTTTATTTCCTTTAGAATTTCGGCTAATTAGGAGATAATTGTTGGATTAATTCTTTTGATAAAGTGATAATTATCACATAGGAAGAGTGGTGGCCAAGTAGGGGACTCTAGCCTAGTAATTTCAGCTATAAAAGGGAAAGAAGGCCATTCATTCATTCATTCACTCTTCCTTTGCGAATTTCTTAGCAGATTCTCCTCTCTCCGTCGAAATTCCTACGCTTTATTCTTCCTTCTTTTCTTTCTAATCCCTCCAAAAGCCGAAAGTTGTGAGAGCATCATTTAGCCATAGCCAATCTCTCGAAGGTTAAAGTGAAGGTGCAATCGATTCCTTCAAATAAGGAAGGAGAAGTTCTTTTCCCGAAGGTACACCATAGGCCGCGTGTTCCCTAGTTATTCGGTGAATTTCGAGATTTAAGATCCTTAAGTGAGTAGCCGATTTCAAAGGGGGAAGAATACAAGTTTCCGGGATTTAATTTTTTATTCAATCGGCATTAAGGCATTAAAAATCTAAGGTAGTAGATTGGATTTCGGGATTTCAAGTGAAATCGTTAAGCGAATCGATTGTGTACCCTACTCTAAGTTTTAATATGTTCATGGCTATGTTTTAAATTAAATGTGTTAATATGAAGCCGTAAGAATATGGCTAAGGTACCGTGTGTACCCCACACTAATCTTAATAGATTTATGGCTTAAACTTGATATATGTGTTAATATGAAAGTGTAAGAATGTGGCTAAAGTACCATGTTATGGTAAAAGTACTGGTATGTTTTCCTACTCCTACTAGGATTACGAAATATGTTATACTTAACATGTGAAAAGTGACATGAATGTGAATTTAAGTATGATATGCATGATATGAATAATATGGGGCATTCGGGTTATTCGAGAAAGGGAAGTGAATGTGATGACTTGATCTCACTATCCGAATGTGGTGACTTCACATTATCCGAATGTGGTGACTTGGTCACATTATCCGAATGTGGTAACCGGTTACATTATCTCAATGTGGTGTCTCATGACACAATTATCTGGGTGGCTATGCCACGAATTTTATATGGGCGATGAGCACGTCAACTGCAGCGACTGCCTTTGATGGTGTGTAGCGGATGGAGGGTTGACTTAGTATCCCCACGGTGTGTAGGATGGTACGGGTGGAGTGTAGCGGATGGCATATAGGTTTGGGTTCGGGTTTGCATCATTATCTTGAATCATTAAATGTGAAATTGTGATACGTATGATTATGATTTGTTATGCCTGAATTTGTTAAGCCTTAGTGTTTGTGTACACATTGAGTCTGTTTGACTCACCCGGTTGTGGGAACATGTTTCAGGTGACGATCAGTGATGGACCAGGTTTGGCAGAAGCTTAGGGATGGCTATGCACAGCAGACTTGGACTTTTATTTTGTTTTAAGTAATTTAAAGTTTATTTTGGTTTTAATTTTGGGAAATTATTTGATGTAATAAGGTAGTAGTAGAATTATTTTATTCGTATTTATTTATTAAGCTTACAAACTTTTACTTATTAAAAGATTAAGTAAATCTGGAGGGACCGATTTGACATATGTAGTTGAGGCTCAAATGATTTATAATTAAGTTATGAAATTTTGCCTATTAATTATAAACTCATTTAGTCACGAATTCATTCCACCATAGTATCGTGACTGAGCTCTTCCCAAGGACATACCATTACGAAAGCAATTATTTAGTGCTCGTCCAATGACCTTGTCATAAGTGTGTTACCCTCATAGGATATCCTTGATCTCTTTGGGATAATATTAATTCTCCTAGTATGATCCTATTTTATCTCATGGTAACCATTACATCTTTCATGAAAAGTCAATTGCTATCAAATAGTGATCAAGTCATGCATCACAAAGACACATGACTTGTGGCCACGTTTACTTTTCACCAACCATGTAATGCCAATGAGAGGATACCATATACCCATATTTTAGGCTATGAATGCCACAATTTTGAATGACGCTACATACTACAGAAGTCATACACCCAACACACTAGCATTTGGATCCTTATCTATTTGAACTCAGGCTTTTACTTACATCAAAGTGTACGAGTCATGCATACATAATTCGCATCCACTCAGGATTTAGGTATGTCACACTGTGAATGTCACAAGTGAATAATCCATAAAATGATTTAGGATCTTTTCTGATTGGGTCTTGTTCGATGTACTATCAATCTAGTCAGTCACATCTATGTCTTTATCTTCTGGGAGTCATTCGCTACAATGCCTAACACAAGGCATCCCCCAATTGGACTTGATAGATGACATATTAGTCTTTTAATCGATTTGCTCATTTCTGATTAGACTAAGGATATGTTTAGGTTCATCTACTAATACAAGTTATATTTCCATACTACGATCCGAACACGTAATACCGCTTAGTATTAGTTAAACAATTAGACAACCAACGAGCAATATTTGCTTCCATTTTACTTTGCATGAAAAAACCATGTGAGGAAAATTGCATAAAGTATATTAATGTAATCAATGAATTTGTTTTATTAACCAATCTGTTCAAAAAAATTACAATTTTACAAACAAATATACTACACTCAAGGCACTAGATCCAACATGTTAAGCATGCCATTAAACTGAATATGTTACTGTAAGCACCTAACATATGCCATTGTATTGAAACCTAACTAAAATCATGATTTTACTCAATGATTGTATGTCATATTGCATATGCATGGGGTGGGTTATTGTGGTTGACGGAGGAGTTCTGTGGACTATAGACGGTAGTTAAAGTTCATAATATTGTTGTCAATGCACTGCACCATGAGTATCGAGGACTTGGCAGTTTTATCGCATTATTGGTAGCTTGTCTACACAAATGGTATCTTAACTGTATTTACTGTTATTGGTGGCTTGTCCACAGTACTACACTACCCCTTAACCACTAGGTTAATTACTCCTTTCTTGACATAATTCTGTCAACTTAAAAAAAAAAATTTTGGGATGTTACAAAACTAAATATGTCACTATAAGCATGTAAAACATGCCATTGTACTTGCTCAATGATTTTGCTCAATGATTGTATGTCATATTACATATGCATGGTGTGGTTATTATGGTTGACGGAGGAGTTCCGTAGAGTACTGCGACAATATTGTTAAAGTCTGCAATATTGTTTTCAGTGCACTGCACAGGGAGTACCAAGGAGATTGGCGATTTTATTGCATTTTTTGAAAGTTGTCCGCACTATTGGTGGCTTGTCCACATAAATGGCAGTTTAACTGCATTTACCATTACTAGTGGCTTGTCCATGATATTGGCAACTTGTCTGCATATTTACTGGCAGTTTATCTACAATACTGTACCGGTGGTTTATCCACATCAAGCTTTGGAGAGCATTGTTTGGTGTTTGGCAAATGAGTTCTGGGGAACTCGTGGTGTGTAGCAAATGGATAGGTAGGAACCTTTTTACATTGCATCATGCTCATGAAATATTTGTATGTTTATTGAAATATGCCATGTATCGTACTATAATGAATTGTTGATTGGCTATATTGATATCGACTCACACTGAGCTATTTTAAGCTCACCCGTTAGTCTTAACTTCTTAGGTAATGATCAAGACTAGGACTGGATCTGGTATGTGAATGAATAATGGACTTCGAACTATTTTTTTAATATTAATAATTTTTAATAAGTATTTATTCAGTTTTTGGACTATAGAGTATTATTTTGGAAGTGTGGTTTGTGGTTGGAAAAATTTTAAAACTCTGCTTTTTCCCTTAAACTTCTTTTTTGTTGCATTTTCCAACACTATGGGGTCAATCCTAATCGATAAGTCTAAAAGTTCCCACATCGTATTGGATTTCATATAATCCAGCCTAGCATCCATTGCCTATTTCCAGAGCTTGGAATCAACGTCCTACATAGCCTCCTCTTAAGTGAGTGGATGATCATCCTCATGATTGGATTTTGTATTATAAATATATGAAAATTTTTAGTTTTTTAAAAACTCTCCCACTACGACGGATTCCCCTACGTTGTTGATCATTTGTAGGTCTTTCCACAACTTTTTCAAGAATTGAACTTGGTGATTGTTCTACAACTCTCGAAAGTTCCTTGAGTACCACTTTACTTCAAGGCTTAAAGTTATCTCCGTATCTTTCATCAAGGAAAGTAGCATAAGTTGAAATATTAATCATATTATCATTCGAATTGTAGAATAATCCACCATCTGTTCCTTTCGGATATCCTACAAACATGCACAATTTTGTCTGTGCATCCAACTTCTTTGAATCCTTATAAAAATGTGTGCTGGATAACCCCATATTCTAAAGTGATTTAGAGTGGCTTTCTTTCCATGTCATACTTCATAAGTTATTGTACAAACAAACTTAGTTGGCACATCATTCAAAATATAACAAGTTATTTGTATTACATATCCTAGAAGAAAGTAGAGAGTTGTGAATAGCTTAACATTGAACGAACCATGTCAAGCAAGGTTCTTTTCCTTCTCTCAACTATGTCATTTTGTTGTGGATTTCCTGACACAGTCGTTTGGGATAAAATCCCACCTCTATTAGATCGAAGATTTTTTACAGATGAATCTATTTGCTTTTCCACTTCCATACGCAACTCTTAAAATTTATGAAATGTTTTGCTCATATATCCATATTGAGAATAGTCGTCAATGAAAGTTACGTAATAACCGTAACCTCCTTAGGCACTAATGCTCATAAAACCACAAACATCAGTGTGCACAAGTTCTAAGGGTAGGTTGGCCCTTATACCTTTCGCATTAAAAGACCTCTAAGTCATTTTACCTTTCAAGCAAGATTCAAATCATGTGTAACCTCCCTGACCTAGCCTAGACGTTATGGCTAGATTGAGAAGGCTACAATAGCCATCGAAATGGCTAAGCTCACTTACGTTACTTTTGAAGACCTTAAATAAACTTATTTGAGAGAAAAATCCATAGTTGTACTTTGAGTTAGTTTAAAAACATTCATTTATTAAGTCATCTATACTTAAGATTCACTTTATTATTGACAGTGTTGTTTTAGAAAAATTGTTTGTTCATTGCTTTACTTTGAAAAAAAAATGATGTTAACTAATGCAGCGAAAAAACCATTATTCATGTCATTTTAGAAATCTAGTTGCCTTATCGATTTGTTTTTCAAAAATAGTTTCTTTACAATGCAGCGAAAATTAGGGAAAAATATCATATATTACTTAAGCCAGATATCATGCATTTTCCGGTTGTTATGCTTAAGTAATCCATCTATGCAAAAATCCCCATATCAAAAGTTACAAAGCCACAGACCAGAAATAATAAAAAATTACAAACCAAAACCAATAGAGACTTAATAATGCTTATTAAAAATAGTCTAAGGTCCAAGGTGATTCTCCGTATGATGGGTTTGATCCTAGTTTCGAGGTTTACTTGAAAAGTTAAATGCTATGAGGGTGAGCTTATGAAAACTCAGTGTGAGTCGAACAGTTATTTAAACAGACATAAATATCAAATACAGTGAAACATATTAGCATTAACAAAGAACACAGAACCATCATTGGAATTTTATATCATTATATAGCCTTTACCAAATCGATGTCAAGCGGTTTATGAGCATAGTTCATCATTCATTCGAGTAACAATCATTAATTTCGATATCATTCAATACAACATAATACAATACGTAGTGTAGTAGCCCATTATTGCCCGGGCCCATGCAAATAAAACTAACCAGAATAAAAACACAAAAATAATAAAATAATAAAACCCAAAATGTCCATTTACAGGCCCCAATCCATTACAATAGCCAAATACCCAAAACAGATTACTAGACCCAATTACACACTCAGACCCAGAATTAAAACCCAAACCCGAATGCTAACCCAAGACCCAATTGCACCCAGTAGCCCTAGTCCCAAAACTCACATTCTCAAATCATTTAATAAACTTTTGCTTTTAATCACTTTATTCTTAACACATTGTTCATATGCCATCTCAAATCACTATTTCACAATCAGAGCATTTCAGGTAGCAATCATAACTCAAATATCATATCTCACGTGCTCATATAATTACTACATTTATCAATAACAACATGTCATAAAATTTGATTCTTACCTTTATGAGTCTCAACTCATCATCAACACATTTCTACTCAAATATTTGAGTATTTACTTCTGTACTATCAGAATTAGCTCAGTTGGAAAACTGATCTATCTCATCAAAATAATCTTCGTCAGAGTTGGGAGATATCACACTATCACAGATTAAATATGGCATGTATAGCTAGACTCACATACGCTATGGTAGTCCTAGAACCGACTAAACCATAGCTCTGATACCAATAAAATGTAACACCCCTAACCCATATCCATCGTCAAAAGGGGTTACGAGGTATTACCAGATGAAACATAACTTCCGAATATATAATCATATGCATAATTTATAACACTCCAAACCCGGTCAGTACGTTACGACCAAGTTTGGTATGTTACGGGAAAGAAAATTTGAAAATTTTAACTAAACATCATGATTTGGGCAAACTTTTTGAATAGTGTTTCTATCCTGAAAATAATTTAGAAAGTCGTTCAAGAGTTTCTTACTAATCCATATTAGATTGAACAAATATCGTAAAAAAATATTTTTATCTTTTGAAAGCCGTTTTTGAGGAATGCCATAAACGTGACAGTTGAAAACAATGTTATGGTTTTAATAAAATCTCCGAATTAATTAGTTATTCGCGAGCCATCTTTTGTTAACACTTTGAAAACTATTTGTTTATGTTTTTAACTTTAGAAAAACCCCATATTTGATAGTTTATAAAATATATAATATCAGCATTAAATCAAAACCCAAATTAAAGTTATAGCGGCCTTATTACATAAAAAAAATCCCAAATTAAAATAAGTTTAAAATAAAAGAAATGAATTTACGAGGAAAACATTGCATGGCCACCTCAAGTCCGCCTTGGCTCCAAATCTGCAATCTAGTGCTTACCTGCAAAATTAAGCAAATGGGTGATTCACCGAGACTCAGTGTGTAATTCCCCTTATAACGCAATCGGCCTTAAGCCCACATAAAATAGCATATTAGAAATGTATGCAATGTTGCCCTAGCCCAACCTAGTTTTCCATCCTCTAGGCCACCTGAATCAACCAAACACCCGTGGCATCAAGCCACTGTGGTCCTAGACCAGTTGTGACAGAGTCACAGTATATATAAACGTGGGGCCAATCCACTATGGTCCCAGACCACTTGTGACAGAGTCACAATATATATAAACGTGGGGCCAATCCACTGTGGTCGCAGACCACTGTGACGATCTCTGATAAGTATATGTATGGCCAACCCACTGTGGTCCCAGACCACTGAGACAAGTCACTGATAAACATGTGTATATGTGGTTCCAAACCACTGTGGTCCCAGACCACTGTGACAATAGTCACTGAATCACACTTCCTGTAACATCCTAGATTAGGGGTTATGCATTTAGTGCATAATTCATGTGTTAGTAAGCTTAGAGTGTGTTGGGATGTGTTTTAGGAGTTTTTGAGAACTTTAGGTGAAGGGGAAATGCTTGGAAAATATTGGAATTTTAAGTGAAAAAAAAAACTAGGCAAAGAGGCCTTAAGGAAATTTTCGTGGGATTTATGACACAAGGAATCGTGAGGCAAATTGGCAAGGGACGCTACCCTAGGGGGCATGGAAGGTTGGGTCACATGGAGTGCCAAGGGAGGAGGTTCGAGCTGCAGAAATTTCACTTGGGAGCTTTTATTTTTGGCGTTAAAAAGGGGAGCAAGGCCAGGGAGGTCTTAAGAGAAGTTATAGGCGCTTTTGGACACAAAGAGTGCCTTGGTAAAGTGGCAGTGGAGCGCCAGGTGCAGTGACAAGGGCCTTGGTTCGAATCACGCCTGCAGCAATGAGTGGAGTTTTATTTTTGGTTGTGACGTCAAATAGGATAGAGGTTGGACGGCAATGGGACTTTTAATTGGATGAGGAGTTAAGGCTTGATTTTATTTTAGAATATAGGATAAAGGTTGATTTATTTTAAGTTGGTAGATAGTGGATAAATGAGTTTTTATTTATTTTAAAGAGATTAAATAGGAGTAAAGGATAATGGATGCTTATTTTATTGATTTTAGAATGTGGGATAAGAAGATAATTGTGGCTTTATTTTATTTATTTTAAAAGAGTAAGATAAGAGTTAATATAGGAGAGTGATAAGAGATAATGTGTTGAATTATTGTTATTTTATTAATTAAGGTGATAAAGGAGGAAAATGTGGGATGTGATAAGAGGATGAAGCTATGGTGATTGGGGACTCCTTGGGGTGGTATAATCGGTTTTGAAGTGTGTAGGTGATGGATGTGCCGAATATGTGTAGTATAAATAGGGATGCTCACCTTTTGGTAAGTCTTTTTCTCCATTTAATTCCTTTTTGCCGAAAATTCTCCTACTTTCTTCTCTTCTTCTTTATTTTCTTTAAACCCATTTCATCATCTTTTCTTGAATGGCCGAATGCCCTGTTACCATTTAAAACCTTAGCGAATATTTCATCTACATGTGAGGAGCCATAGCCGAAACTTTAACCACCTGATCTAGTTTTATTTTGGCCGAATCCTTTAAGCACTCAACTCTCCCCACTCTTGCGTTTTCTTTCCTCAACAATAAAGTGCCGAAACACCATTGTTTTACTCAAGAGCCGAATCTCTAGGGGGCTGTCGACTTTTCTCTTTTGTCTCTCCAAGGAAGCAACATAGTGGTAAGTGATCTTCTCTTTTAGTAATCGATTTTATCTTCATGGGAGTGCCGAACCAAGTGTTTGGTCTTGGGTTTATAGTATGGCCGAATGTCCCTTAAAGCCTTAATGTGTGCCCTTTTGTGTAGCCAACGTTGGAAGAGGTGATCCTTCGGGATTTGAGTAATCAAGGTAAGCCAAGGCAAGTGACTTGGTGATCGGCCAAGGGGGGCCATTTTCCATAGATTTATGTATTAAAGCCGAATTTGACATATGGCATGTAGGATTTCAACAGTCTCAAGGATCAAGTGATAGTTTCGGGATTTGGAAGAGCAGGGTAAGTAGTTGCTAGAATTCAGCCTAAGGCCATATTTTTGGTTTTAGTGTTGACCGATTGTGTACTATGATGTTTAGGGTCAAATCGGCAGAGATAATCAAAGCCTTCGAGATTTGGGTAGGAGGCCAAATCGCTATTAAGGGAGGAGGAAAAACCCCGTTCATCGTGTTAGATTCTAGGAGTTAGGGATTTCGCTAATAATCGTGTGTGATTAACCCACCGGTTTTCGGGTTCTTGCTATATCTGTATGTGTTGATTATGTACTAACCAGTGTAGTGGCAGTTATGTGGTGATTACCCTAAAAAGGGGTATATCGATAATCAGGTTAGTGTTATCTGTTGATAAGAATGTGAAAGTGCCGATGTGAATGTAACTATGCCTATGGAAATATGATTGTCTGCCTTAATGACATGTGCATGCATTTATTATTATGTCACTATTACATGTTGCATGTGCATGGGTGGGATATGAAATGAAAGAAGGTACGGGTGTACTTCAAGTACGTGGTTTGATGTAAGCCTTGTGCTACATCGTGGATTGACGTTGACTGAGGTCACGTTGTGGATTACTTGCGATTTAGTTCACGTGGCTTGATGAGTAGCTCTGTGCCTCATCGTGGTTGATATAGGCTATGTGCCATATCGTGGTTGATGAGTGACTATGTGTCCCATCGTGGTTTTGGTGTTAGCTACGGCTACATCGTGGATTGGCGCTGACTGAGGTCGCGTTGTGGATTATTGTGCTTAATTGCACGTGGACGGCATTGATTGCCTTTGGAGTGAAAAGGAGAGGGTGATTTGTTAATCCCTAGTGTGTGGTAGGTCGGATACGGGGTGTGTAGAGGATGGACCCTAGGTTTGGGTTGGGTACACTTTGCATAATTATATCGATATGTGAATTTAATGTGAAAGTGGGCCAAGCCCAATTGATACGTGGACTAATGTGGAAATGGGCCAAGCCCGGTATGTGAATGTGGATTTGAATAAGAAATGGGCTAAGCCCAAGATGTGGAAAGTATGTGGTTAATTACCTGTTACACGATAAGTGTTATGAATATGGGCCAAGCCGAATGTGGTAAATTGTGAATATGATATCTTGTTATCGATATATGGGTTAATATGTGTTAACATGTGGGTGGAATTTAGTGGTTTAATTACACACCGAGTGCAGTATGACTCACCCAATTTTTATCAACATCGCAGTGATGCTTGGACCGGGTTTGGAGTGGATACGAGGTGGCCCATGCGTAAGACATTTTATTTAATTAATTAAGTATTTATATTTTCAGTATTTTTGATTAAGTGTTTATTGTAATAAGGCCCATTAAAGTATTTAAGTATTTTTTTAAGTATCTTTATTGTTATGTTTTATTATAGATTGACAATTGAGATATCTTTCGCCAATGGTTTTATTTTCTTAAATCAGATATAATAAAGTTTTTATTTGGATATTTTATCAAGCTTATATTATTTAAAATTTTAAATGGACATGGTTTTGAATAAGAACAAAATTTTCAAGTTCCACCACAAGTCAGGATATTTTCAAACGTTTTCCGCAGTGGCATTTCAAATTCGGTCGTAACGAATGGGCCGAGTTTGGGGTGTTACACTTCCCCTTTCGTTCACATCCCAAAACCCGATGCAAACATGTTATCCATGTAAAATAGTTAATCATGTCATACATAATCATATTATATGCAAAGAAATTACAACGGTACTTACTTGGTGTCCTCAACCTTACCCATAAGGGTATCTCGACCGATTGCACAGTCGTTTTGGCTTTCAGCCATCACAGTTATTTACGCAAAACAATAAAGAGAAAGTGTGAGCGTTACACACTTGATTACACGTAAAACTAGACTCTCTACGTCGCCACTCTCACTAGAAGAAACCACCACGATTTGCCTATCCTAGGCAGACGTCGGCTCTCTACCACACCCTGGCGGAAAGTCTCGAACCATCGACACCGTACTTCTTTTAAACTTAGGAGCAGAAATCATGGGTCCACTCCCCTCAGGCTCCTTAGATGCACCCTCCTTGGATCGGCTAGCACTTATATCCATGATAAGAGTCTTGATCAGTACTTAAAGAAAAACGTTTGGATGTCCATCAAAGAAATTCGGTTAAGGCAATGAAAGGAGAAAGGAAATAGTCAAATCGAAATCAAGGAAATCTCATTACCTCACGAACCCGGATGGAATGGTAAGGTTCGGTAACCAACAGTCCTTCAGCTTTGGACTACAATTGTTCGACTTGCACGATAGGACCCAAATGAAGAGGAGACTTTCAGCAATCTAACAAGCCCTTCTTTTCCTGAGGTTCGGCTAAATAAGCACAGGTTGGAAGAAACGAATTTAATTATCTTCAGGAGGAACTCGGCTTCAACTTGGAACAAAAAGGAATGAAGAGAATGTCCATAAGAAGAATAAAAGAAAGAACCTTACCTAGAATAGAGAAAAGCTAAATGAAACCCAAGGAGATTCGGCTCTGGCAGCAATGATAGAAGCCACCCCAAGTTCCGCTATGGAGGAACCAGACAAGAACGACAGAAGTAGGGGTTTCGGTTTCAAAAAACTAGAACAAAAAGAAATGAGAAGAAAAGAGAAAATAAGCAACTGGGGTTCAGCTAAAGAAGAGATGAAATCGAGAGAAGATTCGACTAGAGAAGAAAATGGTAGAGGAGAAGAGATAAAGAAGAGGGTTTCGTCTTGGCAAGAAAGGAAATGATAGAGAGGTTTGGCTATGGTATAGCTAAAATGAGTAGGTTTCAAATGGGAGAAGAAGGGAATTCGGCTATCAATGAGAGCTTAGAAAAAGAAAGAACAAAAGTTGAGAAGAAGGGAGACGATAGAAAAGAGTAGAGGTTAGGGTGTGCTTCGGTTTTTTGGTAACAAAGAAGTGACACAAGGTGACCGAAATGCAAAAGAAAAGGGAGGGCTCTAAGAATGGTTTCGGTTTCTACTCTTCTTCCTAAAAGGCAAAAATGGCACACCCCCTTCCCATATGACCGAAAGTTGACAACCACAATGCCTAAAGGTTCTAAAAGAAAACGGCACCCCTTTCCCTTAGCTCAAAAACCAAACATGCCTACCCCAAAAACACTTCTAACCGAAACTCACCTCCCAACCACTCCTCAAATCCAGCCAACAACTCCACCATATTTTCCTCCACAATTTGCTCCTCAATACACATTCAAACCCATTTGACCACTTCAACTCCTCCATCACCTCTCATCCATCCATTCAAACTAATTTAACTCATTCAAACCTCTACCAACAAGAGTCCAGCCGAATACCAACACCTTACCTCCCTAAGCACAAAAAATAAAGTTCTATATTGCAATAAAGGGGATTCAAACCTTCACCCTCTCTGCTACCCTTGTGGCGTCATCCCCCTAGCTCCCTAAGGCGTCACTTGCCACTCTACCACACTTCTTCTTGTGTCAACAAACACCAGAAAATACTCTTAAAGCTTGCTTCACCCAGCTCTACCCCCTAAAGTGGCCAAAAAGCAAAATTTTACCAAGGCTCTAGCTTGAACCCGAGCCTCTCCAGGACCCTCAAAACCACCAAAATAACAAGCAAAACAAGCCAAACACATAGAAAACATAAATGCAGAACCCCTAATTCTAGGATGTTACATAATTTTATTGAAACTTTTAAAATAGATAATTATTAATAAACTAACATAATTTGAAAACACACAACAAAGCATCCAAATTTACTATTCAAATGGTCAAAACCCAAATACAATTGCCGAATATAAACAAGTTAAATTCATATGCTTTAAAATACATATAGGAATTATACTTTTTCCAAATCACAAGACCATATTAAGTCATTTTATATTCGGCCATTCAATAAAAGTACACTATGAATCAAATTTTATACCTATCATTATAAAACCAAAGTATTAGCCATATATGCACAAAACCCCATTTCTCAATAAAACCAAATACAAGACATATTCGAATCAATAAATTCATGAGTAAAATATCAAACATAACCATACTTATATATACCAAAACCAAATCAACCAAAACCACAACCAAAACATAATCATCAAGCCAAAATATAAATTCCAAGATTAACAAGATGGACAAGCCATTTTCGCATGGCTTATACATATATATATATATACAACTTCAACCATATTCGAAAAGTAGTATAGCCTATACATGCCATAAATTTCTAATTCAACTTTTAAAAGTACCGAAAGCAGTCGATAGTGTGATAAACTTTGTTGACGATCCCCGAGCTTGCAACCAGTCTCCAAAATCTATAATTAGAAGTAAAAATACACACACAGAGTAAGCTATTGTAACATCTTAGATTAGGGGTTATGCGTTTGTGCATAATTCATGAGTAGTAGGTTTTGGCAGTGTTTGGAAGTGAATTAAGGGTTTTTAAAATCCTAGGATGGAAGAGAAAGCTTTGGACAATTATTGGTTTTTAAGTTAAAAACAAGAAGTGATGTGGAAAAGTGGCAAGGGACGCCACCTAAGGTGCAAGGGTTATGGCATCAAGTGAAGTACTTTGAGGGAAGAGGTTCGAATCCCATTGTGTGCATTTTTGCTTAATTTTATGAAATAGCATGTTTACTGTGATATGTGGTGTGCATTTTTAGAACCTTGGAAATGTAAAGAAATGTATGGAAATGTAAGGAAATGTATGGAAATGTATGGAAATGTATGGAAATGTATGGAAATGTAAGAAATGTAAGGAAATGTATGGAAATGTATGGAAATGTATGGAAATATAAGGAAATGTATGGAAATGTATGGAAATGTAAGGAAATGTATGGAAATGTAAGGAAATGTAGGGAAATGTAAGGAAATGTAGGGAAATGTCCTGGAAATGTAAGGAAATGCTTTAGAAATGATAAGTTAAAAAGAGGAAAGTGAACATTTATGGAAACTAGGAAAATGATTTAGAAATGATTCAAAAGAGGAAAGTGAACATTTCTGGAAACTTGGAAATGTAAGGAAATGTCAAGTTTAAAGAGCCAAACGAAAATTTTTGGAAACTTAGAAATGACTTAGAAATGTCGAGTTTTAAAGTTTAAAAGAGGAAATTAAGGCAAGGTGGCCTTAAGAGAAAAAGTATGTGAAATTTGACACACAAACAGGCTTGGAAAAGTGGCCTGAAGATGCCACTTAGGGCCTCTGGAAATGGCGCCACATGCAAGTGTATTTGGGCCAGGGATCGAGTCACTTAGGAAGCAAATAAAAGAAGTTTTATTTTGCTACAAAGAGTAGGGAAGTGGATGGCACTAAGGAACCCCAAGGGAAGAGTTTTATTCTCTTTAAATTTCGTCTAAATAGGAGATAAATAATAGATTTAATTATCATTATTTTTAGGAGATAATTGTTGGAATAATTCTTTTAATAAAGTGATAATTCAAAGGATAAAGTTATCAAAATAGAATAGTGGTGGCCAAGTAAGGGATTCTGAGTAGTAAATTCGGCTATAAAAGGAAAAGAGAGGCCATTCAGCATTATTTTCTCTTCCTTGATAACCTCTGCCGAATTCTCTTAAGCAACTATTCTTTTCTTCTTCATTCTTCTCCTCTCAATATTTCAAAAGTCGAAACTTGTGTGACTACTCTCTAGGTCTTAAGCCGAATCTTTGAGGACTCAAGAAAAGGGGGCTGTCGATTATAAAGATTAAGGGTAAGGTCAGTAGTTATCGATTTCCATTCTTTTTCTTCTAAGATTAAAGTCGAAACTAGGAAATCTAACCCCATTATTATGTTAGTCGAAACTTGGAAAGAAGGCTCTTCGGGATTTACTAAGTGTCGACTACAAGGAAGGAGAAGTTCTTTTCCCGAAGGTACACCATAGGTGTTCCTAGTTATTCGGTGAATTTGGGATTTAAAATGTAACACCCTAAAAATCCGAGTAAATAAATTGCATGAATGTTCCCTAGTTATTCCTAGGTGAATTTTTTTATTGAAGTGAAACAAAGGTGATTAAGACTTAAGCTAAATTATGTGCTAAAAGTGTCATAAAATGAGCATATGGCATGGTGGAGATTGGCGCATGGGTTCAAGTAAGAGGAAGAGGTTCAATCCCTTGTATAGCACCTAGATAAAATTTTTGTTTTAATTTTCTCGCTCATGGCTATGAAGTGTCTGCAGGGGACATATAAGGAAGGTGTTGACCATGTATTTTTGGTTAGTGTATCAATGGATTAAGGTAACAACTAACATATGGTATGGAATCAAAAGTTTAAGGAAAGATAGGGGACATAAGGCACTTATCTAGGGAAAATTTGAAAGAAATAATGGCCAATTGACCATATGCTGGGCGGCAATATTGGTAGGGGAGGAGAGCCAAAATTTTGTTAGTTTGGCAAAAATCTCATTCTTTTCTCTTTGGTTAACCTTTGCACTTTGTGCAGAATTTTATTCCTCTCCTTTCAATATCCCTTTTGGTCGAATTTTTGCATTTGGTTAAGCCAATATCTATTAACCATTTGGTCACTTTTATTCATTTTGTTAACTTTCTTTGTATTCTCCTTGTCCAAATCACCTATACCAAAATCAATCTCTTTCTTTTTTTTCTTTGCCATGGCGAATATACCAAAGACCTAAGTTCATATTTTTCTTTTCTTTTTCTTCTAATCTCCTTGAAATCAAAACATCATCACCATCATCCTTTCGTTCTTATGCTATTTCTTTTCAATCGAAAATTTTCTCCATATTCACTCTCTTGGCCGAATGTTATTGTGCCTATAAGCCAAAAATTATTTTTCCATTCTTAATCATTTATAATGAATCTTCCATCAATTAAACATCATTCTTAATCTTTCTTTTCAATGTGGGAAGTAGGTAAGGGTTCCTCTCTATTTTCGATTAATTGATTAGTGATTTTATGGCGAATATCATTGATTAATTGAGGGTCTTTTGGATTGAAATAACGTTCGCTCTAATAACGTTCTTTTCGTTATTATTATTTAGTGCAATAACGAGATCGGAACTCAAGAGATCGGGAGAAACGTTGGAGACGTTTTGTTTTGGTAAGGAAATCCTACTCTTTAAATCTCTAGTATTATTGATATTATTTTAGATCTAACTAAATTCTTTTGGATCTTGAAGACTGTCAAGATAGGGAAGAAAAGGCGGTGTTTAGTTATCGTAAGAGGGTGGATCTGTAAATCCCCATTCAAATGAAGAGCGGTTTCGCATCCGGATTTTCCACCGGTTGTGGGCCATCTTCCAAAGGAGTCCATTATTTGAAGTAGTACGAACCTCTGAGTCGTTATTCGTTGGTGGATTCTCATGCTAGTGAATCGATAAGCGAGGCAAAACCGAAAATCAAGTGATTCAAAATCAAGAGGGTAAGATATTGGATCCATTATCGATTAAGATTTATTTTACGAGTTAGTTGACTAACTAATCAAAATATATTTTAGGTGCCAAGAGCGAGAAGGGTTAATACTCACGGATCGAGGTGTGTAATTTTCACACTCATTATTTTGGTTGGATGTCAAATTTCGGTATGGAAGTAAATCGTAAAACGATTAGATCGGTAAAAACGTAAAAAATTGATATTATGACGAAAATACGTAAAAACGACAAATCGTGAAAATTACGAAAATGCCCTCGAGTTATTAATTGTTATTATGAAAATTGGATATTTCGTGAAAATGGGCCGTAATTACTCTAGTTCGTGAAAATGGGCCGTAATTACTCTAGTTCGTGAAAATGGGCCGTAATTACTCTAGTTCGTGAAAATGGGCCGTAATTACTCTAGTTCGTGAAAATGGGCCGTAATTACTCTAGTTCGTGAAAATGGGCCGTAAATACTCTAGTTCGTGAAAATGGGCCGTAAATACTCTAGTTCGATAAATTGGGCCAAAACACTCTAGTTCGTTAAAATTTAGCCAAAACGCTCTAGTTTGGTAAATGGGCCAAAGCCCACTAAATTGCTAAATGGATAAATTGCTATAATTATGGGCCAAATGAAATGTCATTTATAAACCCACCATGTTATGTATTGATAATAAATTTTATATTTTAAAGTATATGTATAATTGCATGGGTGGGATATATGAAGAGAAGAATGGCCGATTGCCACAATATCGACTTATTGCCTCTAGTTCGGTGGTTTCGCCACAATATCGCTTATTGCCTCTAGTTCGGTGGTTTCGCCACAACATCGCTTATTGCCTCTAGTTCGGTGGCTATGCCACAATTATAAAAAGGCTTAATGCCTACGATTGGTGTGATGGCGGGGTGGGTTGACTTGATCCCCACAGTGTGATGGTTGGTACGGGGTGTTAGCGGATGGATATTAGGTTTGGGTTGGGAATTACATGTTTTTTTTTATGCATTATTAATTATTTTAAATTCATGATATATTATTGAATTTCAATTGGGCTCAAGCCCAAAGATAATATCTTGACAACTGCCCAATAATGGTGGTAAGTGAGTTACACATCGAGTTCTAAGTAACTCACCCTTTAATTTCTTTCCATCTCGTAATGGAAACCGATGTGGACTTGAATGAGGATGACTTCGTGGAGGCCATACTTGCTATATATGGGTTATTTAAAACTCTGAACTTTTAATAATTATTTTTACTATGTTGGGATGTTGTAATAAATGGCCTCTATAAATAACTTATGGATTTTATGTGTGTTTGGGATTTAAACTTTATTTTGGGCTTTCAAAACATGGGCTGTGATTTATGATGCTTTACTTAAATAAATTTGGGTTTTCAAAGTATATGGAATTCTTTTATAAAAAAATTCTTTTTATTGTTAACTCTTTAACAAATCTCCTAACGGTTTTGATAATACAATGATTTTCAACTAATGTTTTTAAATATTTATCAAAATCTAATACTCTTCAAATTTTAAACTCAGAAACAATATTGTAGTTTTCAACTCGTTAAAGAATCAAGAATAGTTCGAATCATGTAACAAACCAAATCTAGTCTCAACGCATAGACCGGGTTTGGGGTGTTACATTTAGTGGTATCGAGCCCGCTTCAAAAACTCTACCGTGGTTTGGGTTCAAAAATAATTTCTGTATGAAAATGCTCAATGATATTTTAAAGATCAGTATGGCACCACAAGCATCCGGCGACAAGTCAAGTAAGTATTATTGCTTAATGATTACTATGATAAGATCATAGGAACACTCTAGAACTTCTAGTTTTAGATGTGAAAAAGCGAGAGATTGAGACTATAGGACACGCTATGAAAAACAACTTTATATCTCAAATCTCATAAAATATCGTTAATAAACACCGAAACAAAAAAAAAAAAAATTCTGATTCATAAAACTTGTAATCAGATAAACGAACAAGCAATCATGAGTACAAGAGGACGTGGTCGTGGACGCGGTAGACGTGGCCGTGGTAGAGGCCGAGGTGCTACTACCAAGCACCAAATCATATGCAGTGGACGCTTTGCGCCAATAGAAAGTGAGACCGGATCACGCGATCACATGGAAGAAGATCATGCATTGACTCAAGCAATGCTACGAGTCTTGGAAAGGGTCATTGAACTAGAATTGGGCCAACAACTCGTGGGTCAATTTCGAGCGACTTAAGGCAAATAATGCGAAGTTTTCGAGGAGTCTCGTGTAGCTCGAATGTGGCGAATCTCGGCTCAAGTCGTGGAACGGATTATGGATGATATGAAATGCACTACCGAGCAAAACCGAGAGGAGTCAGATCCTTATTGAGAGATGAGGCGATCGCTGGTGGCTCAACGCTCGAGAAGGCAATCGCCGCCGCATCGATTAATCGGGAATTCTTTAAAGCCGCCTTCCAAGGAAAATACGCCGGAACGAGCTATGTAGATGCTCAAGGAAGGAATTTCGAATCTTGTCCAAGGAAGTAAGACCGCGGCAAGATATGAAGTCGAAGTTTCTACGTCGAGCCGTTATGCCCGACAATTGTAGCAACAGATCATGAACGCTGTATGCTTTCGAGGATGGACTTAATGATGAGTGAGGGTTCGATTGCTCATGAGAAGTTAGAAATTTTTCGACTCTTGTGGAGAAGGCCAAAATAGCCGAAGAGGCTAAGAACTCAGAACGGCAGAACCGAGAGAGATCCCGAAACAAGAGAGAGACACAATGTTAATCGTTCTTCCAAGAGATTCCGAAGAAACCCGAAATGATGAATCAGTTCAAGGCAGAACCCCGGTAGCAAATAATCGAAGTCGAGATTGCACTGAGTGTGGGAAAAGGCATTTTGGGGAATGTTGGAGGAAAACGGGTGCATGCTACAAATGCGGTTCAATGGAACATCAGTACAAAAGTTGTCCTCGTCGAATGGATACGACTCAAGAAGTCCGTAATAATGATGCACAACCGCCAGGGGTAATCGGCTGACCACCGAGAGGTCGTGGACCAGTCGTGGTGGTAATGGGGCTGGTCGTGGTCAAGGTGCACCGGTCGAGGAAATGGTAATAGAGGAATGCGGATGCAAGACACTGGATCGGTCTATGCGCTAGACGCCGAGGATGGCAATGCACCGATGTGATAACCGACGTTCTTCATTTTTGATGTACTGTTATTGCCTTAATAGATATTGGCTCTACTCATTCATATGTATCTAGTGCCATATCCGAAATCAATTTAGAGTCCTAAATTATCGAAAATGAGATGACAGAATCAGTCCTTTAGACAACAAGAATCGTTAATAAAATATTTAAAGACGTGCCCTTAAAAATCCAAGAGGAAGTATTCTTAGCAAATTTGATGGAACTACCTTTCGGCGAGTTCGATCTCATTCTGGGCATGGACTGGTTGGTTAACCATCGGGCGCAATTGGACTGTGCTGAAAAACGAATGTCAGTAAGGACCCCGGATGATAAGGAAATCATAATGATTGGTGAACGAAAGAACTATCTGGCAAATGTGGTATCTGCATTAAAAGCGGAGAAGTTGGTGCGGAAAGGGTACGGGGCATTCCTAGCCTTTATCTGTGCTTTGGATGCCAAGGAATTATCCGTGAATGATGTGAGGACGGTGAAGGAATTTCCCGATGTATTTCCCGAAGAACTTCCTGGTATACCTCCAGATCGGGAAGTAGAATTTGGCATTGAGCTTTTGCCTGGGACGGCTCCAGTGTCCATTGCTCCCTATAGAATGGCACCGAAGGAGTTGGCTGAGCTCAAAGCTCAAATTCAAGAATTGCTGGATCGGGGATTCATTCGACCAAGTGTGTCTCCGTGGGGAGCACCAGTCTTGTTCGTCAAGAAGAAGGATGGATCGATGCGTATGTGCATTGACTACAGACAGTTGAATAAATTGACGATCAAGAATCGATATCCTCTGCCGAGAATTGACGACCTGTTTGATCAATTGAAGGGAGCTTCAGTTTTCTCCAAAATTGATTTAAGGTCGGGTTATCATCAGCTTAAAGTGAAAGAAGCGGACATTTATAAGACAAAGATTTCGGACACGCTACGGACACTATGAGTTTGTAGTGATGCCGTTTGGATTAACCAATGCACCAGCTGCATTTATGGACATGATGAACCGAGTCTTTCAACCATATTTAGACCGGTTTGTGGTAGTGTTCATAGATGATATATTGGTTTATTCGAGAAGTGAGGAGGAACATGACCAGACATTTGCGGATAGTATTACAACTACTTGTGATAAGCAATTGTATGCCAAATTTGGTAAATGCGAATTTTGGCTAAAGGAGGTGACTTTCCTTGGTCATGTAGTATCAGCCGAAGGAATAAGGGTGGATCCTCGAAAAATTGAGGCTATTCTGGATTGGAAGCCACCAACATCGAGAGTGAAATTGGAGTTTCTTAGGCTTATTGGATACTATAGACGCTTTGTAGAGGGTTTTCATTGATTGCTTGCACCCTAACTAAACTGCTGCGAAAGGAGCTCCGTGATATCCGGACCGAAAAGCAAGAAGAAAGTTTTGAGAAATTGAAGAAGATCCCGATGAAGCTCCAGCTTTTGATTCAACCCGAGGTCGGAAAAGAATTCACCGCTTATTGTGATGCGCCTCACACGGTCCGGGTTGTGTGTTGATGCAAAATGGAAAGGTGGTGGCCTATGCTTCTCGTCAATTGAGACCACATGAAGTAAACTACCCTACTCATGATTTAGAGTTAGCTGCTGTTGTCTTTGCTCTAAAGATTTGGAGGCACTATCTCTATGGTGAGAAGTCCATAATCTTCACGGATCACAAGAGTCTTAAATACCTCCTTACCCGTAAGGAGTTGAATTTAAGACAAAGAAGATGGGTAGAATTGTTAAAAGATTATGATTTCTCCATCGAGTACCATCCCGAAAGGCTAACGTGGTAGCCGACGCGTTAAGTCGTAGGCGGTATCTCAATTAAGAGCTCTGCTTTGCCCATTTGAGTCTGCATACGAGGATGGCGGTTTATTAGCGAACTTCGGTGAAGCCGCTATGGCTAGAACAAATCAAGGAAAAATGGACATCGATGAGAAGTTGGGACCTTTACTTGGCAAGTTGAAAATGGTGAAAATGAGGATTTTGGATTAAACACGGAGGGTGTGTTGTGCTTTCGAGGAGAGTATGCATGCCTAAGGATCTAGATTTGAGGCAATCGATTCTACGGAGGCGATAGTAGCCCTTATGCTATGCATCCGGAGGAAATAAGATGTATCGAGATCTCCGTGAATGACAGCTGTGGTTGAAGCGTGAGATTACGAGTTTGTGGGAAAATGTTTGACTTGTCGCAAGTGAAGGCGTAACACCAATTACCGTTCGGATTGTTACAACCGATAAAGATTCCTCTTTGGAAATGGGAGCGGATAACTATGGATTTTGTTAGTGGGTTACCTTTAACGCCTACTAAGAAAAATTCCGTTTGGGTAATTGTTGATCGGTTGACGAAGACCGCTCATTTCTTGCCGCCAGACGGATTATTCTTTGCGAAGTTGGCTAAACTTTACGATCTCGAAATTGTGAGGTTACATGGGGTACCAAGATCTATTATATCGGATAGGGACCCTAGGTTTACATCACGATTCGAAAGCTGCATGAAGCCTTGGGGACAAAGTTGAATTCAAGACGGCTTTTCATCCTCGATCGATGGTCGATCGGAAAGAGTAATTCAGATATTGGAAGATATGTTAAGAGGATGTAATCGACTTCGTGGGTAGTTGGGAGGATTATCTACCACCGGCGAAATTTATGATAACAACAACTATCGATCTAGCATTCAGATGGCACCTTACGAAGCATTGTATGGTCGTAAGTGTCGCTCTCCTATTTGTTGGTGAGTTGGGTGAAAGATGATGTTAGGTCCCGAGATGATATCTCGAGACCGAGGATAAGGTAAAAGTTATTCGAGCACGGTTGAAAGAAGCCTCGGATGAGACGTAAGTCGACGCAGATCTGAAGCGGAGGGACATCGAGTATAGTGTGGGAGATCGGGTTTTCTTGAAGGTATCTCCTTGGAAAAGATCTTCGATTTGGAAGGAAGGGCAAGCTAAGTCCTAGATATATTGGACCTTATCGTGTCTTTGAAGCGTGTTGGTCCAAAGGCATATCGATTGAGTTACCTCCTGAGTTAGATCAAATTCATAATGTCTTTCATGTTTCCATGTTGAGGCGTTATAGATCGGACCTTTGCACATTATACCTGGTAGAAGAATTGGAGTGAATTCGATTTGTCTTTTGAAGAAGAACCGGGAAATCCTAGACCGAGATGTCAAGGTATTGAGGAAGAAAATCGTGCCATTGGTCAAAGTCCTATGGCGTAACCACGGAGTGGAAGAAGCTACGGGGAGCCAGAGGATGCAATTAACAATACCCTCACCTTTTTCAACTGTGTAAATTTCGAGGACGAAATTTTCTTTAAGGAGGGTAGAGTTGTAACACCCTAAAAATCCGAGTAAATAAATTGCATGAATTGGAGTTTAGAAAATCTCTTATTTTTATTTCATTGCTTATTGAAGTCCTAGAGGGGTAAAACATAAATTGAAGAAGGAATAAAATTTATTAAGTGAGAATTTATTGAAGTGAAACAAAGGTGATTAAGACTTAAGCTAAATTATGTGCTAAAAGTGTCATAAAATGAGCATATGGCATGGTGGAGATTGGCGCATGGGTTCAAGTAAGAGGAAGAGGTTCAATCCCTTGTATAGCACCTAGATAAAATTTTTGTTTTAATTTTCGCTCATGGCTATGAAGTGTCGGCAAGGGACATATAAGGAAGGTGTTGACCATGTATTTTGGTTAGTGTATCAATGGATTAAGGTAACAACTAACATATGGTATGGAATCAAAAGTTTAAGGAAAGATAGGGGGACATAAGGCACTTATCTAGGGAAAATTTGGAAAGAAATAATGGCCAATTGACCATATGCTGGACGGCAATATTGGTAGGGGAGGAGAGCCAAAATTTTGTTAGTTTGGCAAAATCTCATTCTTTTCTCTTTGGTTAACCTTTGCACTTTGTGCAGAATTTTATTCCTCTCCTTTCAATATCCCTTTTGGCCGAATTTTGCATTTGGTTAAGCCAATATCTATTAACCATTTGGTCACTTTTATTCATTTTGTTAACTTTCTTTTGTATTCTCCTTGTCCAAATCACCTATACCAAAATCAATCTCTTTCTTTTTTTCTTTGCCATGGCGAATATACCAAAGACCTAAGTTCATATTTTTCTTTTCTTTTCTTCTAATCTCCTTGAAATCAAAACATCATCACCATCATCCTTTCGTTCTTATGCTATTTCTTTTTCAATCGAAAATTTTCTCCATATTCACTCTCTTGGCGAATGTTATTGTGCCTATAAGCCAAAAATTATTTTTCCATTCTTAATCATTTATAGCCAATCTTCCATCAATTAAACATCATTCTTAATCTTTCTTTTCAATCGTAGGAAGTAGGTAAGGGTTCCTCTCTATTTTCGATTAATTGATTAGTGATTTTATGGTCGAATATCATTGATTAATTGAGGGTCTTTTGGATTGAAATAACGCTCATTCTAATAACGTTCTTTTCGTTATTATTATTTAGTGCAATAACGGAGATCGGAACTCAAGAGATCGGGAGAAACGTTGGAGACGTTTTGTTTTGGTAAGGAAATCCTACTCTTTAAATCTCTAGTATTATTGATATTATTTTAGATCTAACTAAATTCTTTTGGATCTTGAAGACCGCCAAGATAGGGAAGAAAAGGGCGTGTTTAGTTATCGTAAGAGGGTGGATCTGTAAATCCCCATTCAAACGAAGAGCGGTTTCGCAATCGGGATTTTCCACCGGGTTGTGGGCCATCTTCAAAGGAGTCCATTATTTGAAGTAGTACGAACCTCTGAGCCGTTATTCGTTGGTGGATTCTCTGCTAGTGAATCGATAAGCGAGGCAAAACCGAAAATCAAGTGATTCAAAATCAAGAGGGTAAGATTTTGGATCCATTATCGATTAAGATTTATTTTACGAGTTAGTTGACTAACGAATCAAAATATATTTTAGGTGCCAAGAGCGAGAAGGGTTAATACTCACTTGATCGAGGTGTGTAATTTTCACACTCATTATTTTGGTTGGATGTCAAATTTCGGTATGGAAGTAAATCGTAAAACGATTAGATCGGTAAAACGTAAAAATTGATATTATGACGAAAATACGTAAAACGACAAATCGTGAAAATTACGAAAATGCCTCGAGTTATTAATTGTTATTATGAAAATTGGATATTTCGTGAAAATGGGCCGTAATTACTCTAGTTCGTGAAAATGGGCCGTAATTACTCTAGTTCGTGAAAATGGGCCGTAATTACTCTAGTTCGTGAAAATGGGCCGTAATTACTCTAGTTCGTGAAAATGGGCCGTAAATACTCTAGTTCGTGAAAATGGGCCGTAAATACTCTAGTTCGATAAATTGGGCCAAAACACTCTAGTTCGTTAAAATTTAGCCAAAACGCTCTAGTTTGGTAAATGGGCCAAAGCCCACTAAATTGCTAAATGGATAAATTGCTATAATTATGGGCCAAATGAAATGTCATTTATAAACCCACCATGTTATGTATTGATAATAAATTTTATATTTTAAAGTATATGTATAATTGCATGGGTGGGATATATGAAGAGAAGAATGGCCGATTGCACAATATCCGCTTATTGCCTTCTAGTTCGGTGGGTTTCGCCACAATATCGCTTATTGCCTCTAGTTCTGGGTTTCGCCACAATATCGCTTATTGCCTCTAGTTCGGTGGCTATGCCACAATTATAAAAGGCTTAATGCCTACGATTGGTGTGATGGCGGGTGGGTTGACTTGATCCCCACAGTGTGATGGTTGGTACGGGGTGTTAGCGGATGGATATTAGGTTTGGGTTGGGAATTACATGTTTTTTTTATGCATTATTAATTATTTTAAATTCATGATATATTATTGAATTCTGAATTGGGCTCAAGCCCAGCATAATATCTTGACAACCTGGCCCAATAATGGTGGTAAGTGAGTTACACACTGAGTTCTAAGTAACTCACCCTTTAATTTCTTTCCATCTCGTAATGGAAACCGATGTGGACTTAATGAGGATGACTTCGTGGAGGCCATACTGCTATATATGGGTTATTTAAAACTCTGAACTTTTAATAATTATTTTTACTATGTTGGAATGTTGTAATAAATGGCCTCTATAAATAACTTATGGATTTTATGTGTGTTTGGGATTTAAACTTTATTTTGGGCTTTCAAAACATGGGTGTGATTTATGATGCTTTACTTAAATAAATTTGGGTTTTCAAAGTATATGGAATTCTTTTATAAAAAAATTCTTTTTATTGTTAACTCTTTAACAAATCTCCTAACGGTTTTGATAATACAATGATTTTCAACTAATGTTTTAAATATTTATCAAAATCTAATACTCTTCAAATTTTAAACTCAGAAACAATATTGTAGTTTTCAACTCGTTAAAGAATCAAGAATAGTTCGAATCATGTAACAAACCAAATCTAGTCTCAACGCATAGACCGGGTTTGGGGTGTTACATAAAATCCACAAGGTAAGACATGCGAATATTCGCCAAGGCCTATTTTTGGTGTTTTAGATCTAGTTCATATTTATTCAAAAGTCAAACTAATTTGTTAAAGTGATTTAAAGCTTTCTTAATACAAGAAAGAGTATAGTGAAGATTTGGGATTTGGCACCAAGGTAAGTTTTAGTGTACTAATCCTACTAGGATTTGGATTTATGGCCGAATGGCTTACTAAGTATTAAATGATTGATTAAATGTAGAGATTTAAGATCTAAGGCATTAGATCAAGCTTTTTGGGATTTGGATTGGAAACTTTAAGTGAATCAGGTGTGTACCCCACACTAAATCTCAATAGATTTACGGTTTTAATTCATTATAAGTGTTAATATGAAGGTGTAAGAATATGGCTAAGGTACCATGTTACCCTACTCTAAGTTTTAATATGTTCATGGCTATGTTTTAAAGTAAATGTGCATGTTTATAAGAATGTGAATATGGTTAAGGTACCATACTATGGTACAAAGTACTAAGGTACGTTTCCTACTCCTACTAGGAATATGAATATATGTTATTTTTAACATGTGAAAAGTGATAAGAATGTGAATTAAGGCATGATTTTGCATATTGTGTATGAAATATGGGGGCATGTGGGTTATATGAAAAGGGAAGTGAATGTGGTGACCTAAGACCACAAACACAAGTGACATAAGACCGTGATATCTCGAAT